>OX235273.1:14388561-14988561 GCA_944472155.2 Trichobilharzia szidati | reverse complement strand
CTTTTGCATTTTATTACTTCACATCTTCATTTGTATTATCCTCTAACCCACCCTTTTGTAATCTCTACCCTCATTAAGAATGTTGCTAACTCGACCCACGTCCAATTTCTAGTCAACTATATTACGTCATCCGATTAACTTAATCAATTTATTTTATTTTCTATCTAATTAACGTTTGTTTCCAAGCCAAATAATACTTATATTACGTAATTATCTAAACTTTATAAATCTAATGTACACACACACAAACAAAATTGTACATAAATGCAATTGTACAGCTCAGTGGATGAATTCGCCGAAAAGAGTCTCTTCGCTGAACTCCTTCTTTTCTTTTATATCACTGAATGGGGATTTTCAAGTTACTTAAACCATAGAATGACATCGTGCGCCATGCTATCGTCCTAGTGGAGCCCGAATGAGAAACGCCGAATTGGACAGTGGTCCGAGCGTGAAATGGAAGAGATAGTGTGAAGAGGAGATGAGAGCGTATGAGCAGTTGTGCAGCCATCTAAAAGGGATCACAGGGAGGAATACAAAGTACAGATGTACTGCTGAAGCTCTATTTTTCACTCAGAAATCAAGGGAACAGTAATATCAGTACTGAGTACTGTAGGTTACACCTTATCAACAAATAAAAAGTACTGTATTGAATAAATAACTATTCAGTTGATAACCACATGAAGAAACCCTGCATTAAAATAAAATATACTGTAACATACTTCATCGTAAGAATTTGATACAATTGTTATATAATTTGAACCATTCATCCATTTACAAACACTTGGACATCGAAATTCACTTCTTGTATTTTGCATACTGGAAGTTACTGGAGCACTATTTGACCAGAGAGTAAGAACAGTGCGTGGTGACATTCGAGTATCCGATGGGAAAGTGAACTCATTGATTTTCTCTTGACCATGTTTTTGCCAGACTTTATATAATCCAATATCAAGCTCCTATATATATGTATGTAGAAGGATAAATAGAATATATATATAAATATATTAATGTAAGTATGATCAAAAACATGGAAGTTGGATTGTGAATACTAAAATTAGATACTAACAACAAACAGTTCCGGAGTTAGTAATCAGATATCCGATAATGACCACTAATGAAACTTCAGACTTCAACCTTGAAGCCCCTTATTCTCTTTCGAAAGTGCAGAGTAGTGAAAAGAGTAGAAAAGTGTATTTGAAAACATTGAGAAATTTCATGTTTGTGTAGTTTTTAGTATTCTGATTCAAGTTTATATATATACATATATATATATATGTCGCTAAATGATCGTGGTTAGAAATGATGGACGGTTGAAATTCGTCTTATTAACCGAATGGTCAACTGGTTTCCCTTGTAACCTAAGGGTCCTGGGTGCAAAGTGCAACTGAAGAGTCACAAAAGAGGATGAAACAACTGTTTGAAAGCAAATCATAGTAGAAAAGAAAAGGCGTTCAGCAAAGAGTTACTCTTTTCGGCCATATCATTCTCAAGCTGTACAAACCGCAAATTTATAGTAATTTATCTTGGCAACAAAAGGAATATTTCCAAAGATATGTTAATGCAATTGTTAATTTTTGACAACAAATCACGTAATTTAGAAGGCGTTAATCGGTTAGAAACTAAAATAAAGTTACAAAAGTAGGTTGGGTGACGTAATCTAATTGCTAGGGTTCAATGAAAAATGAATGTGAGTCAAGTTAATAATCTGAGTAGAATTCACTTAAAAATAAACGAAAATGGAGTTAGCAACAGTCGTCATGAGGGTAGAGATTTAATAGAGGGTGGGGGTAAAAAATAATGCAATTAAGAAACAGACAAACAAAGAAGAAAGAGGTAAGACAAAATTACGTATTTGGTGTTGAGATAGATCAGGACCATTGTAGATTTAGTGCCTGAACAAATTTCTTTTGTATGCAGAGTTCAGGATTCAATATGTGAATTGCCATTGCTTCTGCAGTTTGAAGAAGTTTAATTCGTACTCTTTTGGCAAGATTCCCACGTATTGTGTATATAACTGAGAAGTTGTTTTGTGGGTTTGCTTGGTGTCCGGATTCGATCAAGTGTTCTAGGATAGAGCTGTGGCGGGGGGGGGGGGTGTCTTCTTTCTCCTTTATAAAACCATGAAGGTAAGTGTTCACTGATTCGTTTGGATAGCAAACGCTGGGTACGGCCGACTTGCCTAGCTCCACATGAGCAGGTGAATTGGTAGATGCACATTGATGAGGCCCCCAGTGGAAGCTTATCCTTCACGTTCATAGTACACTGGAATGTACGGACACACTTTTTATGCTCCATGGTTATGTACGAGTGACGTATATCATCTTAGGGCTGGTAATACTGTAACAGTAGAAGACAAGAGTCTTTGTAATGGAATGCATATTATGAATTTGGTACCTCTATATGGCGAAATTATGTACACCTTATCTTCTTCAAACCACCATTCGCACAGATCTTTCGTGGTGTTGTGCTTTTTCTGGCCTTCATATTGTAAATGTGTTTCTTTGTGTTCCTTTCACATCTTCCATGTTTCTCTGCAACGCTGAATCATTTGCTTTCTCTGACGTCAAATCTATCTTCCTGCTGTTTGATGCTTTTATGCCTACGAACATCTCTTTATATACATACTACTGATAAATGTTATCAGTAGCACACGTCACAATACTACCCACCTGTCCAGGTCGACGTAGATGGGACAGGTGAACAATTTTCTAACGTTCACCATACTGTCACCATTAGTTTTGTGAACAAACTGTGTACCCAATAGATAAACTTGAATCAACACGCTAAAAACTACACAAACATGAAATTTCTCAATGTTTTCAAATACACTTTTCTACTCTTTTTTCACTCCTCTGCACTTTCGAAAGAGAATAAGGGGCTTCAAGGTTGAGGTCTGAAGTTTCATTAGTGGTTTTGTGTGATAGATTTTTTTCGGAAGTGGGTTTGCCAGCTTCACGCAGTGAACCTCCTCTTTTTACCCGGATGTCTTCAATCCAGACTGACGTATACCTTGCGGGACGTTTAACGTTTCATATCGTATGCTAATAATCGGCTCTCCTGTGTTCACTAAAACACGGCGTTTATCGCGGTAAAAACTCCAGACTATAAGAGTCGAGTTTACAGATATTCTGGAGTTGGGAATCGTCAAGTCATCTAAAAGCCAACGGTTTTCTTCTGTGAACAGAGTCTAGAACACTTGTGATGACTACAGACGATTCATTCCCTTCAGAAGCCAATCGTCACTTCTCCCTCTTTGCTACAGTCTTTTTTAGTTGATTCTACCATTGTGTAGATTTGATTTGGTCCTTAGACTATCTCCTCCACTTCACTGTTTGACGCCCAACTCGTCGTTTCCCATTTCTGTTCTACTCATCAGTCTTGTAAACTTATGTCCAACTCATCTCCCTTTCTTTCTACGTATTTGACAGGCATCCGGTTATTGGTTGATTCATTGCCGAAGTTCCTTTTTAATTGTCCTTTCTGGTCAGTCATCTGATCCAGAGTAATGAGAGAAGGGATCACCTGTTGATGAAATTCTGTGGCCCATAGGAAACACTTTTGGTGACACTCCTAGATTAGAAATAGGAAGTGAAGTGGTAGAGCACGTTGACCGCTTCACTTACTTGGGAAGTATCATCAGCCAGTGCCAACGGGTTGGTCTCCGACGAAATCTCAGCACGAATACAGAGGGCTAGTTTCGAATATGCCAGTTTACGCCGTCTCTGGCGTAGACGCGATATCCGGCTGGCTATCGACCAAAGGGCGTGTGTACTGCTCGTCAGTCCGCTGCGTCCTCCTTTATGGCTGTGAGACCTGACCGTTGAGAGTGGAAGACATGAAAAGCCTGGATAGCTGTCTTTGATCATAGGTGTCTGCGTTCTATCTCCCGTGTGAAGTGGTATAATAAGGTGAGCAATGTTGAGGTGAGGCATCGGTCGAGTGCTAGGTAAGGAGGAGAAATCAGTCGACGAGACTGTGAAATTACATTGACTGAGATGGTTAGGACATGTGTTACGAATGAATGCCTAGTCATCGCCTTCCTCGACCGACGGGCAATGTTAGCTGACTGGGATAGGGTCAGGCTGGAAAAGAGCTAGCGCCGGTCAAACCAAAACATGGCTTTACCAGTCAATGAAATCTACAACAGTTAGTCTAAGCCACGTAGGAAGGTGTAGACTTCCTGACTGGTTGGGGTCCTCGGGACGGTAAAAACCAATGGTTGGAAGCAATTGGTGATATGGCTCAAGATCGTTCTCAATGGCTGGCGCAGATGCATCCACTCCTTGTGACTTATGATTTCCAATGAAACTGTTTTTTCTTCGTTATTATTATTCCTTTGTCTCACACCTCTGTTTACTGTCTCTAATATGCATTTCTCTTACTTTCTTCTCTTGCTTTGTGTGCTACAAGGAGGGAGTGTGGCGACCTGAACTGCCGCACATGTGTGCAAAGTTCTATGTCGAAAACCGACCGACCGACCGAAAAAATACAGAAGAAGTGACTTAAACTAGCATTGAAAATCCGAATCTCACTCCTTATGCTGTATACACTGGACTCCACATTAATTTCAGATTAATGAAGCATTGTCTTACTTTCCGATCCTGCCAGCCTTTGAAATCCACATTTGTGTCTCATGTAGGTGAAACGATGCTCTCTAGGTAAGCGGAAGGAGTGATTTCCATTAGATTTCTAGGCACAAATCATCTTGCACGAAGTTCAGATCTCGAGTAATTTATTAACCAATCCTAAGCCCAGAAAAGAGGGAAGGCTGAACTTAAGGCAAGCAACACAACACCCAGAAAATCAATCCAGTTGCTTCAGAAATTTTAAAGCAAAGAAGAAAAGTGCAGATATTGTATAGTCTTGTGGCGTGTGCTACTGATAAGATTTATCAGTAGTATATAAAGACAACTTCATCGGTTAAAAGATATCAAATAGCGTAGAGATACATTTAACTATTGTAAGATACTGAAATGCACTAGTTATTAGATCGAATGTTCTAATTGTCAGTGCGATAAACATGACTGATCTCACGCAAAATTTAATTTTCCCTGCAAGGAAGCAAGCAAATATTTAAAATTATTGTGGCTTAAAAAAATATGACTGGAGTTAGCTAAGTATAAATTTTTTTCATGACAACTCTTATTAGTATTCCCTTGGGTTCCGAGTGAAATATAAGGCTTTAACAACATATCTCCACTTTGTTCTCTTTTCTCCTGTCCTCCTCAGTTGGGTCCACGATTGCCCATAGTCTCGCATTCCCTCCTCGCGCCGTCTCCTCCATGTCACCCTCGCACCGACAACCCAAGCGTCACTTCCTATTGGGAATCCACTCGAGTGATTGCCTGACATGCTATGTCATTCGATGGCCTCCTCAATGACGTGTGCTCGATCCGTCTCTATTTTCTTCTACACATTTGTTGAGCAATCGCCTTTGGGTTGGTTTTTTGCCAGAGTTTCTTGGTGCTAACGAGGGGAATGATTCAGCGTTGTGGTAGAACATAGGAGACACGAAAAGAAGACGAAAAACAAAAATACGAAGGAAGGGCAGATGTAGCACAACACCAGGGAAGATCTGTTCAAATGACTACTTTCATATATGGTGTACATAACTTCCCTATATAGAGATATCAAATTCCAAATAAACATTCCGTTACCGAGTGTCTTATCTCCTACAGTTACAGTCTCTTGAAATTCTGTCTTACTGTCAGGTGGTTAAAAAAAACAATTACAAACAGAAATGGATTCAAGTTCTGCAGCTGTCTGCCCACATGAAGGTAATGTGCTTGTTAATTTGGAGAAGGCTCATTTACCACATAAGATTTTCCTACATGAAACGTGATACTCAAAGCTTCGTTGACTAGAACAAAACTAACATTTGCTAAACTGGATGAAAATCGTACACCACAGTTAGTAGACTACTAAACAGTACAGTTAGGCGTAGAGTGTTGGGCAAAGAGGGAAAATCAATCGACAAGGCTATAAAGTTACAAAGACTGAGATGGCTAGGTCACGTGCTGCGCATGCCTAACCATCGCCTCCTCCGATGGGCATTACTAGCTGATATCGGTGCAGGCTGGAAAAGAGTAAGTGGTGGCCAGACAAAACCATGGCATTAATCCATGAAATCCCTGACAGTTAAACTGAGTCAAGTAGGGAGATGCAGACTTCCTGACTGGTTGGGGCCTTCGGGACTCTAAGAATCAATCAATGGCTGGAGACAATAGGTGACATGGCTCAAAATCGTTGTCAATGGCTTACGCAGATGTATTCAGTCTCTGTAATCTTTCATATTCCTTTCTACCATTACTCATTCTGTTTCACTCTTATACTTGTCAAAACTCTATTGATTCTCTTCACTCATTTTCTTGTCTACGTTTGTGTGCTATTTGGAACGTGGCAACTGGAACTGCTGCACTTCGGTGCCAAGTTCTATGTTGAATCCAGCCAGCCAGCCAGCACTAAACAGTATGACGTAGAGGACCGTTGGATTTTTTCAGAGGATATGCGACTTTGAGGGTTGGAGGCTGACATGGTACCTCATGTAAGAATGAATTTAAAACAAAACGGACTATGAGACCGAAATATTATCTTCCAGCCATTGGACTGGAATCTGACATTTCATGGTTTTCATCACTTTATGGTCCGCAACAATCGTTTAAACACCTCTTAAAAGTTTGAGGACATCAAAAAGTTGCATATGACGTTATACACCGTCTACAGCCAGACAGTATCACAAATAGTGTGTATTTATCAGGCTCTATTGAATTCCGCTGTTACCTTTACGTGGATCAATAAGAAGTGCTATAATTGAACATATATTCAACACTGGTCCCTCAGAATGTAAGGAGAATTCAGTCAAAGTCGTCTACGAAGTCAAAAGAAGTCTCCCGAAATAGGCTAAGTTTCCGTATACTTCGCATTGCCGAAGCCTTAGCGATTCGGGTAGAAAATCCAGATTTCTGTACACAGAAGAAACTTCTACACCCCTTCCTTCCACCTTGAGTATAGTTTCAAGTTTAACCACTTTATTAGTAAGGCCCCTTTTTGAGTGTTTGTATAAATTCTTAGCAAAAATTTTTCTCAACCAACCCTTTATTTTCTCTTTCTGTTACATCATTTACTTTGGACCCGTGTCTCCATGTTCTTTTGGTAACATCCTATTTTTCTGGGTGTCAATCATATTACGCAACCCCTGTCAATACTTACCAATCTTCATCACATTTCTGAAACATTTTGATGACGATAACAATAACTGCAAATAATTTTTACTTTTGTTTGACAATCCTTATTTAGAGAACAGAAAGACTGAGCGAAGAAATATTTACTTTTCAATTAGATCCTCATCTCTGGCTCTACTCTAATATGCACGTATAGCATTTTTATTACAATGCACAACAGTTTACCAAACAAGTGGCGATACGTTTGTTAACATTAATTAAACAGTGTCAAAATGTCAATGGGTTGATAATTAACGAAGAAAATCAATACGCACAATTAAAAGGTAGAAATGGATGGAATAAATTAATTTTACAAGGATTCCGATTGCTTCAGCTGTCTGTAGAAGACACCTGAAGAAGAAATTTGTACAGCCACTTTCCTTACCGTGGCCATCGTTACAAGAATGCATAAACAGGACTACGTCGCCCCCTTCCCCCTAAACCTTTAAAAACTATAAAAATTATAATTGTCAAAATTATTTTTCCTGACCACTTCATCTTTAATTACGTGTTATCCTTGTAAAATTAATTTATTCCATCCATTTCTACCTTTTAAATGTGTATTGACTTTCTTCGTTAATTATCAACCCATTGACATTTTGACACTGCTTAATTAATGTTAACAAACATATCACCACTTGTTTGGTAAACTGTCGTGTATTGTAATAAAAATGCTATATATATATATTAGAGTAGAGCCATAATGAGATGAGGATCTAATTAAAAAGTAAATATTTGTTCGCTCGATCTTTCTGTTTTCTAAATGTCTAAATGGGAATTTTTTCTGTATTGAAATCCTAATTTACACACGCACATAAACACACAAAATCATTATAGATAAATGCGATTGTACAGCTAAGTGAATGAGTTTGCCGAACTTTTCGCTTTTATAATCATGTCTGGATGGGTATTTCCCGTAAATAGTATAAATGGTATAGTTTCTCAATGCCCGGATTTAATTAAAGATGTGTTTTTAGGTTCTATAACTTAATCGTTGACAATAAAGTACAATTAAAAATGATTTACAGGATTAAACGGATCGCCTTTCTATGTAGTGTCAAACGAATCCCACAACAGAAATAATTTTAGTTACAGGATTTCATCATGAGCTAACATTGGTTAAAGAAGCATTGAAAAACCTGGACAGTTGTTTCGTCCTAGTTAAGGACTCTTCATCAGTACGTACCCACCGCCAGGGTTCGAACCCGGGACCTTCTGGTTACAAGGCGAGCTCTAATACCATTAAGCCACTGGGACCCGATCCAATGGCCAACCCATGAATTCTAACTTCTGCCAATTCACAATATAGAGCAACCGCTAGCCAATGTCTTCGGTGAGTATCTGTCCTCACAGCCGACCTGCTGCACCCTACTGGTCACGACTTTGCCAAATATGCATTTCTAACTTCTGTTCATTGTCTGTATTGTTTTCTGGTTTACTGATATTCGATTATTGCAGATTACACTTACAAATAATTATTACACTGATCGAAAATGTCCATTAAAATTTTCAAAAGAGTGGATACTGAACAAGGAGTACTCTTTTCGATAAATTCATCAACAGGTTCTACAATTATATATATACATTATAGTGAATGAATGAATTAGTCTTATGAACGACATTAATGTCTAAATAACATCAAATCAATAATATTGATAAATTACAGCTGAACAGCATCAACATAAAATAAACTGAATGTCAGAAGAATTAGGAAAGGTAATAGTACAAATTCATGAGTTTATAGTCTCTACTGAGGGCCAGGGCAGTAGTAGGGGCTGGCTGGACTCGTTTCTTCTGAACACAGAGCACTGGTTGTTTGAGGTGAATTGTAATAGCCTCTGCTAGTTAGAGCATGCGGTACTTCGATGATTTTGGCAATTTATTAGGAACCCTGTACATGATAGAGAAGGATTCTTCCAGGCTGGCTTTGTGACCGGCCGGTTTGCACCAGATGGTTCAATATCGAGCTGTTGATAGTTTTAACTACACCTTTACTTAGCCATAGTGGGAGATGTTCTCGAGCACGAAAAATCAATTTCTTAAAGCAACGGCCGATATAACTCGCTCCACCGTAAGCGCAGTTGAATTGATAGATACAATTTGAAGTGGCTAGTGTAGGTTGATGTTGATGCTGTTCAGCTGTAATCTATCAATATTATTGATTCGATGTTATTTAAATAACATTAATGTCGTTCATAACACTAGTTCATTCATTCACTATTATGGATGGATATATAACTGTAGAGCCTGATGATGAATTTATCGAAAACGGGTACTCTTTGTTCAGTATCCACTCTTTTGAAAATTGTTACACTTTTTAGATGTTCTATGGTAGTAGTTTGACAAACGCAAAATCATGAGTTAATTTACAGTAAAATGATGAGCATGGAGCAAGCAAAAATACATATGATCAACTGCAAATTTGTTATTGTTACGGCAGACAAGATTCTTTATTAGCCTTGAATTCGTGAATTATGGATGTACCAACATGATAACCTGATTGGACAGTTTTGGTTCGCTTAACTTTGGCTTAACTTTCTGAGCAACCATACAACCAATCAGACTCGTTTAATTCAGGATTTAATTTTCTGAGGGTTTGTATAGGAATAAGCTTAAATTACGCCTGACTTTTAAAACGCCTACGCATAAAACAGACAACCTTACTTTACTGGTGCTTGAATTCCACAGCAGTAGATAACGCCCATTAGGATCAATTTCACAGATTTGTAAACATCCAATGGCACTTTGTTAAAAGTAGGAAAAAACAAATAATAGAAATAAGTGTTAAAAACACCAAATTTCATTTTTATTACTTCAAAGAATGAGAGAGGCTTACACCTTACTCTACCAGTAAAATTTATCATGTCCCTGATCTCTTCCTAATATATAGACAAAATAAGGTATTTTTTTCACTGGAGTAGACGTCTTTTGTAAAGAAGAATGAGATAAATATTAAAGGATATTTGATAAGTACCTTCTTCTGTTTCCGTAGTTTTGATCTCACTTGAATAGTTATAAGACCATTTGTAGGGGAAAGGTTAATTTATGTAGCCGTGCACACTGTTGACCAGCCGACAGCTAGTAACTTGACACAGTGGTCAGGTTTGTATACCACAATGATCCAATGGGCAACATCGGCTGGAACTGATGTTCCTGTAGGTCTTACCATTCTAGAAACGCCATTCAAATAGTGGTTTGACTGAAAGCACTTTTCATCCTACTGTAAATCGTCTATAGTATGTTGGGGTCTGTGGGCAGAGTCTCATTGCTGGCCAATAGGGATGTGACAGCAGTTAGATGTTTCCCTAAGATAACCAGCAGGCCAGATATGCTGCCTCTCAACTCTTGAGAGAGAGAGAGAGGAGACAACAAAAGGTTGACCCTGAAAATTGGACACCCCGGTTAGTCTTACAGCAGTAAGATCTCAATATAGATACACACAAGGACCTTTGGGTCGGGTTCCAGTGGCTAATTGGTCTACGAACTCGCCTAGTAACCAGAAAGTTCTGGTTGGGACCCCGGTGGGTGCGTGTTGATGGAGAGTCCCAAACTAGGACGAGACAGATGTCCAGTACTTCCATTTGATCTTCTATTGGTCGTCTAACTGATGTTAGCTCCTGATCTATCCTGTATTCAAGTCTAAAAACCACTTCAAACACTCTGTTTATGACCGACCTTAAGCCCTGAAGTCATGCAACACTATCACTTCATCTGTTTTCGATACTCCAAGAAGACACACTTATGATAGTCACCACAAAGTTGACCTAGAATCACTCGTGTATTTATTTGAACACAGGATAGACACAAATGAATAACTACCCGACTGACTGACTGACTTACTCAGTAAATATATAAAACAACCCTTAAAGTCAAGTGTGCAGAAGATAAATTGAAAAGTTCAACAACAACCAAAACAAAAAAGATACTAAAAACTAAAATAAAAACCTGTCTGCACTTTAACTTGTCCTCATCCTAAAATTGCTATAAAAATCAATCAATTTTTGCTGATCAATACAAACCATCAGGTCTGAGTTAATAAACGACCACTATTACTACGACTAGGTAAAACCAGAAGCCAATATAGAAAACTATATGCTCGCACCAGCAAGTACAAAAAACTCAACCATAACCTATTTAGCTCGTGTTCTGTGCGATAAAGAAAGCATTAGGCGTGACACCTATAATTCATTAAATAGTCAGTAGTACAACTGGATCTCGTCTTTCCAACTCATATCATTTATAGGTACAACATTTTCTTTCTTTCTTTTCCTTTTCTCTCTCCCTCTCTTTTTCCGTTATGTGCTGCTTTGTTTCTTTCTCTCGCTTACGTCAGTAAATATGACAGCACCTACTTTTCTAACACCTTCAAACACTGTTTCAGTTTTACCTTTGCTACCGACATGCCAATATGTTGTTGTCATAATGAACTGAGATTTCCTTGATCTATGTAGAATTTTATTTAATTGATAATGTACTAACTGGATGCAATGCTGTAGTAAAAATGCTGAGAATTCCATTCAGTATCACAAGTACTGTTTTGGAATAAAGCAAATTATTATTATGATGATTAATACTTATCAATATAGAGAACCGATCTTCCTTACTCGAACTAAACAAAAGTCAGTTCTCACTGTGGTTGATAACGCAGGAACTCAACAACAAAAAACATGCTAGTTCACAACAACGAATGATTTTTATTCTTTCAGTATTCAATATTCAGTGTCCTACTAATATAAACAATATGATAATGTTATTGTTTAAATCATCAGAAAGTCACCATGATAAATTAATAAGGTTGATACTTATTTACAGTGGTATGCTGTTAATTTTAACAATAGACACTAGTAGGAGTTAACAGAAAAGAACCTGAGTTCAATGAATGCCTTTGCATTTGTTTTCCTCATAGTCATCGGGATGGTTCCAATCTGAGTAACCAAGATCACCACTAAGCTATTAAGATTATGATGAACTGCTTTGAGGATTGATCAAACTACAAAGGTTGGTCAGCTGGAAATAACCAACTCGTTAACACTTATTTATTCCGTTGATATAGATAGGTAAACCGCTAACACAATGAAGACTTTAGAAGAAATGAAATGACTATGACTGACTGGTTTCAAAATAGTACTTTGCATAGATGTGCAGCAGTTCGAGTAGCCGCCCTCCCTCCATGTAGCACACAAGCCAAGAGGAGAGAATAAAAAGAGACTTGAATGAGAGATAATAAACAATAGTGTCGGTCGGTTTTCGACATAGAACTTTGCATATAGGTGTGGCAGGTCAGGTCGCCACACTCCCTTCTTGGAGCACACAAAGCAACAGAAGAAAGTAGAAGAAATGCACAATAGAGACAGTAAACAGAGGTGTGAGACAAAGGAATAGTAATAACGAAGAACAAAACAGTTTCATTGGAAATCATCAGTCACAAGGAGTGGATGCATCTGCACCAGCCATTGAGAACGATTTTGAGCCATGTCACCAATTGTTTCCAACCATTGGTTTTTACCATCCCGAGGACCCCAACAAGACAGGAAGTCTACACCTACTGTCGTAGATTTCATTGATTGGTGCCATGTTTTGGTTTGACCGCCGCTAGCTATTTTCCAGCCTGACCCTATCCCAGTCACCTAACATTTCCCGTCAAGGAAGGCGACGACTAGGCATACGTAACACATGTCCTAACCATCTCAGTCGATGTAATTTCACAGTCTCGTCGATTGATTTCCCCTCCAACTCACCTACCACTCGACGCCTAACCTCCAGATAGAGAATGGTAATGTGGAAGAACAATTGAGTTTTATTGGATATGACAAATCACAAAGAGTCAATGCATCTGCACCAGCCATTGAGAAGGATTCTGAGTCATATCACCAATTGTTTCTAGTCTTCATTGGTTTTTATCATCCTGAGGATCCCAACCAGACAAAAGTCTACCCCTTCCTACATCGCTGGCTTTAACTAACAGTTGTGGATTTCATTGACCGATGAAACCATGCTTTCGTTTGACCACCACTCACCATGAGATCTTTTTCAACCTGATCTATTCTATTTCAGCGGCCAAGATTTCTCGTCAAGGAAGGTGATGGCTAGGTATGGGTAGCACATGTCCTAGCCGTCTCAATCGGTGTAACTTCACAACCTCGTCGACTGATTTTCCCTTCTTACCTAGCACTCGACCGAAGCCTAACCTCAACATATTGCTCACCTTATTATACCAATCAACACAGGAGATAGAACGCAGGCACCTATGATTAAAGACAGCTAGCTAGCCAGGCTTTTCAGTGACCATGTCTCACAGCTAGCCATAAAGAAGAACAAAGCGTACTGCTGTCGGATATCCTGTCTAAGCCAGAGATGGTGTAAGTTGGCTAATAAATGCCAAGCGAGCCTTCTGTATCTGTGCTAAGATTTTATCAACCCACTGGCACTGGCTGATGCAACTTCTCAAATAAGTAAATTGGTCAACACACTACACTAACCACTTCAATCCCTATTTTTAAGACAGTAGTGAGTGATTCGATGTATTCCAGTCCTGTAGCATCATCTTATATCTGACAGGAGCTGGTGAATCGCATGCCACACATTCGAAGGTTGCTGCTGCTGCTGAAGGTGTCCAGAAGACTGCATTTTGTCACCATCTTCAACAAGAAGGACTATGTGGTTTACATATTCTACGGAAACCCTGGTAACAAGTCTCTCCGTAAGCCACTGAAGTCAGTTAGGGCTAAGTCCATAAGTACATCTACGAAGAAATTAAAGAGAGATAAGGACAGTGGGTATCCCTGACGGACACTACTGGTTGTCATCACTTCAGACGACAACTCTACATAGGCCGTCACCTGGCTGACTGAATGAGTTCGAGTAATGTGTGCAATGTATTTTCTCGGCGCCTCATTCACGGCCAAACATCGCCAGAGTACCTCTCGGTCAACGGAATCGAATGCTGCGTTCAGATCAAGAAATATAACGATTGTTGGACGCCAGAAAGTATGGCTATGTCCTAGAATCTGTCGAAGGGTGAAGATATGATGAATACATCTCCTTCATGGTCTAAAGCCCACCGGATTTTCTCGTACCTGTTTCTCCCAGCATCACTTAATCTACGCATGATTATTGGGGCTATAACTTTAGATACCATATTGGTCAAGCTAATCCCCCTTAAGATTATCACAGGAAGACTTGTCTCTCTTCTTGTATACTGGGGTAATCAGTGACTTACACCACCTCTATGGGACTACCTCTGATTCCAAGACGTTGCGCAATACCTAAGTTAACTGAGACAGTAGATTGTCTCAACAATCCTTAACCACCTCTGGAGTCATTCCATCAGGTTCTGCTGCCTTGGCTCCTTTCAGATCAGAGACAGCCTTTGTAAATTTGATCAGGGACGGAGGCCCCGTGCTTATATCGCAGTCAGGGAAGTGTTGAAAAAGAACTATAAGAAGTGACAATTAATATTGCCAAACCGAAATTACTAAGGCTAAGCAAAGTAGTAACAATTCAAACTGCCACACATCTAATAAAAACCAAGCATAAAGGTAGGAAACTAAATAAGTGTGAAGACACTATAATAAATGTAACTTTACATAAGAAAGATTAGTGAGGATTTCCAGAACATTAAACATCGCAATGGGAGTGAATACATCTTTGGCATTACCAGCGATTTAGAGCTATATCATCACTAACGGTTTCCAACGACTTGTAAACTAACAACAAAATTAAACAACCAACTTTTCAAAACTTAAATTACTCCCTTTTACTTCACTACTTTAATTGTAATCCTCGAATTAAATGCAGGGAAATGTGTGTCGATTCGCAATGATTGAGCAGTTACACATCATTTCTTTAGAGGGTATTTTATAAGTGTTGATTAACACTGGAATCCAAAATGTGTCCCATTATCCTATTTGGGACTCGTCGACTGGATGTATCTGGCTACGACAGCTAACACTTGTACAACAGTTATCAATCTTTATTTGTTGAAATTATTGTTCTTCAACTTCTTATTGACTGATTTTTTTTCAGGGGGAAGAAGGTCAAACTACATTGGTCTTTGTTGACATTCTGTCTTCTTGTAAGGATTTTTCGATAATGCCTTAGGCTAAACATGATATTATTTACTTCATAGTAGTGAGTGGTAGTATATATTATGTGAGTAAGAGCATCGTTCTACCTCACGTGTGAAGTGGCATAATAAGGTAAGCAATATTGAGGCTAGGCATCGGTCGAGTGCTAGGTAAGGAGGGGAAATCAATCGACGAGGCTGTGAAGCTACGTCGACATGTGCTACGTATGCCTAGTCATCGCCTTCCTCGACAATGGACAATGTTAGCTGATATAGGATCAGGCTGGAAAAGAGCTAGCGGCGGTCAAACGAAAACATGACACCAGTCAATGAAATCCACAACAGTTAGTCTAAGCCAGCCACGTAGGAAGATGTACACTTCCGGATTGGGGTCCTCGGGATGGTAAAAACCAATGGTTGGAAACAATTGGTGACATGGCTCAAAATCGTTCTCAATGGCTGGTGCAGATGCATCCACTCCTTGTGACTGATGATTTCCAATGAAACTGTTTTGTTCTTCGTTATTACTATTCCTTTGTCTCAAATCTCTGTTTACTGTCTCTAATATGCATTTCTCCTACTTTCTTCTGTTGCTTTGTGTGCTCCAAGAAGGGAGTGTGGCGACCTGACCTGCCACACCTATATGCAAAGTTCTATTTCGAAAACAGACAGACAGAGTAAGAGCATTCATACGAGTAGGGGAATAAAATCAGTTAGAAGGTGATTCAGCCAAAAGTTCAGTCGATATTTCACTCATTATCACCAATACAGACATTTATGATCAAAACTACTTACTTAGATGGTGATTTCGACAAAGGTGATGTTGGACGCTGACAATTCAATGATTTCGAAATTCCTTTATCTGTTAGTTCACTTAACATAAGCGATTTTTCAACAGCATTTTCATCATGGATTCTAGTTTCATTACTAGTATTATTATTAATATTATTATTAGTATTATTGAGGTTCTCATCTTGTAATTGAATATTTGTGATATTTGAATTTTCATGTATTTCATGATTTGACTTTACTAACAACGATGACGGTGTTACTTTCGGTGACAAAGCGAAATCTAAGCGTGAAGTTATCTCACCATCACAAAATTCAAAAGATTCACTCCTGAAGAGAAAAAGAAACAGAAAATGAAACCTACGCCGTTTCAAAGAAAACCAATAATTTGTTAGTGTGGAAAATCATCAGTCCTATTATTAATTGAATAATTAATTATGATGACCTTCATAGACTTGTTAAAGTTCAACTCATAATTAATTAATTATTATTATTATTATAGCAAAAATATTCATTCAGACATCTATAAAACCCAAAATAATTGAGCAAAGGATATCATTTTCGATAAATTCCTCTTCTGGCTCTACAATTATATATATGTTTATATACATAGAAGCCTAGTGCACGGCTCAGCGAAGCAAACACTACAGTTGAGTATCTTCAAAACCACTCCTCTTTTGCGTTCGGGAGTAAAAGATAAAAATGCCTAATTTCGCCTCTTGCTTATATATCTCCCATTTTAACTGCTCCTGTGGAGTGTGCCAGTTACATAGGCCGTACAATTAGGCATGTTTCTTGTCAAATTTCCCAACAACACACTGCGTAGTTAAGCAACGGAAAAACAAAATTTATTCGCAGCGCTATTCTATCTCATCTTGTGGATTGAGAACACAAGACTGACTTTAACCGTGCTTTCAGGGTCATTTGCCGGATACCTACAAATCTCAATTTTGCCTTAAGAGTTCGACCACTAAATTTTGCTGAGACTGTGAGGACCCATATTAACAAGCCTAATTTGTGCATCTAAAACAAGTTAGTTCAGATATTATCCTTACCTTGGCCATCTAGGTTTGAATGATCCTGAATTTTTGTGGAAATTTCCCTAAAATTTTAGTTGATATTCTATTAGCTACTATATCTTTATTATTATTATAATTTAAGCATCTTTAACGAACTGTAATTCCATTGTGATCTTACTTTACAAATCGATATTATTTAAAAAATACTAATATTGTTATTGACTACTAATTTAGAATATTCTATGAATATAAACATGCATATATAATTGTAGAGCGAGAAGAGGAATTTATCGAAAAGGATATTCTTTGCTCAATTATTTTGTGTTTAATTATTATTATTATTATTGTTTCCTTAGGTTCCGAGTGAAACGTATGGCTTCAATAGCACACCTCCACTTTGTCTTATTTACTATGGTCCACTTTATCTGGCCCCATGATTATCCATAATTTCTGATCTCCGTCATGTTACCCCAGGGATCAACGCTCAACTTGTTGTTTCCCATTCGGGTTCCAATACAGCGATGGCATGCAGCACGATGTTATTCGATGGTGCCCTAGTCATCTCCATTTTCTTCTCCCTATTGATTGAACAACAGGTTCTTGGTTGGTTCATTCCCATTTGATCTTCAGTATGGTGTTAGTAAAGTCAGTTGTCGATAAAATTCTGAAGCCACCTGTTATAAATGCTTCACGTGACGTGTGATCCAAGTTTCTGACTCATGCAGAAGAACCGATCTTACATTCGTGTTGGAAATCTGAATCTTATTCTTAATGCCGCAGAGTGCAGAGGATTTTCAAGCTGATTTCAGAGTGATAAAGGTCTCTCTGGATTTTCTAATCCTGTCTGGTTTCGACATCCTCACCCATGCTGTTGCCTGTGGTTGAAACGATGCTTCCTCGCCGCATAAGTGAAGGGAGCAACCTCTTTCAAATTTCTCCCATTGATAACGATTGGTGCTGGTTGTTGTTGTTGTGGTTATCGTTGGCTATCCTTATCACCTCCGTTTTCTCTATGTTCTATTGAAGTTCTCGCCTTGTCTACTATCTCGGTAGTCTTCTAGCCAGTCCCAAGCCCGGGGAAAAAGGGAGAGCTGTGTGAAGCTCTAGAAGCCCCATCCTAGAAAATCAATCAAATCGCCACAAAAACGTCAAAGTACAAGAAAATTGGTAACGCGTTATTAATAGTAATATTTTAGTATTCTTGAGAAAGAATGATTAAGAAAGCTGGAATTGCACAGTCAGTTAGTGTTGTATTCGAAGTAATTTAAATCTCTGAAAAATAAACTTGGAATATTTTGTTGTCTGTTTACGCTTAGCTACCTGGAACTGATTTCTCGTGTAACAGACTAAGTGACACACGGAATATATCAGAGCTGTTGATACTTCTCAGTAGCTTGGGATGAAGAAGATCAAGACGGAAGTGGGACCCTTCAACCGACAGATGAAAAGTTGAGCGATTAAGTCAAGAAGCCATATCTCCACATATTTTATTGATTGGATCAATTTATCTTCTGTTTGCCCTTTAATCCACGATAAACCTTGACATAACTTAATTTGAATCACAGGGGAAATATTTCTGATTGGTAGATTTCATAATCCCCTTAGAACCTTCAAATGATGTTTATTTAGGCAATGAAAATCACTCCACTAATAATAATCACGAAAGCCTTGATCAAGGCTACTGGTTTATATCCATTTTAAAATGATTTACCAATATCCAAGTTGCAGAAAGTCTATAAAATCATTTCAGTTGTCAAATTTAATCTGTTTTTTAGCAAATTTCCTGATTTTAAGATATATATCGAATACTCAAGTGAAATTGAATTTCAACGTACAACTTCGCACAAACATACAACAGATCAATCTACTTCACTCCTTAAAAACATACATAAAACTGAAGAACACAAAGAAATTAAGAAAAACCTACAATGAAGAGGAATTCTCCAGAGAATGAACGGTTACAAAGTAAACGATGAGGATATGATAGACCTCAGAAGACCACGAAGAGTGAATACATCTGCACCACTGGAGCCGACTTTGATCTCAGTCACAAACGGTCTACAGTCATTGATTCATGGAGCTTCTTGAGTCTCGGTCAGACAGGCTTCAGATCTCTACGTGACACAAACCAACAGTGAAGGACCGCATGGACTGATTCCATTTTTTTCACACGACTACCCCTTACTCTTTTCAACAACTTAATTGTATAGCAGCCAGCATTGATCAACGACGAGGGTGGTAGTTATGCATCCCTCACACAGCCTGGTCTTCTCAACCGATAAAGCTTCAAAACCCCATCAAATAACCTCCGCTCCTTATTGAACGCTCAACATCTTACGCCAAGTCAATATTACCGATCATATCATAGCACCTAACACGAGAGGTGGAACGCAAACGCTTACTGTCAAATACAATTTCACATTTAAATATACACCTGTAGTCTGTTATAATAACGACATCTGTTTCTTTTAAGCAAAGTACCTTTTGCTAATATAGTTAAGCATGATGCACTTAAGTCTGCTACTTTCAAACAAAATCCAGCAGTAATGCATTTAAATTCTTCAGTGCATTATGTTTAACTATATTAGCAAAAAGTGCTGTGCTTAAAAGAAACAGATGTCTTTATTATAACAGACTACAGGTGTATATTTAAATGTGAAATCGTATTTGACAGTAAGCGTTTGAGTTCCACCTCTCGTGTTAGGTGCTATGATATGACCGGCAATATTGACTTGGCGTTAGATGTTGAATGTTCTATAAGGAGCAGAGGTTATTCGATGGGGTTGTGAAGCTTTATCGGTTGAGAAGACTAGGCTGTTTGTCTCTTGCTGATAAAAAGAGTTAGGGCTGGTCGTGTGAAAACATGGAATCAGTCCATGGGGTCCTTCACTGTTGGTTCGTGCCACGTAGAGAAGTGAAGCCTGTCTGACCGAGACTCAAGAAGCTTTATGAATCAATGACTGTAGACTGTTGGCGACTCGGTTCAAAGTCGGCTCCAGTGGTGCGTATGTATTCACGCTTCGTGGTCTTCCAAGGTCCATCAAGTTCTCATTGTTCTCTTTGTAACCGTTCCTGGCGAAATGGTGTGCACTATAATTTGTCTGCATCTACTGTTTTCTTCACTATTAGGAGACTTGACTTTAAGTAATGAAAAAGATTGAATAGTTGTATGTTTGTGCGAAGTTGTACTTTGAAAATTCAATTTCATTTTAGTAATTTGCACAAGTTTTAATAAAGGAATTCATTATAAGCAAGTTAAATTTATCAACTCAAAAGATTCTTAAATATCTAGAATATGGTAAAAGATGGAACACTTCCATCTAGTCAACAATATTACTCTTAAAACATTTTGTTAGTTAGCTATAGTTTTAAACTCAGACAGTCTTGTCAATGTTCACCCAACATTTGGTCCGTATGAAAAAATCGTCTAGGCATCAAATTATTTTCATTTTCGGTAATTACAAATTCCCTGCTCAAATAGCAAAGAAGTCCTGCTACTAGTGAGGTAACTAGTAAATATTCCCTTTTTACAGGACATGCAGTGTTTAGTGGCAAAATATGCAAACTGAAAGAAGAGAAATAACTACCTTTGCCTGTATTGTTAACGAAAACAGACAAAGTCTGACACAATGACTGGAACAATAATTGAAATTCGAAATTTTCCTTTCTTAGGCCTGCTGAATAAACGTAATCGAAGCGAGAGTAAAATCTTGGCGTTTTTATTTCTTGCGAAGTTAAAAAGTGATGTTACATTTCTAAGAAAGAGGTGAGAAAGGTACGAACTTTTACAAAACAGTGAAACTTATTGAGAATGGTGTATGCTTCAGTTTAAGACCTATTCTAGAGTTGTTTCAGTGAATTTCACTTCACAAAATTTTATTTTAGTTTTAACCTCATTTCATTTTGTTAGTTTGTTACATCTTTTGATTTTTTGAGATATTTTCAGTTGTCGCCAGAGGTCGGAGTGAACTATTGACGAAAATTTCCCTTTTTATCCTTTAAAGTGATAATAGAATAGTTTTTATGAGGAGTGGCACAAACAAAAGTGTACTAGGTGCAGACAACCTCCATTCAGCGAAAGATGATGGTGAGAAAAATTAAAAATTTTACACGGTCTTAAAGTCACATGTGGTATAGTCAAAATTCAGATAAATGTGAACATACATTACTAGGTCAAAGTTCCTTGCGGTTTCCAACCACCGTTCGAGAAACATACAGTCAAAAAACGATTCGTTTCCTATTCTTATATGTGTCACGTTAGGTTACTAACTCAGGGCACAAATTTATTTGAACTCTAAACATGAATTACGATAAAAGCTTCGTATGTAATTGAGTTAATAAATCCCCCATAAGCATCTTTTGTTTACTCTACGAGTAGCTTGTATAATAATGAAATACTAAATTCTACATTCGATTCGACAATCAAACTGCATTCACACTTATTTTAACTCTACTCCTAGGATAAAGTTTGACATTCCCATTATTTTTATTCATGCATCATATGAGCGAATTTTTATCATTACCAAGGTTTTTAGAAGCAAAAGGTAGACATATGCACAACAAAGTGACCAATTACTAGCCCTGCAACAACTGCTCAGGAAACACCTCCCCTAAAACTAAGCGTAAATCCCAAAGTCTCTAGACCTATGTTTTGTACTGATCTGTTTTGACCTCGAGATGTGTGATACTTCTAAACTCTTCCACAAAAAGGATTGACTTCTAGTCAAGAAAATGTGAGTGATTATAAACATATCTCAATAAAATTTCTTACTTGTCAGTCTCCAAACATTTTGGTTGCTCACTTTTAGCTTCTCGTTCATCATTAGTCAGAATTTCTTTGTCAGGTATGGATAGATTGAGACGTTCTTCTTCCAGTTCTAGCATGCTCTTGAACCTGGTTATTTCCTTCAAAATGTTGTCTTCATTACTATGAGCGTATTCAACTTCTGAGGCACTCGAAGTGATTATAGCCTCTAACTCTTGAATCTTTTTCTCATAAATACTTCTTAAACGGCCATTCTCTCTGCTCAAACTGTCCAGAGCATTTCGTAGAAGTTCACTTTGATGTTCAGTACTCTGAACCTAACAGCATATAAATAAGATATTGAACAAACTTTGGAATTGAGATCAGCGATCTGTTGTTGGAAATTTAACATTTTATGATCATTTTCCAAACTTTTCGTTTTGAGCAGTTTATTTTCTTTTCTCTCCAACAATAGCTGACTTTGTAAAGTTGTTATCTGAAAAAGTTAGTTTCTTAATAAATTTAAAGTCATAAAAAGTGTACAAGCAAATCTACAGCAGCTAAAAACTACAAGCGAAGCCTACAGATTTTCTGTATGTATCTGCGATCTTTTGACGATAACGAGTTATTTCATTTTGAGCTTTTTCATATAGTTTCGAAATTACAGTGGGAATAGAGGCCTCTTTCCTTCGAGCCTCTTCGATTTGTAAGTCTTTCGCTGCGAATTGGGAAATGTACCACTGTATTCGATGCTGACTGCGACTTAAACGCTACAAAATAAATGGGTTGCATCATGAGAGCAGGAAAATTATCATTGGAATAAAGATAAAATCAAACATACCTCCTTAGCAAACTTCTCCTGAGAGTTTAACTTCAGCAAAGCACTTTGGAGCTGATTAGCAGTGGAAGCATGAAGATCTTCTGATAGTGAAAGCCTTCAATTTAACATGAGTAAAGATAGTCAATACTTCTGTTTAAGTAAGTCAATCTCTTCCGTAAGCTTTAGCCTTGTTAACTCATCATCACCACTAGACATTTGTAACTCTTGCAGGCGCATTTTTAAAGCTTCGTTCTCTTTAGCTTTTTCATTGATCTCGGATTTAAGAGCACTTATATCGAGGAGAAGCTTGGCATTTTTAGACGACTCAATGGATATCCTGCAACTTTGAATAACTCATAAGAAAACTCGAAACCTGTCCATGAAATGAGTGTCATTTTCTTTCCTTGCCAGGAGCTCATCTTCTAAGTCTCTTTTTTCATCCATTAGGATGCTTAGAGTAGTAGTTAAGTGATTTATCTGACATTCGTATGACGTCCGTAGTAGTTTAAGGTCTTCTTCTAAACTGTTTATCGACTTATTAAGAGCATTCAGATCTTCTTCATTCTTAAGTTGCTTAACACGATGAACATAAACTGTAAAGCGTTCATTTAGCCGTCTAAGTTCTTCAGTGACATTATCCATGGTATTTGTATTGCCACCGAGTTACTATCATAGAGTAATTGACTCTTTCAAACAAAATGTTTCGATATCACCATGTCAAGTTAGCCATAATTTTTAGATCTGTTTACTGTATATTAGATGTATTCAGAGTGGCTGAAAATTTGTAGTGAATTTTACCGGGGTACCTTGAGTAACAATGAAACACCACAGAAAATTTTATTTCAAAATCAGAGGCTACTTGTGTCTGAGGACATTAATGACTACCCAGCTGACTACTTTGGTTGAGAGACATACATGATAGAGCTTAAGAGAAAAGGGAAATGACAGCCTTATAACTTAAGTGGACTAATACACAAAGTTGAACCACTGCAGTTACATGTGATAGTTAATGCTGGAAGTCAGTTCCAGACTTTCTATAGATTCCAGTGTTTATAGTGAAACAGTCACGAGTGTGCCGACAGGACATTGAAAAAATGAGTATTTTATTAGTCCTTAAGTGGGCCACCTGCTCTTATGTTTCCTTGCAGTTTCACGAGATGGTGTAACGAAGTCGCTCTTTCAGGATCGAGTGTTGACCTAAACTTCATATCATGCATCCAAAATATTATATGAGATGTCTAGTATTCAGGTTAGTGATTTGGAGCACCCGCTAATATTAGTTTTCCTGGTTCGCCCATTATTAGTGGCACAGGCACCCACTGATTGTGTTAATTACCACGAACGTGCCTCTGACCTGCATATCCACTTACTAGTTCCAGAGTAAGGTCCCAACAACACACAGGTCATACTTCACACACCAGAGTAAATCAGCTAGCACTTAGTGATTAAGGGACACAAAAAGATGATATGAGTGGTCTGGTAGAAAATTTTCCTTCTCATGCTCCATACAGTTTGTAACCTCTGTTGAAACGTTTGAAATAATGACTACGCTTCTGTTTGTCTGACAGGGCTACAGAGCTTTACTTGCACACCAGAGTGCCTACGATATGCGTGTCCAATGTCAACCTTTGTCTTCTTACTTCATGAGCTATTTCAGTAGTTTAGTGTTTGATTATTTCAACGTGATGGTGGAATGTTAAAAATTCCTACGCGGCCAAGCAATCTTATACTAAGCTCAAGCAACGACTAATTAAATGACTCTTGATGTCCAAAAAGTGACTCATACAAAGACTGTTTCAAAGGGGGGACATTCTGTAATAAATCCCAAGCACAGTCCTCGACCACTTATGGCAACCAGTGAGATCCATCATAGTGAGAAATGCTATAATAAAATGAAGGTTGATACAAGTACGCTCGAAGTGTCCTACATAGATGGGAATATATATATATATATATATATTGATGATTAATAAAGTGTTTGCAATTTACAACGAATGTTCAACATCCTGGCAGCACTCCTGGGCAGTTAATAGGTAACGTATATCTAATAGTGAAGAGAAGAGGCTTCACAGAGGGGCATGTAAACCACACACAATCTGCTTATTACCCAATAATCTCGCAATTTGTGGCCAGTATTCTGTTATTTGCAGAAACACTACAATAAATACAGCTAGCGTGGTATAGTCGCACTAAATATTCTGAAAGACAACGTTCTAAGTCCAGAAAAAGACCTAGACATGCCAGATCGGAAGAAAATTTCTGTTGGTATTACTGACGTTTTGGTGCACAATCAAGACATTACACACAACCGCGCGTCTGGCCTAAATCACCCCAAAGCAACGTCTAAACGACTAAACCCTTTTTAGTAGAAGTTGTCAGAAAAGAGGTGCCGGACAGTGACCCATTATACTTCGAGATTAAGTGTCCAGTACAGAAGCTGCACTCAGTCCTATGCAGAAAGAAAGACTTCCGGCTTAAGCGTCAGCTGCCTTGGGCTGTTATTGCCGCCAGACTAGACCTGGTGGTTTTCATAGACTTCTTATGAAGATCTAGCATGCTTGTGGATACCCAGAAGGGGTAATAGATGTCAATGAAACGTTGAGCTACAAGAACTGTCGACCAAGTGGTCACCAGGAACCCAGTGCAGCGAAAAACACTGCCATTACTCATTGAAAGATTACGGAGAATACTAGTGGAGTTTTTATCCCCAAACTCAACTATCCTCAAAATCTCCAAGCTTGGTTCGAACATAAGACATACTATAAAAGCACAAAGACGCCCAAGTTTTGCGAAGTCAAGGATGCTTGTCTTGGAATAACTAAAAATCACGAAAACTAGACTCATGCTCATGCGCTGTTTAGGAATAATCCACCCCTTTAAATAATCAGTTGGCGTCACCACTGTGCTTAGTATCTAAGAAAAGGCAAACCAACTTGTGCGTCAAATACGCAAACTGCTCAGGGCTGACACCCGGTGGCCCATATGTAGGTTGTCACTAATTATTTTTTTTTGATTAACAGCTTGATTCCACATCGTATTTTCAGTACAAGTGTGGAATTTTCAGCATGGATATCGGTAGCCCAAATTCAGGCTGACCATAGATATCGGGTGTGCGCCGGCAGGGGATCGAACCTCGGACCATGTGCATGGTCGGCGAGAGTCCTAACCACTGTGCCACCGACGCTATCCATGTAGCACCAATACATTCGCACAAACTGACTTCGTCCGCACCCATCACGACATCCTGATAGTTGAGAAATACGTTTCTAAAACAGCAACTGCCACCCTACTGGAATTCTGCGAGCTTCTGCTGATGTGATTCGGTCTCTGGAATGCTGTACTAAAATTGCAAAGACTTTTGGACGACCAGTCATGTGAACTGCAGTCTTCCAAGGCTTTTATATATAGCCCATCCGCAGGTAATCCGGATGTAAAGACCTGTGATAGCTACATTCGCGAACTGTTGTGAAGACACTTTATCTGGGCAGGTACGTTATTTGAGCAGAAACGAGTGAACTCTTACAGCAAGTCCTACGCCAGTGGAATTAGGATACTCTCCCTTCTGCTGAGAGTTTTTATCAGTATGCTTAGCCGTCAAACACTTCCACCACGTTGTAGAAGACAGACTATTTACTATATTCGCTTCAGCTTTCAATGTGAAGAACGAGAAGTACCCAAAATTTGAGATTCAGCACTTTGGTTCTATACAATGCTATGCATTTGCTAAGACGTAAGACCGATCTCATCGGTGGACCTAACTAGTGCCTCACCGTTGGTGTAGTTTTACGGTAATACTGAACGATAGGGTGATCTCCGTTGATTGTAACAACAGCAGAATTCGTTCCACTTCAGCAGTTGAGTGTAATGTTTCTAATGCACATACAGGCCACTCTGATAACAAAGTACTGCTGAAATTGTAGTTAGCTTACTGTTGACGTCTTTTGTCTGACAGCTTGTATTCAGTTTGGTAGTTCAGATAGGTCATCATCTAAAAGACTGATATCAAGCCCTCTTTGGTTTAACTGTTACTGAGAGAGCGAAGTCTCAGTCTTCGTAACCTTTCTTCATACCTCCTAGTGATATAATTTCTAACTCTTTTTGGTTAATTTCTATGGAATTATTTCCAACCTCAAAAGTGATAATGGTGCGAATATATGAACCGCAAACTCTGACCTTATACACCCATGTGAACAAGCTAGGTGGTGGTGCACCTAACTACCTACTCGAAAACCAGAACTTGTGCTGGCCTTAACTGCATTTCCTCATTGGTTGGCAGCTATGTTTAGTTTCCAGACCAAGAATACGGAAAATTAACATTCCATCACCACGTAAGTGGGGTAATTTTTTCATCAATATAATGAAGATTTGAAGAGCTGCTTTGTTCAGTAAATAAGTCAGCCCTAAGATATTTTCTTTTGATACATTTAACGTTGATGACTTCTATGTAGGGCATACATTTTAAAACTTCACTGTCACTGAAAAAATTCTAATATGGTTCACTCATAGATTACTGATTCTCTTCATAAATACTCTGATAAAATAAATTCACTGAAAAGGGCTTGGTTACGTCCAGAAGTAGTACATTGGTTGGATTGCCCTGATCTCAATACTTTTTTCAGTTATCACCTTCTCTTAGGCTTTCTGCAGCAACTTTCAGCCTGATACAATTTTTCTGTTCCATGTAAATTGTTCCTGATAAGATAATTCAATAGACTATGCGCGATGTACTAGACTACTGGCAACAGAATTCACCTTTGGAGATTCACATGTTGAAAATAGTGAAAACAGTCTGATGCCTGTCTAATAGGTGAAGGGACACATCCGAAAGTTGAACGTAGTGGGTGACGTCACAACATTTAAAAACTGACAGCCCTATAACATGGCTTTACACGGATGTCTCTAGATGTAACTACACCCTGAGCAATGAAAGCTTGTCCTGCAGAATGTTGGAGCGCGACTTAGGTCTAGTTCTAACGGAAAAAATGGACACAAGCGTAAATTACACGAGGGATGTAGCGAGTGCATATGCAGTCATACATTTTACACATATACAGTTAGATGCACTCAGTCCTGAGCTCTTTCTAAGGTTGCACAATACATGCGTCAGACCACACCTTGAAGTGCACAATATTATTGCAGCCCCACTGCTAGGAAGAGACGCCAACCTCCTGGAAAGAGTCCAACGACGGGCGACAAAAGGAGTGGTTGGTCTCCGAAATAAACCATATGATGAAAGGCTGAAGAAATTAGGCCTATTCACACTTAGCTACCGTCATCTCAGGGGGGATTAAATTACTGCCTACAAAATAGCAAATGGCCAGAATCACCCAAACAAAGGTGTTCTGCCACTGAGTAGGTATGGGCTTCGTCGTGTAAATCCTAGAAGGATAGCTCTCCAGAGGGCAAGGACCCGGGTGCGCTCCCACTTCTTTTCACTGTGGGTTTGCCGTCCCTGGAATGCCTTACAGGCAGATGAAGCTATGGCACCATCTGTGGACGCCTTTAAGCAAAGGCTGGAAAATCATGCACACAAAGACTGCGTCCAAATGGCCTATCCCCTTAAATTCCCATACACTATTCAGGGGTAGACAATTAAACTTTTCGTTTTACTTCTTTGCATTCTCTTCCGTCTTACTCTCCTGACAAATTTAACTACACCTATTATTATTATCATTATTACCGATATATATATCTACACAATTCATATTATTCTTCAAATTTAATCAGCTGACTGTTGTTACGTTTTCTTATTCTTTTTCTGTCTGTTAGTCTGAATACCCTCACTAATTATATCTATTATTATTATCTCTTTTCTTTTGACGACGATGCCGGAAGACTAACTGGTGAAAGGACCAACTCCATTCACAGCAGTAACAGTCTTAACGCACCTCTTACTACAAAACAAATATAATTAATCCCTGCACTACTCCTTTTGGAGTCAACCAAAGCTACGACAGTCGAGTGGCGGGACGAGCTACGTAGAAGTTTACCGAAGATCAGGAACCTCTACCTCACAATCAAGAGGCGAGCACAAAGAAATCAAATTGGTTTATACTAGCTCGTAAAAACCCTATTGGATATTGGAACTTGGCTGGCACTAAAAAGAGCCTGCGCCAGCTAGTTTTGAGAGGACTAATCCCTGATACATGGTGCTAATCATGAAAGCACTTGAGAAACCATATCATAAGGACTTTCTGGTCATTTAACTGTATATGTTAGCAGCCACTAAAGCTTCGTCTTTTGCATAGTTGCTTTGAAATTCATCACTGGTATCTCTGATCCCTGAAAATGGGCCTAACGCCAGTCTTTTAATTGGTCGTTTGACCTGCTGATGAAATAAACCGAACCTGCTGAATACTTTATCTTATTTCCTAAAGTCAGTACATGGTTGCCACAAGGATCTTGAATTGCTTTCATGGCAAATAATGTCAATGAGCTTCCTTCTACATTGTTCTATACCCTTAATTGCTAAAGGTATCTGAGTAGCCATTACATTTCTAGGGTTTATACCAAATATAAATTATGCATATATGTTCAAACAATGCATATGTCGGCTTTCGTGCGCGATTACTTTTGGGTTCGTAAGCTCAGAATTTAAAAATATGACACTGTATGATATTCTCTGCAAAGACTTTGGATTGCGGAGCGACGGACTAAATTTCTTAGAGGAAGGATGAAACATTGAAGGCATGAAAGAAAGATACTAGTGGTGGGATACGGATAACTTGCACGAATGAGAGTTTCAAAGTATAGCTTCTGTTTTTCACCTTCAATTGATAAGTAAGCAACTCAGTTGCGAAACACCAATGTGCCTTGTCTTTAACGAGATGAAGATTACGTGTCCTGTGGCTTTTGAAGGGGAGTATATGCAGGGTACTTTGTGGGATTTGGTGTGTGGCCAAGATCTGATGATGAAAACGGTGTCTCTAGGGACGCCATGGGGAAGTGAGGCAAAGGCTGCCAACAATATTTTATTCAAGGCTGGAGAAGAAACTTCATGTGAGAGGGTCATCGTATGGCTTTACTGATCTAAAATGGCCATAGAGCTGTAGTCAGGGGTTTATTCACATTACTGTGGAGGTGCTATAAATAGACAGCATCACATCCTTGTAGTATAAAGCTGTCACCGCATCTTTAGTTAAAGAAACCTGCGGAATAGGTGTGAGGCGATTGAGGCCAATGATCACATCCTTAAAATCTTGGCCAGTGAATTGTAGCGGTAGGTAATTCCCCAGAATCCTAATTCAAAGCATTCAACACTGAATATTGGATGCTGACCCTCCCTGTCTAAGTCGCATTGTTTAGCTGAAGACTTATAGCTAAGCATCCACTCCAGTTTGCACGTCGTGTTACCTTCGTTCATGCACGATCCGCAGCTAGTGAAACAACCATCTAGGCCTCTGGTTTGGCCCCGTAATATACTTCGTAATTTGGACTACCAATTCTGGTGTTTTGCTTTGTCCTTGGTACTCGAAGAGCGAACACTACAGAAGTTGTTGGCATAAGATCTTGCGTTAGTATACTCCGTACAATTCGCGAACGTCGATACCTTTAACCTCCAAAGTATCTTCCGAAGTTTGCAACTGCATCTTTGTATGTAAGATGAACAAAGCTGCTTCAGCTAACAGCCACTCTATCCATAATAAGATAACTTGCCGAATATACTCATCACAAGTTCAAGAGAGAAAGATCGATGACACTTCAGCGTATGGTGCTGACGTTTCTTAATGAGAGGAAAGAGAATATCCTAATGCTAGGTAGGTAAGTATAAATTCAGTGCTAAATGTGTTTCCTAATCAGTGCTGTCATATCCTGTAAACTCGTAGTATTACTGTCACAGTGTGAATAGCATTAGTATTCAGTAGATGGTATATCCGGATCCCCCCATGTGAATCAACAACTGCTGTTTAGTGGATATGATGATGGAGACATGAGAGCCATCGTCCTCTGCGAATCCCACATCTCTCAAATATGTTTTAGTTAAATTTATTAACACTTGTTAACTACTGCTGAACTTCTGTTGTGGTTTTCCTTCTTTCCTTCTTCTTCTTCTCTTTCCACAGGCACTGCCCTGGATCATCACAATGAAACAGTAATACTATCTTCAACACTAGTATTACCCAAACAGTGTTAAAAATCGCTAGAACATACAGTTTGCATATCTGATAAAGGTAGTATGGCGTACTGAAGATGATTCTGGCTATAATATTAAAGTACATCCACGTTTTCACTTTCTACTATGCGCTAACATTGTACACGGTCAAAGATGAATAACGTTGTATTAAGAAGCACATGTGAAGACTTGAAAAGATGTGCTGTTAACGAAATCAGAATTCGAAAAGCGCCAAAGTGAACAAAAAAGTGTATAACCATGTAAAAGTACATATATAACAAACAAAAGCAACTTTCAGTGATACAATCACAAACATTCCACTAGCATATGTAAAATTAGTTTCTGTAAACGTATAACATGCGTACGTGAATTAGTTTTATAAGCGTGCAGTTGTGCTTAATATATGGGTGCTACAATGGAGACAATGTCTGGCATAAAATCTGTCATTCATCTCAAAGTTGGTCCCAAATGATATACCACAATAATGTTTGTGCTGGAATAAACACTAAACTCAATCCTCATATAAAATATTAAGATAAAATGCTCAAATTAGTTAAGATATTCGTACAGTATATTACTGCTGTTAGCGTCAATACATTATACACAGTCACATTTATTTGCAGTTGGGTTTAAGTTCAAATTCCACAATTTAAATCACATAACCCAATGGTACATCAAATATGTGAGCCTCAGTGATATTTGTCTCCACTATGAATGTTGTTAAATTAGTGGTTGAATACTCACTGTATGAGGATACTACAGTTTCTGCGAATTCCAAGGTGAACACCAAAGAAATACTACCGGCACTTGGGCAATTGCGAAGAGTGGGAAGACTCAGCAACGACACACCCAGAGCATATTTCAATGTAGCATAAAAGTTATGTTTCAAACAAAGATGGCGATTACAACAAAAGATATGCGAAATGTGTCATTTTTCTAATTCAACAAAAAGTGTACAGAACCATCGCTCTGAGCTCTATATGTGGTATTTACATGTAACTTTGGAATTGTCAGAATTTTCAAATGCAGTACCCAGTACCACAGTCCGTGAAGTGTGCTTTATACCGTGGCGACAGTAAAGGGTAGATACCACAGCTGAATGACCTTGGATCAACCAATCATTCGCTTCCAGGTGGGAAGTTGCACATTTAGTATAAAAAAGTATGTCTACTGGGTAAATATATGTATAAAATATAAAAACGAATTATATTTTGAGTCCATGTCTCTAATATACTACAAAACAGATCCAGATTGTTCATAGGAATAGCTCTGGATACAAATCATTCCAATCCATTTTTCTAGATATGCCCAAAATCCTTCAACAGAATTTGTATGAGCGCCAGATATAGGATCCACTGATTCTGAGGAATGACTGACTTTTTCATGAATATGACTTAATGATGGAAGTCACGTCGCTCAGAATTTCACATGGATATTCTCAATAATCTTCGCTGGATATTTCGTCTTAAACTTAACAGTAACCATGACCTTAATCTTTGCTGCTCGTTTTACCCGGACCGAAAATTCGAACTTAGTAAGTATTCTTTACACTTATCTATACGCCATAAACTAATAATGCTTTTAAATCCTGAAACCTTAATATTTCGCTTTGACACCAGTCACCCCAGACAGCCACTTACCACTTAATAGCGCAAAATTTGTAACCTCACGTAGATTTGATAAGTAATAGGTATACTGCAGGTTTACTTCTAACATATTCGACTTAAAATTGAGTTTGTCAAACAATGTGTAGTTATTCGCACCTTTTTTAAAAATATGTTAGTTGTCACAGTTAATTCGCAAGAAACACAGGATACCAGAATATTTGAGTGATAAATATCCAAGTAGAAAATATTGTACGTATAACCATAAATCAAGAAATGAAATGGGACCCGCAGGATCGTAGTCACTGACAACCACCAAAACTGCTAACCAGTTTCAAGAGAGTTTATAACGAAAAGAGTACTGTATCTGCATAAAAAATAGTGAAACAACTTTAGAATAATCAAATGTTACATTTATATTCATAACAGTTGCTTGCGAACCACGCATAATACAACCACACAAAACCACACACGATAGCACCTACCTAGGACGAATAAAAAATCCAACTGACCGCCACTGTTCTAGCCAATGAAAGATGAGAAGTCCTGAAGCGCGGTAAATTTAAAACGCGATAACGTCTATCCTCACCCTATATCCTAACGCTAGTTTAACCAGTGTTCGTTCCCAATTACTTATTAGGAATTCGAATCATAATCCCTGATAATTATTGGTAATGTACACACGTTTATGCTCATTAAAATGGCTTGTTTCTTTCAACAACGTGTGTTGTGGTCGTCTTGTCATTTTCATGAGTTCTAGAGGTTTTGTTTCTTTCATCAACGCCCCAACAGAAACATGCTTACGTTCCTTTTGATCAACTCATGCCGATCTACTGAAAGTCATTGTTTGAAGTCCCTAACAATCAAAACACATTCGTAGCTAGAAATGTTTTCATTTCTTACACTATAAGATAGACACCTGTACAGCAAACTCATAATTCCTCTAGTAGTCATTAAACCGCCGGCTACTGAAATATACTTATAAGAAATGTCCCTGAGAATTCATAAATACTAGATGCGATAGTAAGAACTAGAGACAGCAGTCAGGTTCAGCGAATCATCTCTACTTATTCATTTAGAGCCCCTAAAGTAGCTTTACTACATATACAAGACAAAAGGGTGTCGAAGAGCACAAAGTATACAACAACACAACAGTACGCGTATATGGTCCTCCACCTCTCCAGTGTACTTATTCGACGTGGACCAGAAGACAGTTGGTAAACCGAATCAGGCAGGTACTGTTTGATCATTTAAAAATTGTGCATGGACAAACGAACATATGACGACAGAGTGACAAGTGGTTTTGGTGCTTGACTGAGTGCCTTCAGCGTGATCAGTTAACTTGTGAAGGTCAACTTGAAGTGTTGAATGATGAAAAAAGCTGGGGTGATTAAATGGCCATATCCATTTTTGAAAGTAGCACTACCTTTATCCGGTGGGTGTTCAGGAATAAAGTGTCGTCGGTAATATGCACATGAGGAAAAAAACATTTAATGCAAAGTTTCATTTAAAAAGCCTACAAAAAATATAACTTGTTATTAAATCACTATAGCAACAGACGGCGACTCCACAATTAGCGGGGATATGCAGTAAAGTCACTCAAAATAGGCGCTGCACAAATTAAAATTTTAGTATTTTTGGTAGTGAACGTGCACTGGACAGGAGGATTGTGGAGAAAATGGAGAAATCTTGGGTATTTTATGGGAAATGTCTATTTTTCTTGCATTTCTTTAAAATTTCCAAATTTCTACTGCATTTATTCTCCCCTAAATTTCTCCATGGTCCAAATACTTTGCTTTAATAGACTCTTTTTAAGTAAAATGTCTTTAATTTGACAACCGTTCAAATCCATTGAATTATTTACAGTCTGAACAAAAGTAAGTTTCACTGAAAGGGTAAGTTCCAATAAATTTAGATGATTGATCGCTTTGTAAACCTTTTCATTTTATGATTGAAAAATCTAGTTTAATATAACCATTTCATACTAAAAATATTCACTGTTCATTAAAACAACATTCCTTGCTTATTCTAGAGTATAAATAAATATCTCCCTCACCAAACAAACACAAGTAAAAAAGAGAAATCATTTCTTCTTCCTTTTACACACATCAATCTTCTCTCTTTCCATTGTACATTTTGGTTGATTGTAGATTCTTTGTATTTTACTCTCCTTTCCCTACCTTTGTGTGTGCATTTATCAAGTGCAGTAATTTGAAATCCACCTTTTTAGCGTATAAAACGATAATGAAAATCCACTTCAGCTATCTAACTTTATTGTGCGGCACTGATTCAGGGGTTCCGTGCTTTTGGGTTCTATTCCTGGCCAGCGAAACGCTCTTAAGACCTCACCAAGCCGGTAGGGAATCGGGTTGGACACAAGACGAACAGTCTCACCCTATAGAAAGAACATTGCCACCGGAACTTCAAGACTAAAGCTTGAAGCCATATTTTTCACTCGGAACGCGAAGAAATGTGAAAAAGTTTCAACTTTATTCATTCTCAGGATCGGAGGGACTGAACAATTATTATATTATGTATTATTATTGTTCCCTTGGGTTCCTAGTGGAACATAATGCTTCAGCTGCACGTCTCCACTTGATTCTGTCTTCTGCTGTACTTTTTACCTGCATCCATGTTAGTCCATACTGTTTCAACTCCTCTTCACACGATCTCCTCCATGTCACCCTTGGACGTCCCACTCGCCGCTTCCCTTTCGGGTTCCACTCGAGGGTGTGACGGACGATGCCACTCAACAATAAACTCAGGAATAATACGAAATATCGAAATAAAAACCCGAACTACTGATATATATTTAAGCAGTATATTACAATTCTTAAGCATAATAAATTATAAGAGAATTCAGTTGTTTGGAAATGAGATTAGGTACCTTTCGCACAAATAAAAAAATGTAATCCAGAGATACTTTCCACGTTGTATGTTTCACTGGCATTTCCTCCACTGTAGGTTTTGCCAGACGAGTTGTTGAATCTTCTTTGGACGATTAATGATAGGGGTTTCCTGTATTATCCAAAGTAGGCAACCGAATAGTTGGCATGGCGACCGGTCAGCCACGGAAAGGGAGAAGACTAAGCGTATATAATTGTCCTCCCCGCGTAAAATTACCAGTTAAAGAAAGATATTGATTTAAACAATGGATATACACAATGTGTCATTATTTTTTTACATTTACCAGGAACCACACAAAATCAACATTCTGGACACCACGAGAAGCCTTAACATATATTAGTCACAAGTAGGATTCTATTTATCTCACAAAAACCCACAGACTGAGCAGGAAATAATCGCTTCAGCAGGGAGATTAAAAAGGATGGACAAAACAAAATGGATTACTCATCCTCTAAAACAATTATGTCTGACAAACTCAAACCAAACTTAAAGACCAAAATACTAGCATATCTTCCTCAAGGAAGCATGATTTTAAATCTATAATGCACAATTTTAATCCTTTGGCTGTAAACCATAATGACGCGTGTAACCGTAGTGATGTCACAAATAACCAAGGGAAAACTTAGAAGAAAGAGAGGGAGCCATTTTCAGTAACTAAAAGTTGTCTCACGTTGTCTCCCTTGAGTTCTGAATGGGACATGGGGTGTTTCAACAGCATATCTCAGCATTCTTTTTTATCTGGCTCCACAACTTCACATCCTTCACGTCACCTTCGGCTGTCCAACTCTTTCCCACAAGTGTTCCCCTTGAGGGATTGGCATATAATGTCACTCAACACTCTTCTCAGAGTATCTCCGACCCATCTGCATTTTAATCTTCTTTACATTTACCGCGATATAGGCTATTGATTGGTGGGTTGCCAGAGCTCTTACGTATGGCGTACAAACCTCCATTACATCTCTGTGAATGCAGCTTTTTGTTTTAAAAGTAAATTTCAACTCATTTAGGCTAAACTACTGTAATTGTTCTGTTCACTGAATGATGTCTAGCAGCTAACACGGCACATTTTAAGTAGAATGCATTTCTTAAATCCATATTTCTTCACAGCAACATCCATGTGTGGCGATTATTCGAGAGTGAATCGATTAACACTGTTTTGAACAGTTAGCGTAAACTCTTTAAATCAGAAAACTTGAGGTTACCAGTATTGTAGGCTTCGCTTTTCACCAGTGCCCATCGACTGATTTCAGTGGATTTAAAGAAGAGTTAATCTTATCATACTAACCGACGAACAGTTAACAAATCTGAATGCATCTTAGCATAGCTGACCTCAAGGATTTGGATCCTTAGGATGAATGTAAATGGCCATATGATACTGATAAGTCTGTGTCTACTAAGCCTTATCAACACATCTACCTGAAACATAGATGACTCTCTCTCCCTCCCCCTCTGTCATTTCGCACATTTCATCACATTTCTTATCTATAGAAGTTAAAAAATGACCTGTCCGATATAAAATTCAGATGACTGGACTCTAATCTACATGTTTCTGCTAAAAGTATCTCAATTAGGCTAAAGCAGATAAATTCTCTTTCTCTCTCTCTCTCCCTAGTAAATCAGCTTAAATAAGCAATGAGATTGCTAATTTTGTTAACTTCATCTAGTCTTAGGTATACCAATGATTAAATAAGTAAATATAAGGAAAATATTGCTGTCTAAACAGACTGTTATGTCATCAACATACTTCTTTAACTCAGTGTTGATTATTCTTTGCATAAATTTCGCACTCTTGTAGATCTATTCATTGGTTCATTCTTCCCATGTCAAGGTCAATGTCTAATTCACTATGACGTGAAAATATATCCGTTTTTCATTCTTCAAGATTTCATAATTATTCGTGACTTACTAGAATTCCAGGGGTTAACAGACTGAGTAACAAAAATATTCATTCACCATTATAAATATGCTGCATGATAAAATCCTCCAACCATTCGAGACTCCCTACAAAACAAACACTTGAAAATTAATCTGATGCTCACTAGCAACTGACCCTATTCAGCCAGTTAACCTGGGGTTCTAGTGGGAAGCCGTGACCAGTAGGGTACAGCAGGTTGAAGGTGAGGCAGTAACTCATCGAAGAAGACTTTGCGAAGTGGCCACGACTTGTCATGAGTTGGCGGAAGATAGAGTTCATGCACTGGCCATTGCATTGGGTCCCTGTGGCTTGATGGTCTACGAACTCGCTAGCCTTGTAACCTGAAGGTCCTGGGTGACAAACCCTGTGGTGGGTGCGTACTGCTGAAGAGTGTCAAACAAGGATAGAGGAATCAGGTATCCAGTTGGTTTTCCAATAGTTCTCTAACTGATGTCAGCTCATGATGAAATCCCCCAACCAATCAAACAAAATCTATACAAAAACTAATACTTGTGTGTTCAAGTTCCTCCTTTTCCTTCTTCAAGAATGTTTTAAATTTGTTTGCCATGATAATGTGTGTTTGAGAAAATTTCCGAGGAGAGCATAATCAATCACACGGATTTAAATAGGACCAGTTGACGAGTCACACGTGGAGGGAAAGTGAATTTATAATAATAATAATAATAATCTACTTTATTCCAAAAACAGTACTTATAATACAGAATGGAAATCTCAGCATTTGTCACAATATTGCATCCGATTTACTCAAAATATAAGTAAAATTAAAAATTAAAACAAAATTAACCGGAGGAATTTGTCCACATTTACGATATAAAGTCAAAAATATTAGAAGTACGTATTGAGAATATTAAATATAATAATAATAATAATAACAGTGTGTTTGTTTCAAACGGTATCGTCGATTCAGTTTGGAAGCTTTAGCATGTTATAGATTATTGGGTCTAATGTTCTGTTGATATAGTATGGTGAGGGGAAGTACAAAATTAACAGTTATAACACAGTTTAAATTATGTCCACACTTATGAAAAAATAAACAAAAACAAAAAATTGAGAGGATTATAAATATATAATAATAATAATAATGGCTTTATTCCAAACAGTATTGGTGGTACAGGTATGGAATTTTCAGCGTTCATTACAATATTGCATCTAATTACCTCATAAATTTTATAAGGATTTAGAAATATAAAGCAACAACAACAAAAAGAAAAAGAGAAATAAAAGAAATAAAATAAAAAAAAGAACAGCATTGCATTCACATATTTAAACAGTGCACCACAGGATACGATATATAAAATTAGTCTGTAATAGAATATATGAGCAACAATATAATGGTAACAAAGAAAGGAGAACAAAAGCTAATGGGAACTATTTGTTAGAGTGCCGCAGTAAGGTGATCGTGTCATGCCTAACAGTTTTCTCATCACATAACAGCTGTGCCAAATAAGGTATTGTGGAGTTTTTATACTTGGTAGTCCTGGCATATAGCTTCCTATAGTTGCTTCTAGTTCTGCCAGATGAAATGCAAGAAGAGAGCTGCGTATGGAGAGGGTGTTCGGGGTCTGACAATATAGAATTTGCTAGTTTCTTACTAGCAAATTCTATATTGTCAGACTATATATTCTATATTCTATATATATCTATTCTATATATATATATATTCTATATATATATTCTATATTCTATATATAAGAAATACAATAACAATAAAGGTTGATGTTGTAGGGGTGGAGGAAATGGTTTATCTAGTGGTGCAAAGAAGGTTAGTTAGTTCATGCCTGACACTGTTTTCATCACATAAAGTACGTGCTAAATATGGTGTAGTGGAATTTTTATGCTTAGAAGTACGTGCATAAATTCTTCTGAAAAGACTTCTTGTTTACCTGAGGAAACAGAAGGCTGGAGCTGTGGATAAGGTGGATGCTCACAGTCTGACAAAATTCCTTTAGCGAATTTGTTGCACGACATCAAGTGCCTATCATCAATGACAATGTCAACGATATGGCCCAATGGGATACCACTCGTCCTACTGACAGTCTTCAGAGTTCTACGATGTATGACAAAGTCCTTTTTAAGCAACGCAGGAAAGAATAAGGGTGAACAGTAGAAAAGAATAGGTAAAATACACGAGTTGACAAACTGTAAGAGGAGGGGTTGGGTTATGCCTGAGTGCCTTAACTTCTTAATGTAAAACGTCAGACGAAATATTCTTTTAGAAATCGCAAAGACATGGGAAGACCAGGATAAGTCAGAAGAAAGAATTAAACCAAGATACTTTACTTCAGACTTGGTTTCTATATCAGTATCATCAATTTTGCAAGGGTCATAGGAACCAACGGCTTTATTTAACTTTCATTTACATCAGAAACTGAAATTAACAGTCTGACATTTGGAAGGATTAAGTTTAAGGCCATTAGACGAGGACCATTTCCTAATTTCTGATAGAAAGTTGTTAATCTTAATACAGTCAAGCTGAGAGTTAACAGACATTGAAATAGTTAGATCGTCGGCATACTTAACAAATTTCATTTCATCGGAGTGAGGCAAGTCATGCAAGAAGAAAGAAAACAGAAAAGGAGAAAGAACAGCGCCTTGAGGGACACCAGCCTCAGTAAGCAACGAAGTGGACGACTTTCCCTGGCATACAGTGTACTACTTTCTTCCTGAGAAATAAGAATGCAGCTATTTAACAACCCTACAGTCAGTTTGAGTTTCAGCAAACTTGTTTAACAAAATATCCCTAGGTAATGAGTCGAAAGCAGATGTGTAGTCTATATTAGATGGATTCAATTGATATAAGATAAACAGTGATATGGTATTGATAACTGGTTAACACTTCGAGTATAATTTATTGTTCACAGTCAAATCAATATATTCATACGAGTTGACAAGTGTCTTTATTTAGTTCTACTGCCTACAATTCAAGTTTTCTATATAGCCAGTATATCCGTTGCTTCATTTCAACTGCAAGTGTTTAGAGCTGATTCGATGAACAAATATTTGGCGATTAATCTCTCTCTTTCTGATTAACTATATTACTTTTAATAATTTCACCCTCTCCAACTACAATATGTGATTACGCTGAAGTGAATATATTGGGATGGTGAAGGTTTTTTCTAGATTACTTAACTTAGCAGTATCAGTCAATCTACAAATAAGCTAAACTCCAATGTTACCATAACCTAAATGACTCTTATCTACCAGGTTGACATTTGTAATTGACCTCACAGTCATTGCATGGTATTTGATAAAATGTGTTGTCTTCCAAATACTATCTGTCGGTTCCGCTTAAGGATGTGATAAAAAAAGGAGTAGTATAGGGTCGAAGTACTAAAAAGTAATATAATTAGATGGAGAGAGAGGGGTTAATCATCAAATCAAAAGCAAACACGCACAATCAAAATGATGTAACACCTTTTCTAGGCCGTTGGATTGGATCCTAATGACTGAGTGGTCTACGAGCTCACCTTGTAAATGAACGGTTCTAAGTTCGAACCTCAGTGGATGCATACTGATGGGGAGTCCCAGACTAGAATGTAACAAACGCTTGTACATTAGTGCCTGTTGCCGTTCCAGTGGTTATGCAACTGATGTTAACTTGTGATCAAACTGCTTAGTACCTGTCTTGCTATTTTCACGAGCTCACCGATGTCCATACGTAACGCAGCGTTGACTAGTTGAAATAGCTGAGAAATGTGTTTTGGAGCACTTTCAATAAACTAGGACGCCAACAACTTCATTTCGAACTTTTCATCAACTGTGAAATGAATGCGACGAAGTAGGCTTGGCAGCTTCACCACCAATGACAGCGGGTCCCAACTTCCCTGGCACGTAACCGCTACACTGCCTGCTGTCTATCTCTTGGACTTTCAAAGTACACCAACAGTCGTCCCATGAATACATTTCTGGTCCGCTCACCATCTGACATCTCCATACTGTAGTACACCAACTTTGCCATAACTCTCAGCAGGGTCCCCAGCACAGGCGTCTTCGCCGTCGGATCATAGGTCCCCACGAACTCAGCGACAGCAACTAAGTCCCGTGAGAAGCTCAGTATTTCCTCTTCTTCGGAAACCACAGGATCTTCGTTGTCCGAGGGCAGCTACACCAAATGTAATGACAGAAGACAAGAATACTGGGAACAAGCTATATTTAATGGGGAAAACACACCATGTTTATATGTTTTTTAACCACATAATAGGTTGGTCAAGTTAGGGAGCAATAAACTGTTCTGAGAAGTTGGTGATTGCACAAGGTTATTTCATGACCACAACGTAAATTAAGTCTAGATTTGTCCAATAAATACTTCTACCTATGCAGTCATTGACTTAGAATGTTGATTTCAGTTTTGCTTGCCACATATTTGTCAGTTCTATAAAGGATCATTTATAATCTAAAATGTTCAACTATACTGTTTCTGGCTTCATCAATGAGTGATTTAGACTGGAATCTATTCTATGAAACTAATTTAATGATGAATTCATCTTAGATGATTGAAGGCGGAAATCTTCAGGTAATCCCATGAGTGAGGAGTACCTGTAGTCTCGAAGAAGGAATGTGTCCCTTCTGAGAATCGAAACCTCTTCACTTAATGCTGCATTCAGAGATGATATCGATGTCCTCTTCAAGCCTACGACTGACTTCCTGTAGGAGTATAACAGATAAATTGATTTTCTCTTAAACAATAACCATTGTCCTGTTTGAATTCCTTATTATTGGCGCTAACTGAATATACATAGATATGTATGAAGTCATACAGTTTTAAGTATAAACGGATCTACGAATAATATCTTGAGAATAAACTGAACTACTCCGCTTAAGACTACAAGAAGCAGGATCCAGATTGTCAGCATTAAAGTCAAATCAGTGCTTCTGTATAAAAGCATTTCCAATAGCCTGCTGCAGACTTCTATACAAGAAATGCCTTTACAGGCTACTCGTGATTAGTTGGTAGCAACACGAAGCTCTGGAAGTGAACCAGCTGGCAAATTATCACCAAACATATATATCCAGAAAGAAATGGAGGTAGATTGCAAATTAACTGAGGAGACAGTCAAGTGTCATCAGACAGTCGATGACAAGCACTCGAGTGAAACGCGAATGGGAAACGACAAATTTGGTGTCCAAGGGTGACATGGACGAGGTCTTGGACGGAGGAAATGAAAGCTTGTGGGAAGTCATAAAGCCAGCTGAAAATTGCTGACAGAAAACCATTTGTGTGATGAAAATGTGTTAGCCACTGTGGTTGTGCAGTCCATTTGGCAGTGAAGGAGTGAATAATATCATCTAATCATGCGAAAAATGTTCATAAGACAACAGACTACAAACTCCATTGTACATAAATCAAAGATGAATCGAATAAGACAAGAAGGGGAAGAAGAAGAATGGAAAAGAATACTAACTTAGTCACGAACACAACCAGACAGATATACAGCAGGTTTGCTGACGAGCTGACATCAATTAGAGAACTACTGAGAAACCAGGGCATACTGGACCCCCGTTTCGCACTAGTTTGGGATTCTTCAGCAACATACACCCACTGGGGTTCGAATCCAGGGCATTCGTTCCAAAAGGTAAGCTCACAGTCCATTCAGACATTGGGACCCAATCTAACTGCTATCCATGAATTCCAGCTTCTGACGGTTCACGATATATGTATATAGCGCAACCATCAGCCAATATCACAGGCAAATGACTGATGTCTACCCTGAATTAGTAGACCACACTGGACACGACTTCTCACTAGGACTTCTTTCAGATAACTTTATGTATAGACCCAGTCGCTAGTGTGCGGTAGGAGTAGTAGTGGTAGAGGTAACTTATTATTATTGTTCCCTTGGGTTCCTAGTGGAACATAGGGCTAAAACTGCACGCCTCCACTTGATTCTGTCTTGTGCTGTACTTTTCACCTGCATCCATGTTAATCCATACTGTTTCAGTTCCTCATCACACGATCTCCTCCATGTCACCCCTGGATGTCCCACTCGCCGCCTCCCTTTCGGGTTCCACTCGAGCACTGGCCTGACACGCGATGTCACCCAGCGGCCTCCTCAGCGAGTGTTTAATCCATCTCCACTTTCTCCTGCATATTTGTTGGGCGATTGGTTCTTGTTTTGTTTCTTCCTATAGTTTCTTGTTGGTGATTCCTTCCGGCCATCTGATCTTCAGTATAGAGCGAAGACAGGTGTTGTCGATAAAGGTCTGCAACAGGCTGTTGGAAATATTCTTTGTGACCCGCCAAGTTTCTGATTCGTATAGAAGAACTGACTGTCTTGACGTTTGTATTGGAAATCCGAATTTTGTTGTTGATGCTGAGGAGTGACGAAGATTTCCAGATTGGTGTCAGGTTGATGAATGTGTTTCTCGCCTTTTCGATTCTCGATTTGACATCCTCGTCCGTTCCATGTGCCTGTAGTTGAGACGATGCTCCCTAGATAAGTGAATGAAGTAACCTCTTTCAAATCCCTCCCGTTGATGGTGATTGGCGCTGGATGTTGCTGCTGTTGTTGTTGTTGGTTGGTTGGTTATTTTCATAACCTCCGTCTTGTCTATGTTCACCTGGAGTCAGTCCTGTCTTTGCTGCTTCTTCGACCAGTTTGTCGGTTTTCGCTTGTAAGTCTTCGATTTTGTGTGACATCAAAAATATATCATCCGCGAAATCCAGGTCTTCTAGGTTCTTCACGTCGGTGGTCCAGGATATCCCTGTCTTCTCGTTTCCCAACCTCGCCTAGATTACTAGCTCACTAGTTTTCTAGCCGGTCCCAAGCCCGGATAAAGAGGGAGGATTGGGGCGTGGTGCTAGCAACTCCCCGCCCCCAAAACTTAACCAAATCGCTACAGAAACTTCAACGCACAAATATATTAAAAATTCTAAAACTATAAACGGTAGAGGTAACTGGCATACAAATAAACTCCTCTTTATGCTAACTAACGTTTTTTCAATGTCTGTTTTAGCCATTTTTATTCTATTTGTCATGAATGAATGAACGAATGGATAATTTATGGTTATTATCGATCGAAAAAGAAACATTTTTTGTGTTTTTATTTTCAAACTTTGTGTCTCTCTTTTAGTAGTCAGTGTTGTCTTGTAATATACATACTTGTATTCATCGATTTTATTTATTTATTTATTTATCTGTTGTTTTTTTCGGCTGTGTGATATAAAGCCTTAGTGCACAAAAATATTTCTATTCTTGTACAAATGTCTAATTCTTTTGTTTGAAATAATCACAGATAATGAAGACATTTGAAATAGAACGGGATATACATGTTAAAAAGACAGATTGCTTAGGCTTATCTGACTTTCCTGTTTGCTTGGCTGTCTCATATCTTGTCGATTTCTACGAAAGTATTCCGTCTAACCTCCTATATTAAGCAGTTAAGACAATCAGGAAGCACTCAAGTTCCACTTTTACAATTTGTTAACTCTCGCTCCACCTTCATCTTTCCTTTTTTTTTAAATAATAATTTGCTTTATTCCAAAACAGTACTTGTGATACAGAATGGAATGCTCAGCATTTTTACTACAGTACTGCGTCCAGTTAGTACATTATCAATAAATAGAATTCTACGTAGATTGAGGAAATCTCAGTTCATTATGACAACAACATATTGGCATGTCGGTAGCAAAGGTAAAACTGAAACAGTGTTTGAAGGTGTTAGAAAAGTAGGTGCTGTCATATTTACTGACGTAAGCGAGAGAAAGAAACAAAGCAGCACATAACGGAAAAAGAGAGGGAGAGAGAAAAGGAAAAGAAAGAAAGAAAATGTTGTACCTATAAATGATATGAGTTGGAAAGACGAGATCCAGTTGTACTACTGACTATTTAATGAATTATAGGTGTCACGCCTAATGCTTTCTTTATCACACAGAACACGAGCTAAGTAGGAGTATGGTTGAGTTTTTGTACTTGCTAGTGCGAGCACATAGTTTTCTATATAGGCTTCTGGTTTTGCCTGATGAGATGCAAGGGGAGAGTTGTGAGTGAAGAGGGTGGTGTGAGTTAGATAAAATGGATTTGGCTCATTTCTTGGGCTACTCAAAAATGATTATGTCATATTGAGAAGGGTATTAAAAGTTGTCAGTTGTTAGAATGCCTCTAAATCAGCTGGTTACTATTTCAGTCTATAGACAAATGAACTCATGTAAGAAATAGTCTAAATCCATATTGTTTGACTCTCAACACCCTGAATATTCGTAACTCTCCCCGCCTGACATCTCATCAGGTAGGACTGGGAGTCATCATGAAAGATGATAATATACTCGTAAAACCAAGTAGTAAAAGTCAACGATACCACCTATTTGGTTGGCAGACTATGTGGCAGGGATAGTGTTAAGCGTGAAATTTGCTACTTTAGAAAGAAGAGAACACGAAGTTCAGCAAAGATGGTGATCTTTTCGGCGATTTCATTCTCAAAAGCTGTACAATCGCATTTATAATAAATAATTTTACATAGATACAATCTTTTTACTTGATTTCATATAATTACGAAGGCGAATAAAAGGTGATAATTATTTTCAACTAGATATGGTTTTTACGAGAGGCTTAGAAACAAAATTACACAGGATTATAACGAATTGCAGTGGGCGAAAAATGAGCGTGGAAACAAATTGAAATAATAATTTCCAACTTGAGGTAGGAGTTAGGAGGTGAGAATATAGATTACAAGAGTCTTAGAAACAAAAATTACACAGGATTAGGATATAACTGTAAAATAGTTATTTTAAACGAATTAGAAAATGTGAGCAGGAAAAGCATGAAAACAAACTTAAAATAACTGTTCTTATAACTGAAAAAATGGGACGGATTGAGTGAAGACAGAGAGAATAAGAATCACACACACGGCGAAAAAAATCAAAAAGAGCGGAGGCTAAGGGAACACACTGAACTATGATCATGGTAGTTGTAGAGGTTGGACTGATTTCCTCATAACACACAGCTCCGGCTTTTCGTTGCATATTGCGAGGGCTTCTACAGTACCGAGAATTCGGAAACGCACTGCTTTTGGTAGGTTTGAATGAATCAGTTGAGATGTTGTCGGAGGTGTTGATCAGAAGTTCAATAATGACACTTGTGATTGAAGCGGTGCCTCCTTTTTGCAGCCACGCTGGGTAATGTTCTCTAACATGTTTTGAAAGAATGCGCATACAACGACCTATGCACCTAGATCCGTACGAGCAGGTGAACTGGTATCTGCACATTGAATTGGTGATATGCGAGAGTTTGTCCTTAGCGTTGTTTCGAAGTATTGGACGACCAGAGAATGTCACTTTTAGTGTCGCTGCAGAGAAGGTCTTCTTTAAAGAGCTGGATATTCTCCTCCCCTGAAATTCAGATTCATATACAGCGTTTTCATCGACGCTGAATCGCATTCTTCTCTTTTTGGTTTAGGTTGCATGTTCTTTTCGACGAACTGACTGTCGGTAAATTTACAACTCACTATGTAATTCACGAAATAATTCTGACTCTTTTGTCTTCTCTTATTTGCATTTTATGATGAAAATATTTCATTTATCTTATCATTTTAGTTAATAACATCATTATCACTTTCATTTCATACTTTTGTGCACATTCTGACGTTGTTGTTACTGCTAATGCCAAAAAAAGTTGCTATTGTGTCGAGTGCTACTGATAAGATTTATCAGTAGTATGCGAAGACACGTTCATTGGCATAAAAACATCAAATAGCAAGGAGATACATTTGATATCAGAGCAGGCGAATGATGATACGGTGTTTTGCAGATATATGGGCGACATGAAAGGAAAACAAGTAATACAATATAAAGGCCAGAAGTACCACAACATGAAGATCTGTGCAAATTGTGCGCTGAAGATGAGGTGTACATAATTTGGCTATACGGAGGTACCAGTTACCAAATATTTACCAAATATTTCGTCTTCTACCGTTTCACTATAATCAATTTCGGTTACCTATACCCTGTAACATATATTTATTTTTGTTTTTGTTGTTTCTAAGCCAATTAGATGCCATATTGCACCAAATTCTGAGAATTCCACACTGTATCATAAGCAGTGTTTTGGAGTGGAGCATATCATCATTATTATTAAGTATACATGAGGAATCTTCAAGATTTCTTGCCGATCGTCTCCAAAAACGTAACATTGGTGACGGGAGAACACAAGATATTTGGTAACGGACTTTTTCACTGAGGAAAAATAAACCATATATATACATTTTAAGCTACATTTATGGTCAGCTAGGTTTCGAGATAATAAATTGTTCTGATTGGTTGCAGATTTTCTTGAAGGTTAAACCTTGAGATTATTTCCTGACCACAACGTAAGCTAAATCCATATTTGAGCTAAACAACACTTCTACTTCTATAGCCACTCGCTTGAAATGCTGTTTTCAATTCTGGCTACTTCCTATCACTCTGCATCTATATAGTGCTGATAATTCTGGTCAGAAGTACACACCATACACTAATTTTGTACACCAGAACTCTCTGATTTTCAATGGTTCTCTAACTGAGGTCAGTTTATTCTCATACTTGAAGTCAATCAGATTCCTGTCAATCAATACTTGAAAACTAATTTAGTGCTGACTAGTAACTGACTACAGAGTGAAGTTAACCGAAGTTCTAGGAAGAATTCGTAACCAGTAGCAGGGTTCATCATGTTTGTTTTGGGGAAAAACACTCTCTGATGACATGGACTGGCTGCTGGGCTATTTATTGCGAGTCGGAGGAAGTAAGAATTGATGGGCCATTGGATTTCTTCGAAGTGACTGAATGGTCAGTGAGCTCGTCTTGTAACCTGAAGGTCCTTGGCTTGTTTCTTTTGTGGTGCCATTGGTTCCTGGTTTTCTATTGTTCTCCAAAGGATGTCACTTTGTGATCAGATCTCTGCGAATCAACCTTGAAAATTCAGAAAGTGGTCCACTGTGATATTGAGTCTTTTAGATTGGTGACCGAATTGTATACTTGACTTAAGCAATTCATTTAGCGCCAACAATAAAGAATTCACGCAGGACAATGGTTACTGTCTAATAGCAAATCAGTGCATCTGTTATACTTTTAGAGGCTAAAGGTATTGACTTTCACGGATAGCACGAAGTATACCACCGCAAGATCTTATACCTACAACTTCTATAGTATTCGTTCCGCGTAGATTGAAGGCAAAGTAAAACACCAGAATTGATCGTCCGAATTACGAAGTAGATTTCGGGGCCAAATGGGAGTACGAGATGATTTCTTAGCTAGCTACAGATTGTGCACAAACGAACGAACGTAACACGACGGCGCTCCAAATGGTGTGGATGCTTGACCTGAAGCTTTCAGCTAAACAAGTTGTCTCAAACAGTGAGGGTCAGCATCCAATGTTCACTGATGAATGCTGTGGACAATAATTCTGATAAATTACTTACCGCTACATACTCCTACAGGAAGTCAGTCGTAGGCTTGAAGAGGACATCGATATCATCTCTGAATGCAGCATTAAGTGAAGAGGTTTCGATTCTCAGAAGGGACACATTCCTTCTTCGAGACTACAGGTACTCCTCACTCATGGGATTACCTGAAGATTTCCGCCTTCAATCATCTAAGATGAATTCATCATTAAATTAGTTTCATAGAACAGATTTGAGTCTGAATCACTCATTGATGAAGCCAGAAACAATATAGTTAAACTTTTTTAGATTATAAATGATAAATGCATGGCGACCAAAATTGAAATCAACGGTTTAAGTCAATGACTGTAGAGGTAAAAGTGTTTATTGCACAAATCTAGACTTAATTTACGTTGTGGTCATGAAATAACCTTGAAGCAATAACCAGCCAGTCAGAACAGTCTATTGACCGCTGACTTAACCAACCTTTTATATGATTAAAATAACATATAAAAGTGGTGTGTTTTCCCTAATAAATATTGTCCGTTCCCAGTACTCTTGTCTTCTGCCATTACATTTGGTGTCGCTGCGGTCGGACAACGAAGATCCTGTGGTTTCCGAAGAAGGAGAAATAAGGAGCTTCTTACGGGACTTAGTTGCTGTCGCCGAGTTGGTGGGCATCTAGGATCCGATGGCGAAGACGGTTGTGCAGTGGACGCTGCTGAGAGTTAGGGCAAAGTTGGTGTAGGACAGTATGGATGGAGATGGCAGATGGTGAGTGGACCAGAAATGTATTCGTGAGACGACTGTTGGTGAACCTAGAAAGCCAAATAGATAGACAGCATGTAGTGTAGCGGTTACGTGCCAGGGAAGTTGGGACCCGCTATCATTGGTGGTGAAGCTGCCAAGCCTACTTCGTCGCATTCTTTCCAGAATTGATGAAAAGTTCGAAATGAAGCTGTTGGCGTCCTAGATTATTGAAAGTGATCCAAAACACATTTCTCATCTATTAAACTAGTTAACGCTGCGTAACTTGGAAATCGGTGAGCTCGTGAAAATAGCAAGACAGATACTAAGCATTGGAGACTTAACCGCAATACAGACACCGAAGTTCAACCAGTGGGAACAGGAAATTGAAAATTCGCAGTGCGAAGTAGCTGTGTTACGAATTTATGCCAGAAAAGACCAGTGCTTTGAATGCTGCAGTCCAAGACACTGGAGGTGTAACAACAGAAGACGAGGACCAGGCAACAGATCGTTTATTAAGGAAATCAACGCATATTTATATATTTTCATGTACATTATTATAGTTTAGTTAAGCAAACAAACACAGTCTTCCGATTGGTTGTTTCTCACTTAAAGTTAATCTCTTTCATCTCTTTGTGACTGTTTCTTGAATGTCAGATCATCTCTATGTTAACTGTATCCGCCTACGCAAAGCCTGCTGTGGTCGGTTTTTGAATCAGTCTTGTTCATATTTTCTCACGACCAATCTTGAGAACGTAAATACTGACGTCAATTACTGTCTACCAATTTGACTAGTAGACAGCTCTCACCACAGAGGTAATGCTAGCTAGAAAAATTAAAAAGAATAAATTTTAGACAGTATAATGTGTGTTCGTTATCTCCTAGAGAACTAGAAGAAGTGGGGGTAATAGAGAGGATGGCTGTGTATTTTAAATTGCTAGTGAATGACAGTGGTGGCAGTCTCGCTAATAGATAAGAATCTGTGTCACAACTTTAGATAGTGTTCAGTGACAATTCAGACTGGAGTTAGACACGAATAAGTAATCACAGGCATGTCAAATTGCAGTGTTCATATCACGGATAGCAAAATAACCTTTCCGTTCATTGTTATGCCTCAATTACGGTGAACAGTACTTGGGGCTGATTTTATGTGACAGGTTAATGTGGTAATTAGCACAATGAAAAGGTCTGTGATCACAAAGTACGCGTTCGTCTACGACAGAATACCCCAGAAGGTCGTTTCTAGTAAGGCCATTAAGAAAACCTAGAAGACCAAGTTGCCTATGCCATCTGCAAATGTAAATTAGACGATTTTATCAGCTTAGCATTTTAAATAGAATTCGACTTCGACAAGGCCTTCACCAGACAGCATTGACCGAGAAGTAATTTGGAAACTACTTCAACACTACGGCGTGCAATGCCCAAGTCCTTGTCAACCTCACTCAACAGCAGTATGATAGTGCCACATGTCAAGTGATGGACCACGGAAAACTCAGCGAGGCGTTCGAAGTGCAAACAGGAGTAAGACATGTTGGCTGCCTATTATCACCGATGATATTCTTAATTGTGAGGGACTGGATTGTGCGTCAGACTGTCGGGGACAAGGAGTCAGGAATACTCTGGATGACCGATAAGAAGACTTTAGAAGATCTGGATTTCGCGTGCGGATGATATATGTCTAATGTCACACAAACTTGATGACTTGCAGGCAGGCGAAAACTAACTAAATGAATGAAGAAGCAAGCAGCGAAAACAGGACTCCAAGTGAACCTAGAGAGGACAGAGGTGATGAAGATAACCAACCAACCAACCAAGAGCAACAACAAGCACCAGTCACCATAGACGAGAGAGATTCCTTCCTTCACTTATCCGAATAGGAAGCATCGTTTCAACCACAGGCCAGCGGAACGGATGAAGATGTCAAAACCAGCCAGCCAGAATCGGAAAGGCAAGCTACCCCTTCATCAACCTGAAAACAATTTGGAAATCTTCCGCTGTTACTCAGCATGAAGAACAAGATTCTTATTTTCAACACCAATGTCGAGTCAGTCAGTGCTTCTATATGGATCAGAAACTTGGCCAGCGTGTCACGAAAAGGATATCCAACAGCTGACTTCACTGGCTGGTTCCATAATGAAGACCAACTGGTCAACGAAAAAGAATCAACAATAAGAAACTATGGGAACAAACCAACTGAGAGCCGATTGCTCAACAAATATGTAGGAGAAGATGGAGATGGATCAGACATAGATTGAAGAGGAAGACATCGCGCGCAATGCAAACCATTGCTCTGGTGGAATCCCAGTGGGAAGCGACAAGTGGGTCGTCCTGCGTTGACATGGAGGACATCGTGTGAAGGAGAGATGAGAGAGTTTGGTCAATCTTGGATCCAGCCGAAGAGGATGGCAGAAGATAGGACAAAGTGGAGATGTGTTGTTGAAGCCCCATATTCCACTCGGAACTCAATGGAATAATAATATAATTTCTAACTATTTCTATAACTATGATACTTTTAGATTTGTGGTGCACATTTTGATCAATATTTTCTGTTCATTATCAGCGTAGAAATCATACGGATTAATCGATTATTTTATTCGTAATTACTGCACTCTAAACAACAACATAAAAAGGGAAATAAATCAAACCATGGAAATATTAGGAGCAACAAGAAAAGAAATGCTGCAAATATTCAAACAATTAGACCGTTTCATCACGACTCAGGGACACAATTTGTAAGCCAAAAGTCATAGGATAGATCCTAAGTAAACTTATAGGGGAATGTTTATTAATACTCCCAAACTTGGACTTCTTGCTTTTCAGGGAATTTCCAACTGATATTAGTTCATTACTAAATCTGACATGAAGTAAGATATCATGAATAAAATATTCTAAATTTTCATGGTGACAACAGATCAATATTTCTGAAATGATGTAATATATTTCATTCACTTTTTAAGATTTTACGTGCCCAAAGCCTAAGTAGTGATGTATGATTGTTCACCGAGAGATAACAAACAGTTTCCTATATTTTTTCAGAGATCCAACTCTAATCCGCTTTGAAAACATGATCGATCGATCAACTATCTAAAAATTTGAAATTTCAGGATGATCTGTCTGTGAAATCCTGAAACTTCTTTCGGTCTTTCATCTCCTCCTCGCACGATTTCGTTCTTGTCACCCTCGGCCCCATGGCCAACAACTAATCGTTTCCCATTCTCCTTCCAGTCGATCTATGGCCTTTCGTACTGTGTCATTAGACAGTCTCTTCAGTGTGTGCCCAATCCATCTCCATTTTTTCCCAAACCAGCTGTTCATAGAAGTCTGCACTAGCCTGTTGGACATGGTTTTCTTGACAAGTGAGCCGCGTTTCTAACCCACATAGAAGAATTGATCAACTTAACATTGGTGTTGAAAATTCGAATCGTGTTCTTAATGCCATGAAGTGCAGAAGATTTCCAAATTGATTTTAGAATAATGAAGCTGTATCTTGCCTTTCCGATCCTGTCTGGCTTCGATATCCTTATCCATGCTGTCATCTGTAGTCGAAATAATGCTTCTTAGATAAATGAAGCAAGCAAATTTTATCGAATTCCTCCCGTTGGTACTGATTTGTGCTCCTTGTTGTTGGTGGTTGGTTGGTTATCTTCACCTTGTTCCGTCTTCTCTAGGTTCACTTAAAGACCTGTCTTTGCTGCTTTCTCGGCTAGTTAATTGGTTTTCATCTGTGGGTCTTTAAGTCTGCGTGATATCGACCATGAGTCATTCATTAAATCCAGATCATCTGGTGTCTTCTTATTGGTTCAGAATACTCCTGTCTTCTTTCTTCCTACAATCTGACGCCTGAACCAGTCCACCACATTTATGAATATCATTGGTGACAATAGGCAGCCAGCTTGTCTTACTCCTGTTTTCACTCCAAGGCTTTTGCTGAATTTTCCGTTGAGGATCATTTGACACATGTCGTTTTCATATAGCCGTTGAATGAGGTAGATACAAAATGAGTCTTTGTCAATAGAGAGTATTATTTGTAGTTATCTGACGGAACTCTGACAATACACACTTGATTTGTTAGTCTTGAATTTCACGTTCTGACTTTTTATTTCACTGCTAAGTAAGTAATGGTTAAACGAAATCATTGGGAAGCTTTAGGACTAGGTGTTCTGCTTGTAGGTACTATTCAACATCAGATATGTACAGTATAGGTGGAAATGGTGTCTTTTCAGGTGATAAATCTCACGAGATGTTATTGTTTTTGTAGTTTCTCTACAGCCGCTTTAAAACTAGCATAGTTCAAAATAATAAAACAGAATGTATGACAGCCACTCAGTTATATAAAACATAAGTACATACTAATAACTAGTCATATTTAAGTAGGTCAAGTAGTCCATGGTAGAAAAAGGTTGAAGTCTATTGTTTTTTGTACTCAACATAGTTTGGGATGCATATGATCCTCCCAAAGTACTTTCAACACCTTTGATAATGTTGAATTAGAGTTATTTGAAATAACTGATTAGTAGTCAATGTTACTGATTTTATGAACAGATGTTACTAAGCCCGCTGCAATGGGTGATGAGGGATTCTTATTTAGATTTAGAACATTTGGATTTTCTATGGGATTTATTAACCTCTTTGGAACATTTCTTCTTTTCGATTACACTGGAACACTTTATTGGTTCTACCTGTATAAGTGTCACTGCATTTGCAGGTGAGCTTATAAATACGGTGTGAAATAGAGTCCTTTAATCGTAGGTACTGGAATCGAAAATTTTCGAGATGTTGGGGAAAGAGATACAGCGTAGAATGGGTGCTTGACAGCTGACCGAGGCAGGCTTTTGAGCTGTCAGTTACATTGTTTGATACCCCTTAAATGATAGTTTAATAGCAAAAGTAGCTTTTTTGGTGTGGCAGCTATCTTTTTGAAGGGGTAGTTTTTCCTTCCAGGAACACACAATGAGCCATGTGAAGCGTGCTATTTGTAAAGCGATAGTAGAGCAACTAAGAAATGATATCGTCTTGCGGCATTTGTCATCTGATTGACTTATGGAAATCTTTCGAAGAGACTAACTGTTTCGATTCTTTTCATACGTCTGTACCAAAATTACTCAGTGTTACAGCTAAATATTTTATCACTGAACTATCTGGGCAGCAAATAACTTCCTGTACGACAGAGTTGGATAAGCTGCCTATTCACTTGGATAGGACACTAGTCAGCAACTAGTGTAATGTCTCTAGTCCTTTATTTGGTGCAGACTGAGTTATGTCAGTCAAGTTTGCAATATGGCCACCATTTTAGGTGTCGCGCCATCATGATGCACTGTAAATTCTTGACATTAAATGGTTAGGGGGAATCGGCAGGAAGCCTTGGACTTACTTTTCATGCTAGTTGGCACTCTTCAGCAAGGCATATCTGCTGACGAGTCACCTAGTATGATGACCACATCGCAGACTTGACCTACAGAATTCAGTCTACACCAAAGATAGGGTTAGACACATCCCACCAGTTACTGACTAGTGTCCAATCAAAAAGTATCCAACAAAGACCTGCAGGAGATCCATCGTGAGGTCGAACAGTTCAGTAGTAACGTCTCAGACTACTGGGTGAGCGGGTTTGAATCTCAGACAGGGTTGCAGATACACCTTGCTGAGTAGTGTGAGTGCTAACTAGCACGAAACATAGGTTCAAGGCTTCCTACCAATTGCCTTCAACCATCTAATACCTAATCACTATGCAGTAATCAGTGCTATAGTACTCAACGGTATTCTATTGATCAACTCTGCAATGTGATTATCACTAATCACCTTTACATGCCTTATTATAAACATATTAAATGACTGTTCTATCGTTAGCATGGGAAATTTATTACGAGTTGATCACGGATTGATGTGAGTTAGAGAACCATTGAAAACCAGCACTGGAGTACTGGATAGCTGTTTCATCCTAGTTTGAGAATCATCGGCAATATGCACCCACTTGGTTTCGAACACAGGACCTTCCGGTTACAAGGCAGGCTGGCTCGTATACCATTCAGCCACTGGAACCCATTTCACTGGCTCATGAATTCTAAATTCTACCAATTCGTGATTTAGCGCCACCACAAACCAATGTCATCAGTGGGATATCCATCCTAACACGTGACATCTGCATGGACCTCACTGATTTTCAATGGTCCCCTAACTAACTCATATCAATCCGTGATCAACTCGTAAAAACAAAACTAACCCTTACAAACCAACTATATAGACAATTTACTAAACAACAAAGTGCATCGTAGTTATCAGTAATCAAGTTTGTTGAGCACATTTCAAACTTGACAGAATCAGGAAGTTAATCAACATTAGACTGTTTACTTTTCTGTGATCTGTCGAGATTTATTTCACTGAATTTGAAGTCACTTTGAAAGTGAACACTTCTGATAACTGTACACCAGTATGAATAGATAGAAGACGAGCTCAAATGTTTATTTATGTGTATAAATGTGCAATTATTAACCCTTATTTCTAAAAATCTCTACGTAGATGAAATTAAACAACATACATGGAATTCCTTTCGTTTAATAGACAGATTGATAAATATGAATACAGAATATATCATATACATATATATATATAAATAGGTCAATACATGTTATGTGAAGGAATGAAGTTTAGACAAAAGCATACATATATACGTATATGAGGCAAGGTCAAACAGACGTTATGTGTTGTCTGCTTTGCGTCCAAATTCTTTCGATATTTTGATTAAATCAACTTTATCCAGGCAATCATTATTTAACTACACACAAAATACTTGCTTATAACAGAAAGTAAAAACAAGAAAATGAAATACAGTTAAAAAATAATTAAATCGATTATTATTATTATATACTTTAATTCCTAGAGGAACATAGGGCTTCAGCCGTACGTCTCCATTGCGTTCGGTTCTCTGCTAGAGTCTTCACCTGCCTCCATGTCTGCCCATAAGCTTTCATCTCCTCCTCACATGACCTCCTCCAAGTCACCCTTGCATTGACGACCAACTCGCCGCTTCCCTTTCTGGTCCCACTTGAGCAATGGCTTGTCTAGTGATGTCACTTGATGGTTTCCTAAGAGTATGGCCAATCCATCTCCATTTCTTCCTGCTTATTTGTTTCACAATCGGTTCCTGGTTGGTTCGCTCATTCCCAGAGATCTCTGTTGCTGATCTTTTCCGGCCGGCCATCTGATCTTGAGTATTGAGCGAAGACAACTGTTGATGAAGGTCTGTAGTTTGTTTGAGGTGCTCTTTATGACGCGCAGTGCCATCCTCTGATCCATCCGTATAGTAGCACTGACTTCATATTGGAGTTGAAAATCCAGATCTTATTTTCGATGCTGAGTGCTGTTGACCTCCACACAGACTTGAGAGGAGTGAAAGCTTGTCTTGCTTTTCCGATTCTTGCTTTGATATCCTCGTCAGTTCCGTTCGCCTGTAGTTGAAACGATGCTTCTCAGGTAGGTAAAAGAGGTTGTTTCTTTCAGGTTCCTCCTATTTATGCTGATTGTTGTCTGTTGTTGTTGCTGCTGTTGGTGTTGCCCAGGAATCTTCATCACCTCTGTTTTCTCTATGTTCACCTGAAGTCCTATCTTTGATACTTCTTCTGCCAACTTTTTGATTTTCGCTTGCATATCTTCCAGTTTGTGGGAAATCAGACATATATCATCGATATATCTGTTTAAAATTTTATCAGCCAAGAACTACACATAACCAGTTTATGTTATAAAATCCAGTAATGTTTGCCTATTTCGCAGTTATCGTGATCAGCCATAGCGTTTTTCGGTATTTTCCACACTTTCTGAAGCTTGCATTGTGATTGGTTACAAGTAAGATCATGAATTGACACCAGTTAGAGAAGTTTTGGAAAACCTGGAAGTACTTCATAGGCATCTTCTCCTTGTTTAGGCGTCTTCAACAGAGTACTCACCCAGTGGGATTCCAATGCAAAACTTTCCGGTTAAAAAGCGAGCTGTTAGATCATCCAACCACCGAGATCTGATGTAATTGTTACCCACAAATTCCAAATTCTGCCATTTCGTGATATATACACAGCACAACTGCCAGCTGATGTAAGCGGCGAGTAAATGTTCTCCTATTTGACTTCTTGGACTCCACTAGTGATGAATTATCAGTAGAACTCCAGGAAGCGTTCTGTATAAAGTCAATCACTGGATTGAACCTCAGTGGGTGCGTATTACTGAGGTTTCTTAAACGAATTGGAGACGTCCCTCTCAAGTTCTTACAGGTTTTCCAATGTTTCTTTAGCTGATGTTCACCAGCGAATAATGCCTCTATAAATGTGAAGTCAGTGCTACCATACGGATCAGAGACTTGGCGCGTCATGAAGAGCACCTCAAACAAACTACAGACCTTCATTAACAGTTGTCTTCGCTCAATACTCAACACCAGATGGCCAGCTAGAAAAGGTCAGTAACAGAGATCTCTGGCAATGAGCGAACCAACTCAGCAGGAACCGATTGTGAAACAAATAAGCAGGAAGAAATGGAGATGGATTGGCCATACCCTGAGGAAACCATCCATCAAGTGACATCACTAGACAAGCCATTGCTCGAGTGGAACCCGAAAGGGAAGTGGCGAGTTGGTCGTCAATGCAGGGGTGACTTGGAGGAGGTCATGTGAAGACTCTAGAAGAGAAAAGAAGGCGATGGAGACGTACGGCTGAAGCCCAATATTCCTGTAGGAATTAAAGGATACAATAATAATAATAATAATAAATGAAGTCACCTAAGGTTCTGGTGGAAAGTTTTCAACAGTGGAGTCCACAAGGTCAGGTAACAGAACAGTTTCTACCCTGTGATATTTATTAGCTGATAGTCAAGCCACATGTGCTGCAAATTATCAGAAGTTGGAATTCACAAGTAGCGATTTAGTGGAGTCCCCCAGTGACTGAATGATATACAAGTTCGCCTTGTAACTTGTAGGTACCGGATTCGGATTTCCTGTCTATCACAGTCAATGTCAAGCTGCCTGTGTTTTGTTTGACACAGCGAAATCTTCCCCAGTTTCAGTGGTCTGCCTTCCTTTCTTGTTTATCACGCACACATGACACTGTTGCTGTTGTTATTCTTATTGTGGATGCAGTGACTGGCAACTAGAGGAATTTACATCAGTGCGTCAGGCTGCCTATTCCTTGTAACCTAATCAAGATCGTATTACTAGGCATATCTATCTGTTTAGCACTTGAATAATCGAAATGTAAAAGTAACACTATATGGAGTCGTTATTTTTTCTTGTCTGTGATTATTTTGAGCGAAATTGAATTCGAATTATCTAAGAATAGTATGACAATCTCAGTAGTAGTATGAATTCCACCCCCCCCCCCAAAAAAAAGATACGGACTAGTCAATCACTGAGATAGAGAAATCTGTAACTGCCAAATTTCAGATTTTGATTGAAATGGTCATTGTTTCTATTTTGGTATCAAAAAGAGTGAGTGATGTGTAACGGGGTGAGGTGGGGGTTGGGCTGGTTGAATATTCTATAGAATATGTGATGAACATACCTTGAAAAAAAAAAATGTATACTCGACTCTACTCCATTTGCCTTTTTTGCTGGTAAATTCACAATATCTGAAGTTACATTGTCATCAGATATCATGCTGTAGCACTAATAATAATAATAATTATTATTATTATCAGACGTCCTAAGCAAAATACTAAGCTGCATCATCCTGGAGAGATTCAAACACGCCATCGTGGATGAAAAGCTTCAACCGGAACAGGCTGAATTCTGGAGAAAACAAGTCATGCATCGATCAAATCGCAACACTACGGGTCATCATTGAACAGAGTTTGGAATGTCAGTAAGCTCTCTACCTCAACTTCATCGACTTTGAAAAGGCCTTCGACAGCATCGATTGAGAGGTGATTTGAGAACTACTTTGCTACTACGGGGTGCACGACAATGCTGCCTGTCAAGTAATCAATAAAGGGAAACTCATGGAACCTTTCGAAGTGTAGACGGGAGTAAGACAAGCTGGCTGCATACTATCTTCAATGAATTTCCTGATTATATATATATATATATATATATATATATACATAGTAAACACTTACTTTAAGAGAGATTAATCCTTCTGTTTCTGAAATAACTCTGCTTATCAACCTAATTATTGTTGTTTCCTTTGGTTTCTAGATGAACATAGGCCTCCAGCCGAATGTCTCAGTAGCTTTCGGTTCTCTGCCAACGTTTTCACATGGCTCCACGTCTGCCCATACATGCTCTCATCTCCTCTTCACACGACCTCCTCCAAGTCACCCCACCCTCACAATGACGACCAACTCGTCGCTTCCCGTTCTGGTTCTACTCGAGCGATAGCTTCGCACGTGATGTAACTTGATGGTTTGTTTTCTCAGAGTATGGCCAATCCACCTCCATTTCTTTTTGAATATTTGTTGCACAATCAGTTCCTGGTTGTTGATGTTTTCAGGCCGGCCACCTGATCTTCAGTAGTATTGAGCAAAGACAGCTGTTGATGAAGGTCTGTAGTTTGGTGGAAGTACCCTTCGTGACACCGCGCCAAGTCTCTCATCCATATATTAGTACTTACTTCACATTGGAGTTGAAAATCCGGATCTTATTTTTCATGCTGAGTGCTGCTGAATTCCACTCAGACATGAGAGAGATGAAAGCTTGCCTTACTTTCCCTATCCTCGCCTTGATATCCTCATCAGTTCCATCCGCCTGTCGTTGAAACGATGCTTCTGAGGTAGGTAGTTAGGTGAAGGAGGTTGCTTCTTTCAGATTTCTCCCATTTATGCTGATTGTTGTCTGTTTTTGTTGCTGTAGCTGTTGCTGTTAGTCAGGAATCTCCATCACCTCTTTTTTCTCTGTGTTCACCTGAAGGCCTTCCTATCTTTGATACTTCTTCTACCAACTTGTTGCTTTTCACTTTTATATCTTCCAGTTTTTGGGAAATCAGACAAATATCATTGGCGAAGTTCAGATCCTCCAATATTTTTGAGTGTTTGGGTCCATTTAAAACCTTTCTCCCCGCTGCCCGCTGTCTGTTGTATTATTCAGTCTACCACAATCAGGAATATCATTGCAGACAGTAGGCAGCTAGCTTGTCTTAATCCCGTCTTCAATTCGAAGGGTTGCATAAGTTTCCCTTTGTGGATTACCCAATAATATATAACATGCTTAAGTTCCCAAACTGAATCGACAATACTGTTTGAAACAAACTCACTGTTTTTATTATATCTAATAACTATGTGATAAACGTGGACAAATTCCTCCGATTAATATTGTTTTAATTTAAAGTTTATATATATTTTCAGTAAATCAGATACAATATTGTGACAAATGCTGAGAATTCCATTCTGTATTATAAGTACTGTTTTTGGAATAAAGTAAATTATTATTATTATTATGCAGCATTGTCGTGCAACTATTATATGAGGTGTATAATTGTTGGCGGCAACCCTAGGTAGTAGCAAAGTAGTTCTCAAATCACCTCTCAATCGATGCTGTCGAAGGCCTTTTCAAAGTCGATGAAGTTGAGGTAGAGAGCTTACTGACATTCCAAACTCTGTTCAATGATGACCCGTAGTGTTGCGATTTGATCGATGCATGACTTGTTTTCTCCAGAATTCAGCCTGTTCCGGTTGAAGCTTTTCATCCACGATGGCGTGTTTGAATCTCTCCAGGATGATGCAGCTTAGTATTTTGCTTAGGACGTCTGATAATAATAATAATAATTATTATTATTAGTGCTACAGCATGATATCTGATGACAATGTAACTTCAGATATTGTGAATTTACCAGCAAAAAAGGCAAATGGAGTAGAGTCGAGTATACATTTTTTTTTTTCAAGGTATGTTCATCACATATTCTATAGAATATTCAACCAGCCCAACCCCCACCTCACCCCGTTACACATCACTCACTCTTTTTGATACCAAAATAGAAACAATGACCATTTCAATCAAAATCTGAAATTTGGCAGTTACAGATTTCTCTATCTCAGTGATTGACTAGTCTGTATCTTTTTTTTGGGGGGGGGGGGGGAATTCATACTACTACTGAGATTGTCATACTATTCTTAGATAATTCGAATTCAATTTCGCTCAAAATAATCACAGACAAGAAAAAATAACGACTCCATATAGTGTTACTTTTACATTTCGATTATTCAAGTGCTAAACAGATAGATATGCCTAGTAATACGATCTTGATTAGGTTACAAGGAATAGGCAGCCTGACGCACTGATGTAAATTCCTCTAGTTGCCAGTCACTGCATCCACAATAAGAATAACAACAGCAACAGTGTCATGTGTGCGTGATAAACAAGAAAGGAAGGCAGACCACTGAAACTGGGGAAGATTTCGCTGTGTCAAACAAAACACAGGCAGCTTGACATTGACTGTGATAGACAGGAAATCAGAATCCGGGATCTGCAGGCTACTAGGCGAGCTTGTAGACCATTCAGTCAGAGGACGGTGACTCCATGAAATCACTACCTGTGAATTCCAACTTCTGATAATTTGCAGCACATGTAGCGTGGCGTTTCAGCTGATGAATATCACAGGGGAGAAACTGTTCTGTTGCCTGGCTTTGTGGACTACACTGTTTAAGACCTTCGACCGGAACTCTTAGTGACTTCATTTATAGAGGCATTATTCGCTGGTGAGCATCAGTCGGAGAATTATTAGAAACCTGGAAAGAACTTGAGAGGGACGTGTCCTATTTGTTTGAAAATCTTCAGCAGTACGCACTTAATATTCTGTCTAGTGAGGCAATGAAACCTTCTCAGTTAAACCATCTAGCTCAAGTGTTTACCTCCCACAATAGTTAATCAGTTTATGTTAACTATGCGAAAAGTATGTTGACCAGTTTGCCAATCTATGTGGAAGATAAGAAGATGATGAAGATCTTTGTGTTTTAAATCTTCATTAATTTCTTTTGGAATGTGATCACTATTTACGGTCCATCGAGATGTCTAAAATTAGCGTTTTAAGAACACCGCAACTGAACAGTAATGCTTCATAAAAGAATAAAAAGGTAGAGATGGATAAATAAGCAAGCAAATAAGCTATCATCTGAATAAGAAACCGTGTTTGACTGTCACAAGGGACCAGAAAAAAGAAGAGGTGTCAGTAATAATATATTCATTAAAAGGCAAGCGTTAAATCTCAGTCCAGATAAGTACATTTAACTAAACCATTACCGTTATGTGAACTTGTTAATGGCATATGTCGATGGGGTTAAGTGTAAATATAGGCAGCTAGGCAGTCGTTTTTAATCCAACCCCCCCCCCCACACACACCCCACACAGAGTCAAAGCCTGGAAGTAAATATCAATGAATAACTTCAAACCTGACGCTATATACTACTGATTGACGGAGATGAGTAGTTAGACAGTACTTATATCAATCAGTAGTGCTTACTAACCGGAGAGAGAAGTGATATAAACACCGACTGGCAGTTTCTATGGTTTGGCGGCCAAGCTCACCAGTGGTGTTATCTCTCTTACTCAGCTATGTGATCCAAATCAATTCGAATTCTCGTTATCTACTTGTGCTGTGTCTTTTTCTGGATTCCCTAGATGAATGTACTCGGAATTTGCAGTAAGTGCCACTCATTGGAAAAACTACCTTTTACTATGAATATGAATGCATCCATCTACGCAGTATGAAATAAGACAAAAAGCACAACATGCACTTCAGTACCAGCTGCCACAAACCAGGCAGCAAGGAGAACATAGTATTTGACATTGTATTAAACTGTCTACAGAATGAGGATAGGAGCTATCATGAGGTATTTTCATGCATAATATTCCAAACGCTGTGTGAAAAAAAACACCGATCAAAGCACCTTCAAAACAGAAAAATAATAATAATAATGATTCACTTTATTCCAAAAACAGTACTTGTGATACAGAATGGAATTTTCAGCATTCATCACAATATTGCATCTAATTTCCTCAAATTATAAATAAAATTAATCACAAAGAAAATTTTTCCATATTTACAATAGGGGTAATTTCAAAAAAAACATGCAGCATATAAAATGGAAATAATAATAATGATAACAGTTAAGGTAATGATAATAATACAAGTGGAAATTGCCGTGGGCTTGTTTCACACAGTATTGTCGATGTGGTATACAAATCCTTGCATGTTTAAAAATATTGGAAATAATGTTCTCTTTACATGATATGGTGAGGGTAAAAAAAGAAAGATTACAGCAGTCATAGAGATAAGTTGGTGTTTGCAGTTATGAAAGTGAAAACAAAGAATCAACAGGACCATAAAAATAATAGAAATAATTAAAGTAAAACTTGAAGGTATATAAAGATGGATGGAGGAGATTGTTTATTTACTAGATGAAAAAAGGTTAGTCAATTCTTGCCTGACGCTATTTTCATCACATAAAATACGTGCCAAGTATGGTATCATAGAAGTTTCATACTTAGACGTGCGAGCATACAGTTTTCTGAAGTTACTCCTTGTTCTACCTGAGGAGATGCAAGGTGAAAGCTGAGGGTGAAGTGGATGCTCCAAGTCGGACAAAATCCCTTTAGCAAATTTACTGCACGAAGTCAAGTGCCTGTCGACAACGACGTTAACTATGTAGTCCACATCTGATGTGATTACACAATTCCTTTAAGCAAGTCAAGTGTAAAGTCGCATAAGATCGACTAGCCAAGAAAATACAAATCGTAACTGACCGCCTTCGTCCTACGTAGTCAATTATATTCGTAATAACCTACATTCTCACCAGATAAGATACGTTTCCAAAACTTCACATTTTCGAGTGTTGGTTTGTAGGGATTTGATTGGTTACAGGATTTCATCATGAGCTGACATTAGTTAGAGAACCATTGGAAAACCTGGGAGCACTGGACGACTGTTTTGTCCTAGTTAGGGACTCTTCATCAGTACGCACCCATCGGGAATCGAACCCAGGACCTTCTAGTTACAAGGCGAGCTCGTAGACCATTAAGCCACTGGGACCCGATCTAATGGCCAGCCAGTCCATGAATTCTAACTTCTGCCAATTCATGACATAGCACGACCCCTAGCCAATGTGTTCGGCGATTATTTGTCCTCACACCCGACCTGCTGCACCCTACTGGTCACGACTTCTCACCAGAACCGCACGTGACTACCTACGTGAATAGGACAAGTCGCTAGTGAGCATCACATTTTGTCTTTTGTGTGTATTTGTGCATTGAGAAATGTGAAAAGTAATCGAATCTGTGAAGACATTTTAACAACGCGGTCTACACACAGCCCACACACTCACACACACAAACAGAGACACAACTATAACCTCTCAGTACTTTTCTTGTAATCTTTCCTTGTTCACTATATAAAGAATCACATCACTGATCATACGTTTAAATATGCAAGTAAGGAAATAACGTAATTGAAATCAAACTTGCCGCGCTTCCGTCTCAATCTACTTAAACAAGCAGGACGGAGGCGGTCAGTTACTGTTTGAATTTCCTCCGGCAATCAGTCTTATGTGACTTGCCTAGAGAAACTCAGTAATCATATCAGATGTTGTATTCGACTGTTTTAAAGATGTTTGTCGTCTATTAGATTTTACATAACTCGAAGAACTGTTATGAAGTCTGCTATATTATGCATGAAAATACCTCGAGATAAATAATATCCACAAGTAAACTTCGAATAGGGCGTAATTACAAAACAAACAATATGCAATCATAGATAGTTGAATAAAACAAAATCACAATGTTACAGAATTTAAGTTAATAACAACAAAAGAGGCGAATAATAGATTGAATTGATACATATCTGAAACATTGGTATTTTTATGTTTGAAACAACAAATTGAACAGTATAATATGATATCATTTTTTTTAATAAAAATTTGTCATCGGTTTCTTTTGAACTACATATAATCTTAAATCATGTTGAAATCAATATTGTTACACTACTGTTCACATGCTTTTTAATCAATTAATCTTCAAATAGAGGCCAGTATTATTATCATTACGTGATTTATTATACAAAGGAGTTGAAAGCATGAAATAACGATATATATATATATATATGTATATATATATATCGAATTTGGAGAAGTCAGAACTGATGGGCCATTGAATTCCATCCCAGTGACTGAATGATAAACGAACTAGCATTGTGACTTAAAGGCCCTAGGTTCGACCCACTGCGAGATCGTGTCTGAGTACTACTGAAAAGTCGTTAACAAGGAGGAAACAAGTATTCAGTATTTCCTGGCTTTCAAAGATTCTCTAAATGAAGTAAGTTCATGAATACTCATGAAATCAATCAAATCCCTGTAATCCAATGCATGACAATTAATTTAGTACTCAACAGGATGAAGTTTCTTGAAGTTCTAATGGAAATACCAAATAAAGGACTGGAGACATTACACTAGTTACTGATTAGTGTCCAATCCAAGTGAATAGGCAGTTCATCCAACTCTGTCGTTCAGGAAGTTACTTACTGCCCAAATACTTCAGTGATAAAGTGTTTAGCTGTAGCACTGAGTAGTTTGCGTTGAGACGTATGAAAAGAATGGAAACAGTTAGTCTCTTTGAAAGAATTCAATAAGTCATTCAGATGACAAATGTTGCAAGATATGATTTCTTAGTCGCTCTACAATCGCTTTGCAAATAGCATGGTTCACATGGCTAATTGAATGTTACAGAAAGGAGAGACCACCCAATGAAAAGACAGATTCTGTACCAAAAAAGCTATGTTTATTATTGAGCTATAAATCAGAGGTGATCAAACCATGTTAGTGACGGCTCAAATGCTTCCATCGGCCAGCTATCAAGCACCCATTCTACGGAAAATTCATCAGAAGCTTTGAAGTGAAGACATGAGTAAGACAAGCTGCCTGCCTATTATCACCGATGATATTTCTGATCCTGGTGGACTGGATCAGGCGTCAGTCTGTAGGAAAAAAGAAGACACGAATATTCTGGACCAATAAGAAGACACGAGATGATCTGGACTTCATGAATGATTCATGTTCAATATTACACAGACTTAAAGACCCACAGATGGAAACCAATTAACTAGCTGATAAAGCATCAAATGCAGGTCTTCAAATGAACTCAGAGAAGATGGAACAAGGTGAAGATAACCAACCAATAACAACGAGCACTAATCAGTATCAACGGGAGAAATTTGAAAATATTCACTTCCTTCATTTATCTGTGAAGCATTATTTCAACTACAGATGACAGCATCGATGAAGATGTCAAAAACAGACAGGATCGGAAATGCAAGATACAGCTTCGTTATTCTTTAATTAATTTGGAAATATTCTGCACTTCATGGCATTAAGAACACGATTCGAATTTTCAACACCAATGTTAAGTTGATCAATTCTTCTATGTGGGTTAGAAACGCGGCTCACTTGTCAAGAAAACCATGTCCAACAGGCTAGTGCAGACTTCTATGAACAGCTGGTTTGGGAAAAATGGAGATGGATTAAGCACACACTGAGGAGACTGTAGAATGAAACAGTACGAAAGGCCATAGATTGACTGGAACGAGGATGGGAAAAGACGAGTTGTTGGGCATGGGTTCGAGGGTGACAAGGACGAAATCGTGCAACGAGGTGATGAGAGACCGAAAGAAATTTCAGGATTTCACAGACAAATCATCCTGAACTTTCAAATTTTTAGATAGTTAATCGGTAACTTCGCGTTTTCAAAATGGATTAGAGTTGGATCTCTGAAAAAAACACATCGAAAACTGTTTGCTATCTCTCGGTGAAAAATCATACATCACTATTTAGGCTATGGACACGTAAGCTCTTAAAAAGTGAATGAAATGAATTACATCATTTCAAAAATATTGATCTCTTATCACCATGGTAATTCAGAATATTTTATTCATGATATCTTACTTCATTTGAGATTTCTTGATGAACTAATATCAGTTGGAAATTCCCTGAAAAGCAAGGAGTACTATATATATCTTTTTCGTCCAAGTTTGGGAGTATTCATAAACATTCCCCTATGAGTTTACTTAGGATCTGTCCACTGACTTACAAATTGGGTCCCTGGGTCGTCATGAAACGGTCCAATTGTTTGAATGTTTGCAGCATTTCTCTTCTTGTTGCTCCTAATATTTCCATGGTTTGATTTATTTCCTTTTATATGTTGTTGTTTAGAGTGCAGTAACTACGAATAAAACAATCAATTAATGCGCATGATATCTACGCTGATAATGAACAGAAAATATTGATCAAAATGTGCACCACAAATCTAACAGCATCATACTCTTAAAAAAAGTTAGAAATTACATTATCATTATTATTCCATTGAGTTCCGAGTGGAATATAGGGCTTCAACAACACATCACCACGTTGTCCTATCTTCTGCCATCCTCTTCGGCTGGATACAAGATTGACCAAACTCTCTCATCCCTCCTTCACACGATCTCCTCCATGTCAACGTAGGACGACCCACTGGTCACTTCCCATTGAGATTCCACTAGAGCAATGATTTGCATTGCGCGCGATATCATTCGACGACCTCCTCAATCTATGTCCAATCCATCTCCATTTTCTCCTACATATTTGTTGAGCGATCGGCTCTCATTTGGTTTGTTCTCACAGTTTCTTGTTGTTGATTCTTTCTGGTTGACTAATTGGTCTTCAGTATGGAGCAAACCAGTGAAGGCAGGAGTTGATGAAAGTCTGTAACACGCTGTTGGATATCCTTTTTGTGACACGAGCGCAGTGAAAGTTTCTGATCCATATAGAAGAAGCACTGACTGACTTGACATTGGTGTTGAAAATCTGAATCTTGTTCCTAATGCTGAGTGACAGCGGAAGATTTCCAAATTGTTTTCAGGTTGAGGAAGGGGTAGCTTGCCCTTCTGATTCTGACTGGCTGATTTTGACAGCTTCATCTGTTATGCTGGCCTGTGGTTGAAACGATGCTTCCTATCCGAATAAGTGAAGGGAGGAAGTGACCTCTGTTAAATTTCTCCCGTTGATGGTGATTGATGCTGGTTGTTGTTGTTGCTGTTCGTTGGTGGGTTATCTTCATCGCCTCCATCTTTGCTGCTTCCTCAGCCAGTTTGTTGGTTTTTGCCTGTAAGTCTTCCAGTTTATGTGACATTAGAGATACATCATCTGCAAAATCCAGATCTTTGGTGACATTACCTGTCATTAATACTAAATATATCGCCAATCGACACAAGTTAGAATTGATTGAGCACTCCGTTTCGTCTCAGTGGCTGAATGGTCAGCTAGCTTGCCTAATAGCCTAAAAGTTGTGAGTTCAGTCCGCGTTAGGGAGAGATGGGTGTGTGTTGCTGAATAGTCTGAACTAAGGACAATGGTTCTCTAACTGATATCAGTTTGTGATCAATTCTGAACTTACAATTATTATTAATATTATTATTTCTTTGAATTCCTAGAGGAACATAGATCTTCAGCCGTGCGTCTCCATTGAGTTCGCTTCTCTGCCAAGGTTTTCACCTGGCTCCAAGTCTGCCCACACGCTTTCATCTCCTCTTCATATCACCTCCTCCAAGTCACCCTCGCACTGACGACCAACTCGCCGCTTCCCTTTCGGGTTCCACTCGAGCAATAGCTTGTCTAGTGATGTCACTTGACGGTTTCCTCAAAGTATGCCTAATCCATCTCCATTTCTTCCTGCCTATTTGTTTCACAATCGGTTCCTGGTTGGTTCGCTCATTCCCAGAGATCTCTGTTGCTGATCTTTTCCGGCCGGCCATCTGATCTTGAGTATTGAGCGAAGACAACTGTTGATGAAGGTCTGTAGTTTGTTTGAGATACTCTTTTTGACGCGCAGTGCAAGTCTCTGATCCGTATAGTAAGTAGCACTGACTGACTTCAGATTGGAGTTGAAAATCCGGATCTTATTTATAATGCTGAAAGTTGTTGACCTCCACACAGGCTTGAGAGTAGTGAAAGCTTGTCTTGCTTTTCCGATCCTTGCTTTGATATCCTCGTGAGTTCCGTCCGCCTGTAGTTGAGATGATGCTTCCCAGGTAGGTAAAAGAGGTTGTTTCTTTCAGGTTCCTTCCATTTATGTTGATTGTTTTCTGTTGTTGCTGTTCTTGTCCAGGAATCTTCATCACCTCTGTTTTCTCTATGTTCACCTGAAGTCCTATCTTTGATGCTTCTTCTGCCAACTTGTTGCTTTTCACTTGCATATCTTCCAGTTTGTGGGAAATCAGACATATATCATCGGCGAAGTCCAGATCCCTTAAGTTTTTTGTGGGAGTCCATTTTATGCACATTTCTGTACAATGCTATACACCTATTTCTGAAATTACAATATAAGTTTTTAACTATATATGATACGTTACTTTTGACTTACTTAATTGATGTGCATAAATCTTTCAAAAAAGTTAGAAACGCAACTATTTGCCACGAATCCATAGTGATATTTTTTAAATTTTACAGTAATTTATGCAAATTTCAACCACCTGATATGTGTTATTCAAGTACATTTCAAATTTGTCAACTACCCATCTGAGAACAAAACAGAATGTTCTATAGTGTGGTTTGTAAGGGTTAGTTATGTTTTTACGAGTTGATCACGGACTGATATCAGTTAGAGAACCATTGAAAACCAGGGAGTACTGAACAGCTGCTGTTTCATCCTAGTTTGGGAATCATCGGCAGTACGCACCCACTGGGATTCGAAGCCAGGACCTTCCGGTTACAAGGCAAGCTCGTATAGCATTCAGCCACTGGAACCCGATTCAGTGGGTTCGAATCCCAGTGGGTGCGTACTGCCGATGATTCCCAAACTAGGATGAAACAGCAGCTGTCCAGTACTCCCTAGTTTTCAATGGTTCTCTAACTGATATCAGTCCGTGATCAACTCGTAAAAACAGAATGTTGTATGACAATATAAAATAAAGTAGAGTAGTAGTGTATATAGATAACAAAACTACGACATTAATATTTCCGAGTAATTTAAACTAAGTGCACTCACTCAAATAAAAACGCATATGTAAGTAGCTTTGGATTAATAACTTTTTTGGTTATTCTTATATCCAGAAAACTGATTATTATAATATTATTATTCTCATGGGTCCGGAGTGGAAAATACAGCCTCAGCAGTACATGTCCACTTAGTCCTATTTTCTGCCGTCACCTTAACCTGGCCTGGAGTGCTATGTCACCCAAAGGGGTCTCCTCAGAATATACCTAAACCATCTACATTTTCTCCTACATATTTTTCGAGCAATAGGTTCTTGATCTGTTCATTTCTACAGTTTCTCCTAGCCGGTTCTTTCTCGCTGGCCATTTAATCTTCAGTATGGAGCCAGTGAAGGCGGCTGTTGATAAAGGTCTCAGATAGCTCGTTGGAAATGCTTTTTCTTGTGACACTCACGCCGAGACTCTTACTCATATATAAAAGACTTGACTAAGCCAGAGATAAAAGCCCTAAAACATCTCAAGAATAACAAGGATATAGTAATCACAAAGTCAGACGAAGGAAATGCAACAGTAGTATTAGACAAATCAGACTATTTGGACAAGGTAAATACTCACATACAAACAGGACCATATATGGAAATTAATAAACCAATAGATACAGTTATGAATAAAGTTAAGAAATCCACAGTGGACCTTATACGCCGAATGAAGCCGTTTCTAGGTGAGTCTAAGTGGTTTAATTTCATGCCCAAAACTAATAACCCTAGTAGGATGTATGGTGTTGTTAAAGTTCATAAGTCAGGATATCCTATTAGACCTATAGTCAATTTTTAGAAATTCCCCAACTTATGAATTGTCTAAATATCTAGCTAGGGTATTAAATCCCCTTAAAAGTCACCCGAAATCTAGACTAACGAATTCTTATGAACTAAAACATAGATTAGATAATTTGAAATTAGATAATGAAGAAAAAATGGTTAGTTTGGACATTGTCAGTTTATACACACATATACCAATAAATATGGCTATGGAGGCAGTCAGAAGCGAACTCATTTCTGACCAAGAACTCGAACTTAGGACAAAAGTGCCACTTGAAGACATAATGCTGGGAGTACAGCTATGCCTGACTTCCACAGTATTTAAAGTTCAAGGGAAAATATACGAAAATACTGAAGGAGTTGCCATGGGATCACCAATATCCCCAGTTGTAGCAGATATATTCATAGATGAATGGGAAAGCATAGCGATTGAAACGTTTACCCCCACCCAAAAAGTATAGTGGAGGTATGTAGATGACACATTCACTGTACTTAGAACATAAGATATAGATAGATTTTTCGAACATGTCAACTTGAAGGTAAAGACAATTCAACTCACTTATGAATTGGAAAGTCAGGAAGGGTAGCTTCCAATGTTAGATTGTAGCGTAAAAAGGAAAGATGGGAAGTTAAACACTAGTGTTTAGTGGAAAACCCACACATTCAAACAGATATTTAGACTTCCCATCATTTCATCCTATGTCAGTGAAAATAGGATTGGTGAAATGTTTAAGTGATAGAGCTCAAAAACTAAGTAGTACCAAGAAAAATCTAAGACAGGAAGTGAGGCATATGAGAGAAGCTTTGAAACTTAATAATTACCTTGATAAATTAATCAGAAAGTATGTAGGGAAATGTAAAAATGAAATAAATAATGATAGCAGTGATAGTGATAGTAATAATATTAATGACGACACGCAAGTCAAATGTGCGCAAGACAACATCAACAATAAGGAATCTAAATCATCAGTAGTCCTTCCATACAAAGAAGGAACCTCAGAAACCTTAAGCAGAATTCTTAACAAGGCAGGAATGAAAGCGGCTGGCATTCAAACCAGCCACAAACTCAATTAGAAACAAGCTTTGTCGGTTAGAGGATCCTGTGGAACCAATTAAACAAAACGATTTAGTTTATCTAATACCCCACTGGAATGATTGTCAGGTCACATACATAGGTAAAAGTAGTAGAACGGGGTTAGTCAGTCAGACTGGTGGAAAATAGAAACCTAGCAAAATCTAGATTAGTTGACCCGAAGAACAGAAGAAATCTAGAGAATAGTTCAGCTATGCCACTCACTACATGCAATTACACACAACCATACAATAGGATGATGATGCGATAGAATGACAGTTTTAAAATATAATGTAACAGGGTGGAGTGAGAGACTGATAAGAGAAGCTTTACCTATGGAATGAACTGCAAATACGTGTAATAGGAATGATTCAACACCTGTCCAGCTGAACATCTAGAAAATTCTACTACCCGCACGACGACAAATAGAAGAGAACAAAGAAAACTATAAAAGTCAAGTTTCGAAGTTGTGTAATTATAATTGATATGATTATGAACAATAAATTTTGTTCGAAACATTGTCATCCAGTGCATATGACTGTTTCATCACTGTGTGTGATACATCTAGTAAAGAAACTAATATGGAACAATATTTGTGTTGAAAATCCGAATTTCTGTTCTTTATGATGAGCTTAGAAGATTTTCAACTTGATTTCAAAGTGATGAAGGTCTGCCTTCCCTTTCTGATCCTGTCTCATTTTGACATCCTCATCCGTGCTAACGCCTGTATTTGAAACAACGACACTTCGTAAATAAGTGAATGAAGGAAGTAACCTCTTTCTGATTTCTTCTATTGACAGTGATGGGCACTGGTAGTAGTTGTGTTGTTAATTGGTTCACTTGAAGTCCTGTCTTCTCCGCTTCTTCAGAAAGTTTATGTGACATTAGACACAAACCATCCCCGAAATTCAAATCATCTAGTGCCTTCTTATTAGTTCACCATTTTCATGTCTTTTCTCTTCCAACAGTCTGACATATAATTCAGTCCAACACATTGAGGAATGTTATCGGTGACAACAAACAGTCTTCTCCTGTCTTCACTTCAAAGGATTCGTTGAGTTCTCCGTTGTGGATCACTTGACACGTGACACTGTCATATAACCAACTGTTGAACGAGATTGACGAACAGTTGTCATTTTCTCACTTCTATTTAATTAGCATTAATTTTCTAGGACAATACGTAAAATTTGAGTGAGTGGATTAGTTATCAGCAAAACAAATTTACCTCTCACTAAACTCCCACCTACTTCAATGAATAGAATAGATGAGGTCAATTAATACTTAAATTTAATCAGATAGTTGGTCTTTTAGATGACATTTGTATTTTGCATGCTTACAGGAAGTCTGTAATCATATTAGTTGGAAGAACAGAAAGAAGAGCATATCTACGATTTTCTCAACATGTACTAAAAAGCTTATGTCTAAAGGGAACAAATGCTTTAAACAGTGCCATCGCCAGGCATCTCCTCGACCAAAGGTCGGTCATGAGGTGGACGTCGAAAAGTCGTTCAAAATTATCAATAAGCAAAAGAGCTCAATTCTCCTTAAGTTTCCTGGAGCCATTTCCATCAGGCGCCTGAAACCTGATTAATGCGTCCAGAAAGAAGAGGTTACCAGTCTTTATTTGCCAACCTGGTAACTGGATGTTTTTCATCTCTCTTTCATCTGAATGCGAAATGCTGAAAAGTTTCTATTGTGTATGATTATTATTGTTCGGAATAGTGTTTAAAATTGCATATATATATACATTATTACTGTATGCATATATTGGTCGATTGATTTTTGTTTAAAATGAACTCTGTGCAAGTGTGTTAAAATTGTTTAATAATATCTTTGGCCTGTAAGCAGCTGACGAGAAGGCAACGAAGTAAAAGATGGAACCAATTTATTCTGATAAAACTGTAGTTCTGGCTTTGTTCAAAAACACTTAACTGTTTTATAGGTGTTTTTATCGATTTGTTCTCACATCGATCGAATGTCTCTTATGACATTCTGTTACATTATTCGCGAAAACAACATGCGATCGCCTGTTTCCTCACCAGAAATTACTATAGATAAAATGGAGGATAAAATTAAAACAAATTAGATATCTGATAGAGTCAGTGGTGTGGCGGTAGAATGCTCGTCAATAGTGTCTCCCGTGGTCCAAGGTTCGATCTCTTGCTGACAAACTCTTAAACCTCGTTCAGCCGATCATAAGCCAGGCATAGCGGAAATCTTGGACATAAGACTAACAACCCTGCCCAGAAAGAATAAAACCACTGCTGCTGAGATCTCAAAGAACAAGCTTGAGGCTCTCCTACGTTCCACTGGGAACTCAATGAAATAAAAGAAAGGTGTCTAATGAGAACAAAACATTCCGATGAGTTGAGTAGCAAGGTGAGCGTACTGTGTAATGTCTAAAATAGATCTGAAGATGTTTGAAGGGGATACTGCAAAGATGTATGTACTCTTAAACTACAAAAGGATTGGATCACATTGGGATCTGTCTTAGATTCAGTGCTAGTAGATTGTTTTATGGCAAGCCCTGAGAGAACAATCCATTAAAGCAAATTTTCAGTAATTCTCAACTATTTACAAGGTAGGTGGACGAAATTTCTACTATCTATGATAACAAAAATATGTTCTCAATCAGTTGTTACAGGTAGTTAATAACTGTCATCCATTGATAAAGCTCATTCTTGAAGTGAATAACGAGTCTAAAATTCCCCTTTTATGACTCAGAACTAACAAGAAGAGCCAGTGGAACCTTAAGAAGGTCTACTGATAGATGACCGAATTGTAACAGTCAACTGAGAAGTTTCTACAGCTGGGTGGCGACTGAACGAAAGCGAAAACACTCAGTTACATCCGATGCTACTCGCATTTGACGTATTTACAGTCCTAACCCTCTAGAAGCGGAATCAGACCATCTGAGAAAAATATTCACCTAAAATGAATGTCTACCAAGATTTACTGAGAAGAATGTCAAACTAAGAATTCAGAGACGTAAGACACCCTTCTTATCAAAAAAGAAGCATCCACATGAACCTTGATTTCAAGCGTGTGATATCCACAAGGGAACTTCAGCAGCTAGACAGTGAACTCACTTTTCCTGTGAATGATAGTAAATAGCTGATCAGTTCACCTGATCATGATTTTGAACGGATAAACTTTTATCAATCAGGTATAATAGTGAGTAGATGGAACACAAAACTATTTTACTCATAAGTCAGAAGTATGCACCTTTGCATGTCACACGTTCTCATCTCAGGTTTACATTTAATTAAAACAATGAAAACACAAGTTTTTATAACTTGACATTTATTGCAACTTACTACTGAAGTGAATCATGCTCTTGTCGACGCCAAGTAAAATCGGGAGTCGCATCATCCTGGAGAGAATAAAGGACGCACTGGATACAGAATTCCGACCAGAACAAGCTGGATTCAAGAAAGGCAAATCATGTGCTAACCAAATTGCAACTCTACGCATCATCATCACAGAACAAAGCATGGAATGGCAATCAAATCTCTACCTCAACTTTATAGACTTTGAGAAGGCCTTCGACAGCGTTGACTGCGAATTATTATTTTATTTTATTTTTTTATTATTTTTGGTTACAGCTTTATTCCACACTGTATTTACAGTACAGGTATGGAATTTTCAGCATGGATATCCATAGCCCAAATTTTACAGGCCAACCATAGATATCGGGTGTGCGTCGGCGGGGGATCGAACCCCGGACCATGTGCAAGGTCGGTGAGAGTACTAACCACTGTGCCACCGAAACACATTTGGAAACTACTCAAGTACTACGGCGTACCCCAAATATTCAACAACCTGATTCAACAGCTGTACGACAACGGCACATGTCAAGTGATCCACAACAGAAAACTCAGCGGGGCGTTTGGAGTAAACACAGGAGTCAGACAAGGGTGCTTATTATCACCAATGATATTCCTAATTGTGGTGGACTGGATTATGCGTCAGACAGTGGGAAACGAGAAGACAGGGATATCCTGGACCGACGTGAAGAACCTAGAAGACCTGGATTTCGCGCGCGGATGATTTATGTTTGATGTCACACAAGATCGAATACTTACAAGCGAAAACCGACAAACTGGTCGAAGAAGCAGCAAAGACAGGACTCCATCCAGGTGAACATAGACAGGACGGAGGTAATGAAAATAACCAACCGACAACAACAACAACAACAGCAACATCCAGTGCCAATCACCATCAACGGGAGGGATTTGAAAGAGGTTACTTCTTTCACTTTTCTAGGGATCATTGTCTCAACTACACGAGGAACGGACGAGGATGTCAAATCGAGAAGCGGGAAGGCGAGAAACACATTCATCAACCTGAAACCAATCTGGAAATCTTCGTCACTCAACCTGTATCAACAACAAAATTCCGATTTTCAATGCAAACGTCAAGTCAGTTTTGGTATACGGATCAGAAACTTGGCGGGTAACCAAGAATATTTTCAACAGGTTGCAGACCTTTATCAACAACTGTCTTCGTTCCATACTGAAGATTAGATGGCCGGAAAGAATCACAAACAAGAAACTATGGGAACAAGCGAAACAGGAACCAATCGCCCAACAAATATGCAGGAGAAAGTGGAGATGGATTGAACACTAGCTGAGGAGGCCGTTGGGTGACATCGCGCGTCAGGCCAACGCTCGAGTGGAACCCGAAATGGAAGCGGCTAGTGGGACGTCAGTGCAAGGGTGACATGGAGGAGATCGTGTGAAGAGGAGTTGAAACAGTATGGACTAACATGGATGCAAGTGAAAAGTACAGCAGAAGACAGAAGCAGGTGGAGACGTGCAGTTGAAGCCCTATGTTCCACTAGGAACCCAAGGGAACAATAATAATAGTACTGAATTACAAGCTAGGCTGGTAATAACACAACAAATACATATATTCAACTATTTTGGTTTCCATGGATTTAATTTGATTGGCGACAGGATTTCATCATGAGCTGATACAGGTTAGAGAACCATTGGAAAACCGAACAGGACTATTGCACAGCCAGTTGTTTCCTCCGTCCTCCTTTGAAACGCAACAGCAGGGGTTCGAACTTAGGACCTCCCAGTTACAAGGCTAGCTCGTAGACCATCAGGCCACAGAGAGCCGATCCAACAGACAACCCATGTAATTCAACCTCTTCCAATTTTAAGATATAACGCAACTAGCGATAACAAGTGTCATCGGTGGTGGTGGTAGTTAATTGTTCTCACACCCAAACCTGCTGTTCAAACTCCACTAGTCACAAAATATACTATTCTATATACAGTTAACCTTAAAGGTTAATTAATTAACTAACTAACTAACTAAATGCAAACGTGTTTTTTTTGTTTAAAAACAAAAAACACATTCAACTCACTTTACTAGAGATCAACATGATTTCACTATGGCTTGGACAGATTAAATGATAATATTTTAAAAAAATAATAAAGGTTAATTATTAGCTCGAAATAATGATAATAACAATAATAACAATTTAATTGTGTAATTAGAGAACCAATGAACCTTTATTAAACTAACTAAACCTAGTTTCTATGATCTGTGATCAAGATTCGATCGAATCGTCCCACAAAAATCTGTGTACAGAGTGAAAAATTAGACAGATTGAAGCAGTTGCAATCAGGCGTCTCAAAGGAAATTTATGAATACAGAATGACAGTGTAATCAATCTCTCACTGCCTTGGTAACCCCAATTTGATTACATTGATTAGTCATGCATATGAGTGATTTCAGCTCACTCAGCAAGTTTTTAGTTACATGAACTATAACCTGGGTGACACGGGTTCGAATCTCAGAAGGGACATGAGTTCCTTCAAGGTTACAGATACACCTTGATGACGAGTGCCAACTAAAACGAAACGTAGGTGTCCAAGGCTCCCTGTGGTCGATTGCCTCCAACAATCTAAAATCATCAAATCAATATGCACCGTGAGAGCGAGCTACCTAGAGTGGTAACCACATTGCAAACCTGACTGACTGATAGAGTTCAGTCTGCACCAAAGAAGCGACTAGACACATCACACTACTTACTAGTGTTCAATCAAAAAAAAGGAACTATAACCTATTTAAGTTGCTATGCAAACCTACATGTTAATACTGTTTATTAGATTTTTCTGTCTTCTTTTTCTTCCTCCCTTCTGCTCTATTTTGAAAGCACATAAATTGATGGTAACTTAAACCAAAAATTGTAATGCTGCTTATATTTCGGATGCATGGATTTTATAATGTTTTCTCTAGTACCATTCAAAGAATGAAGTATGTTATTGTCATTCATTTATAACGATTGTAACTTCAGGTAGCGATGTGCAGCTGATGAGAACCTATGGTATAGAATGGTACCATTTCATTCTATAAATCTGGCCTTTCTTTATCGGAAAGTGATATGTAACTGTCATCCCCTACACACATCATAGCATATTGCATACATCTTTTTTCCCATTCAGTTATCCATGACCATGAACTTTAGTCATATGTGATCACTGAAGTCTGATACAAATTTACACTCTGTTTACAGTTTATAACAAAAAAAGAGACTCATACTTATAAAGCAATAAGAAGACGTAATTTATAAATCATAAATGATAAGCCTTTCTCTGTCACCTCAATTTTAAATCGAATGAATGAAGTTCAGAATAGCAAGCATATCACTTACGTCTGTAGAAGAAGAAGATAAATGTTGATCTTTCCTAGACATATTGCTTAGTCGACGTCTTGATGGGTCAGTAAAAACGATCTATTCATAGAAAACTTACCAGGACAGGACAGTATCCCAATTATCACAGTTTCTGACCTGCGAGCCTTAATAAGGTGCCTCTTCAATAGAATCCAACGAATATGCACTGAAGACACACTTGATGAAGAAGAAAGAAAGTTCACAATTATCCAGACAAGTACATCAGGAGATATAAATTAATCAGATATTAATTAATCAGACCCACTCTTCAACTCGCCCCTAATAAAGATGTATACATCCAGTGACCCTATTTAGGGCATCATACCAGCTCGATAACTGGACAAAGATTGAACGCTGAGATTAGAAAGACTTTTTATGCAGCTCAAATCACAATAACTGAAAATGTGGAGCCAATAAATCCATCTAAGCCGTTAGAATATGAGAAAAATTATGTCACATCCCACTGTATTTGCCAATTTAAATGTATTTGTCGAAACATTTATCTAGGGAGGACTCATAGACCTCCTCAAGTAAGGGCTTCAGAAGCAAATTGAAGCCCCAGAACCCATTAGTGGTGAGAATACACGACTTAGCTCTTCTATTGCAAAACACATTATCGAGACAGGAACTAAAATTGATGCTCACAGGTCCTATAAACCTATCTATAAAACGTATTTGAGGAGTACCCGAAAGATTGTGGAAGCCCTAGCTGGCAACTAGGAAGTCTAAACCACTTTTATGAGTTCATCAACAATAATTCGTCATTACACTAAATCTTCCTTGGTAAACTTTGTTTTGATACCCTGGGTAGATCTACTATTGTAACGACAGAAGACAAGGGCCAGACAACAGATCGTTTACTGAGAAAGTCAAAAGTAATTTAAAGATTTTTATGTGCATTATTGTTAGCGGACAAACAAAGTCTTCTGGTTGGTTAATTTCTTGCTGAAGGTTATTCTGTACTACTTGTCACCATTTCCTGGAAAGTTAAGCCATGTATTTGAGAATCGTACTTGCAAACGTTAAGTCTGCTGTGATTGGTTGGTGAGTTCCTCAAGGTTAAGTCTTGTTACTGCTTTTTCCTCAAGACCCCAATTCGGGACGTCAACATTGACTTAAATTGTTGTCTACAGTTTTGGTTTGCAGACAGATCTCACCGCACTATTACCCCTCTCATTTGGTTTAGTGATCTTCATTGTTATTTTGACCTTCAGTAAGTCCTACAAATTGAACCTTATCTGTTTTCTCACCCCTTATATAAGTATATGTATATACATATTCCTATGGTGAGTCCGTATGTGAGCAGATTGTTCGTAATGTGTTGCGCAAATACAATACACGATTCAAACAAAATTAAGCCTTCTTATTCCTGTCTAAATTCACAAAGAGAGCTAATTGTTTCAAATAATACTTATAAGCTTGTGGTCAAATTTTAATCACAGTTCATGCAATTTTGTTTTCATATCTACTCGTGACTTATATGACTGCACAAGGATTTTAGCGACAAGATATGTCCTTTTATATGTATACATATTATTAGGCATGGTAAGTTCAACGGTTTTCCAACGTTTGAACTATGTTGGTCGTATTTCAGGTTGGCTACATAGCGTGAAGAGATTGGTCGCCTAAGATGATGCAGCTGATGACCAATAGGAAAAGCACTCTCCTCTCACATAATTGTATTATGATTGGTTGTAGAAACAGACCTTGACCTTGAGTCTTCGCTCTCACTAGCGCACAGTACTAAAGTGATCACCCTGCTAACGTGCGCCTTGCTCTCTGTCTCAGATCGTCGCTTGACGACTGGAATTACAATGCTTTGGTTATTTTAGTTTTGATTGATTTCCCTGAAGTTCGGATCACTGCACCCGAAGAAACGTTGGAGTCATTTATTTCAATTTCGCTAAGATTTAAAAAAAATGTAACTATGATATATGTTACAAGATGGGTCATAAGCTGAACCTAGTTTGGGACTCTTCAGCGGTAAGCACCCACTGGGGTTCGAACCCAGGACCCTTCAGTTACGAGGTGAGCTCGTAGACTATTAAGCTACTGAGTCCCAAGGGTCCATGAATTCCAACTTCCACCGATCGGTGGTATATATTTAGCGTAACCACCAGCCAATGTCACGGGCGAGTAACTGTCCTCATCTCGTAACCGGAAGCTCCTGTGTCCGAACTCCGGTTGGTGCGTACTGATGAAGAGTCCCATACTAGGACGAAATGGTAGTGCAGTACTCCCCCAGGTGATATTCCAATGGCTTTCTGACTGATGTCATCTCGTGATCAACCGTGTAACCAATCAAATCCCTGCAAGTCCAACTAAATATGCAGTCCTAACTACTAAAAGTAGTAGTGTTCAAACAACTACTCCGAGACGCTTTCCAGTATTTTATAGTTGCCTAATAATTTCATATATATATCAATCGAATGACAAATTCTTCATTGTACAGAAGCTTACAAAAGTACAGAATGCTTCAATTATCTTGATTCGTTAACACTGAGCCCAGTTAGAATATTACACCACCACCTAATACGAACAACTAAAAACACTAAGAATCGTTCCACAGTCGTTAGGTAAGCTAAAAACAACGGCAGAGGAGTACACTGTATATGACTCACCCAAAAAGCAGTAAAATAATCTAATTCTAGAATTCGAATGTATGTCTGTCTGTTTTCGACATAGAACTTTGCACTGATGTGCGGCAGTTCAAGTCGCCACACTCCCTACTTGTAGCACACAAAGCAAGAGAAGAAAGTAGAAGAAATGCATATTAGAGAGAGTAAACAGAGGTGTGAGACAAAGGAATAGTAATAACGAAAAACAATATAGTTTCATTGGAAATCATGAGTCACAAGGAGTGGATGCATCTGCACCAGCCATTCAAAACGATTTTGAGCCATATCACCAATTGTTTCCAACCATTGGTTTTTACCGTCCCGAGGACCCCAACAAGACAGAAGTCTACACCTTCCTACGTGGCTTAGACTAACTGTTGTGGATTTCATTGACTGGCGCCATGTTTTGGTTTGACCGGCGCTAGCTCTTTTCCAGCCTGGCCCTATATCAGCTAACATTGCCCGTCGAGGAAGGCGATGACAAGGCATGCATAACACATGTCCTAACCATCTCAGTCGATGTAATTTCACAGTCTCATCTATTGATTTCCCCTCGTTACCAAGCACTCGACGCCTAACCTCAATATTGCTCACCTTATTATACCACTTCACACGGGAGATAGAACGCAGACACTTATGATCAAAGACAGCTAATCTTTTCATGTCTTCCACTCTCAATGGCCAAGTCTCACAGCCATGAGGGCGGAGCGGACTGATGAGCAGTACACACGCCCTTTGGTCGATAGTCGGATATCGCGTCTACGCCAGAGACGGCGTAAACTGAAATATGCGAAACTAGCCCTCTGTATCCGTGCTGAGATTTCGTCGGAGATCAACCCGTTGGCACTGGCTGATGGTACTTCCTAAGTAAGTGAAGCGGTCCACGTGCTCTACCACTTCACTTCCTATTTCTAATCTAGTCTAGTTTGGTATTTCATTTCCATGCCACTTAAAATTTTTTTGCAAAGGGACTATATTGTTTCAAAGTTTAATAATGATTAACACTTCGTACAGACATAATGAAGATGAGGTATCTAACGAACAACAAGCATCAATCATCATCGACGGAAGAAATTGAAAATAAGTCATCTCTTTCGCTTATCTGACCCAGATTGAGAATTGTTTCAACAACAAGCGGCACAGATAAGGATGTGAAAGCAAAACAAACCCTCAATACTTAATAAATCAATTCTACTGCACTCGGTATGATGTTATAAAAGGATTCACATTTTTTTAACGCTAATATCAAACGAGCGGTTCAAAGCCTTGATGGGACCAATTACCAAGATGATTTTCAAAGACAACTATCGCAGAATTTCTATCACAACAAATAAATTCACAGAAGGGAAGCAATGCACATGAATTGGATATACACACACACTGAGAAGATCGTTCACTGAAATCACACACACACACATCAAGCCCTAAACACTGGAAGCCAACAGGAAACGACAACTTTCAGTGTGACCATGGGAAATGAAAGCTTAAGCGGGTGGGTGGGTAACTATGGTGGTGTGTTGCTGCAGCTGTTGGTGAAGACCCATGTACCACTCGGAATCGAAGGGGGTTGAATTGGTTGGTTGAATCAATAAAGACAACAACAACAACAGTAGCAGAGAGACAAGAGGAAACAAACTCACTAGTCGGCTTTCAAAATACACAAGAGTTGACATTGAAGATTGCATGCCAAGTAATCCAAAACGGGAAACTTACGGAATCCTTCGAAGTGAGGACAGGAGTAAGACAAGCTGGCTGCCTACTATCGCCAATGATTTTCCTGATTGCAGTAGACTGGATAATGCGACAAACAGCGGGCAATGGGGAAACAGGCATAAAATGGACTCACACAAAAAACTTGAAGTATCTGGACTTCGCCGATGATGACATATGTCTGATTTCCCACAAACTGGAAGATATGCAAGTGAAAAGTAACAAGTTGATGGAAGAAGCATCAAAGATAGGAAGGACTTCAGGTGAACATAGGGAAAACAGAGTTAGGTGATGAAGATTCCTGGCCAACGGCAATAGCCACAGCAACAACAACAATCAGCCAGCATAAATGGGAGGAACCTGAAAGAAACAACCTCCTTTACCTACCTACCTGGGAAGCATCGTTTCAACTACAGGCGGACGGAACTGATGAGGATAACAAAGCAACAATCGGAAAAGCAAGACAAGCTTTCACTACTCTCAAGTCTGTTTGGAGGTCAACAACACTCAACATCAAAAATAAGATCCGGATTTTCAACTCCAATGTGAAGTCAGTCAGTGCCACTATACGGATCAGAGACTTGGCCAGTGCGTCATAAAGAGCATCTCAAACAAACTACAGACCTTCATTAAGAGCTCTCTTCGCTCAATGCAATTCTAGATCAGATGGCCGGCCAGAAAAGATCAGCAACAGAGATCTCTGGGAGCGAATCAACCAGGAACCGATTTTGCAAAAAATAGGCAGGAAGAAATGGAGATGGATTGGCCATACTCTGAGGAAACCATCAAGTGAAATCACATGACAGGCCATCACTCGAGTGGATCCCGAAAAGGAAGAGGCGAGTTGGTCGTCAGTGCAAGGGTGACTTGGAGGAGGTCATGTGAAGAGGATATGAAAGTGTGTGGGCAGACTTGGAGCCAGGTGAAAACTCTAGCAGAGAACCGAACGCAATGGAGACGCGCACGGCTGAAGCCCTATGTTCCTCTTAGAATTAAAGGAAATAATAATACAATAATAATAATAATAACATTGAAGATATTTGTAAAGACGGATAATGGAAAGCTGCACAACTCTAAAAAAAAGGAATCAACTATCAGAACAAGAAGCATCAGTCTTATTCATTTTTATTTGGTGATGATAAAGTAAATAATCATAATAGTAATAATAATAATAATAGTAACAATAATAATAATAATCTAAGATATGTGATAATATGTTTGTTTGTTGGTTTGTTTTTGGTTAGCTTTAGCGTTCGTTATCTTCGCATTCAAACGGTTCTTCTTTAATTACGAATACCTGTGAGTACGAGTGAGTCATTGTGTGTGTGCATGTATGATAATCGGAAGAAGAAGAAGTACAAAACAGACTACAGGTAGGTAGGTAGGTAGAGAGAGAGAGAGGGGGAGAACAGTAATCTCAACAAACAGTAACAGTTACTTTCTATAAATTAATTATACCACCACAAATAAGTGTATTCTATATATATAACTGATACTCACAAAGAAAATGATAACAAGGGTGGGGTGGGGTGCAGAGGGGGGGGGTTTGGAGGAGAAACAGGGAGGTAATTTACAAATACATACACGCACACGCACGCACGAACACACATGCCTACAAAAGGAAACAGTAAGACACATAGGGAACAGTCGACATCGGGATAGGATATCATCAGCATCATCAACACCGACAGGCACACACACACACGTAAACACGCACGCACGCACACAAAGAGTTAAGCAAAAAATCAACGACACAAAGTGGTAACACAGAACACATACATACACAAGTACATATATATATATATGCACAATTTGAAGTTAAGGCGGCTAAGGTGAGAACAGATCAAAGAGGGAATTTAACAGAAAAGAAGAACTACTACTACTGCTACTACCTGGCATAGCAAGTATGTATTAACTTGTCAACAGGCTTTGATAGTAGTAGCGGGCAATAATTATACACACACATAGAAGGAAGAGTATTATGTAACAGAGATATAGATTACTTAGATTACTGCTCATATTGACAATAAATCATTCTTTGTTTGTATGTGTTTGTGTGTGTCTATAGACATATATATTCACAGACAATAGCGAATAACAGTAATAATAACAATAGTAATAATAATAATGGAAAAAGAACCGGAAAAGCATGCAAAACACCAAAGTTTAAGAAAACTCATACTACACCGGTGACGAATAACCAACACACTGACCAACCGACTGACTAATCGACCAACTAACCAAGGCTGTCAGGCAACAAAAACAGACAAATATGGACGAAATCCCATTTAAAAAATTGTGACAAAAAAATTGTGTGTGCGTGAATGAGCGTTCGAATCTCAACAACAAAATACCGGAAGAAACAAGAAGACGAAGAAGAAGCGTTTTTTAAAACGAACAGTTGAGAAAAACGAACACTATGCAAAGAAATAATAATAATGGTAGTTCGATAAAACAAACAACATGAATATCACTCCTCCCCTTATTCTGCTGTTTATCATTCTATATTAAAGTAGGATATCAGCGTAGAAATTTAGTTGAAGAATAGCCAAATCAAATCAAGGGAACAACAAAAACAACAACACTAAACAGAATACAACAGAACAGAACACAGAAAGGGTAAAAAATGAAGTAAATGGAAGACAAAATGAGAACACTTCACACATTCTTTCATTAGACAATGATACACTAGACACAAAGAGGAAGATAGGGGAAGAGAGAGTAGACAGAGAGACAGAAAGAGGACGGGGGGGGACGGAAATAAACGGATGGGTTTTATTGGTATGTGCAAATAGAGTACATATTTATATATGTATATATATGTGAGTGTGTGTTGTATATTAGCTTTAATGCGATACCAATTTATCTTCATAAAATGCTATTAATAGCATAATACAAAAGCCTAATAGGATGCCAAGATTTTGCCATAACAATAAAACACTCGGTTGATGACATCGTCGATCACCTTTCAATTGATTAGCTGATAGTTCAGGCATCTGAAAAGAAGATATATATATATATATATGAGAGAGAGAAAAAAACAGGATCAGTGATGAGTAAAATCCACAAAAAATAGGCTAAAACATACTACTCATGCATATATTATATCCTTTTGCATGAGCGTCAAGAGAGGACAAGTTATTTTGCTTTTCAAGTATTGGTTTTTGTAGGTATTTTGATTGGCTGGAGGATTATTTCATCATGAGCTGACATCAGTGAGAGAACCATTGGAAAACCACCTGGGGGTACACTGGACAGCTGTTTTGTTACACCTGGCAGGTGCGTGCTTATGACAGTGATGACCACTTCACCTATCTGGGAAGTTGTATCAGCACCAATGGACTGATTGGTGACGAAATCTCAGCACGGATCCAAAAAACTCGGGCTGCTTTCACTAACTTACACTATATCTGGCGTAGGCGTGACATCCGGCTATCAACCAAGGGACGTGTATACTGCTCAGCAGTTCGCTCCGTCCTTCTCCTACATGGCTCTGAAACATGGCCAATACGAGTTAAAGACATGAAAAGGTTGACTGTTTTTGACCACAGATGTTTACGATCTCTTTCCTCATGTTAGGTGGTATAATAAGGTAAGTAATGTTGATGTTAGGCGTAGAGTGTTGGGCAAAGAAGAAAAATCAATCGACGAGGCTATAAAGTTACATAGATTGAGATGACTAGGTCACATGCTGCGCATGCCTAACCATCGCCTCCCCCAACGGGCATTACTAGCTGATATAGGTGCAGGCTGGAAAAGAGTAAGTGGTGACCAAACAAAAACATGGCATCAATCAATCCATGAAATCCCTGACAGTTAAACTGAGTCAGGTAGGGAGGAAGATGCAGACTTCCGGGTTGAGGCCCGCCCTCGGGACTCTAAGAATCAATGGCTGGAGACAATAGGTGACATGGCTCAAAATCGTTGTCAATGGCTTACGCAGATGTATTCAGTCTCTGTAATCTTTCATATTCCTCTCTACCATTACTCATTCTGTTTCACTCTTATACTTGTCAAAACTCTATTGATTCTCTTCACTCATCTCCTTGTCTACCTTTGTGTGCTATTTGGAACGTGGCAACTCGAACTGCTGCACTTCGATGCCAAGTTCTATGTTGAATCAAGACAGGCAGACAGTGTGCTTAGGATTGGTTCCAAACTAGTAGGACGAGACAGCTGTCCAGTAATCCCAGTTGGTTTTCCAATGGTTCTCTAACTGATGTCAGCTCATAATGAAACCCGGTAATCAAATCTGTGTGTTCAAAAGAATATTTGTACAGCCCCTTTCCCCGCCTTTGCTAACTACTCTAGATAATATGTATTAAGTTGTACAAACGATTTTTCCCTTCTCTTTCTCTTGCAGATATCTTTCGACATCTTTACTTTATTTTTGCTTATAACTCTAGCTGATTCACACAGTTAACTTGTTTATAAATTGGTATTCTTGTGCGATTCTACTTTTTTTTGATTACAGCTTGATTCCACACTGTATCTTGTGGTACAGGTATGGAATTTCCGCATGTGATATCGGTAGCCCAAATTTTGCAGGCCGACCATAGTTATCAGGTGTGCGTCGGCAGGGGATAGAAACCCGGACCATGTGCTTGGTCGGCGAGAGTCCTAACCACTGTGTCACCGACGCACTTAGTCATTCTATCCTCCATCAGTCATCATTATTTTACGAATTTGTTGATTATGCAATAAACAACTCGTTGCTAACCCACTCAAAATGAGACTTGAATGACAAACAAAAACGTTAAGTCTTCAAGAGTGATGTGGAACCAGTAAAAAAAAAACAAAATAGGCTGAAGACAACAGAATGAAACGAAGCGGTAGTCTTTTATTGCTTAAATTCCTTCTTTTCTCTTTTCTTTTTGTGAATTCTTTCATGATAGATAGTTTTATTGTATCATCTGATTATTTGTTGTGTAGATTTTGAAAGTGTAGAGAATCAGGTCACTAGCAGAATAATAGAATAGGTTTTTCCTGTGTGTGTATGTTAAATTAAATACCTAGGCGTCATTCTATCTGCTGATCTTTCCTGGTCGTCTCATATCTTGGCGATTTCTAAGAAAATATTCCGTCTTACCTTCTACATCAAGAAATTAAAACATTCTGGTATAACCCAACCCTTACTCCTACAATTCGTTAACTCTCGCATTCTGCCTATTATTCTCTATTGTTCCCACTTAGTTTTTCCCGGGCTACTGAAGAAAGACTATACCTTATTACGCAGGATGTTAAAAGTTGTCAGCAGGGTAAGAAACGTGCCACTCAACCAGTTTGTTAATATTCTGGTTGACAGGCACATGGACTCATGTGAAAAATGGGCCAAATCCATTCTGTCTAACTCACACCACACTCTTCATTCACAACTCTCCTCTTGCATCTCATCAGGCAAAACCAGAAGCCTATATAGAAAACTATATACTCGCACTGGCAAGGACAAAAACTCAACCATACCCTACTTAGCTCGTGTTCTGTGTGATAAAGAAGGCATTAGGCGTGACACCTATAATTCATTAAATAGTCAGTAGTACAAGTGGATCTTGTCTTTCCAACTCACATCATCATTAGGTACAACATTTTCTTTCTTTCTTTTCCTTTTCTCACTCTCTCTTTTCTTCTCTTTTTTTCCATTTTGTGCTGCTTTGTTTCTTTCTTCCGCTTCCGCCAGTAAATATGACAGCACCTACTTTTCTAACACCTTCAATCACTGTTCAGCTTTGGCTTCGCTACCGACATGCCAATATGTTGTTGTCATAATGAACTGAGATTTCCTTAATCTATGTAGAATTTTATTTATTGATAATGTACTAACTGGATGCAATACTGTAGTAAAAATGCCGAGAATTCCATTCTGTATCACATGTACTGTTTTGGAATAAAGCAAATTATTATTATTGTGTTCTCACAAGATGTCATCGACGTCCGGGTGCTCGCTGGCTCGTCCGCCCACCCGCCTACCTACATTACCTCTTTCTTTTTTAATACTCTACATTTCTGTATAAATAAATATCTTACTACTCTCCAGTTATAATAAATGAGCAGCGGAGACCTACACAACCTTAAATACAATCCATACTATATATATATATATATATGCTATATTATACTATTTATTACTGTATAACGACGACGTTATATAGTGTAATATAATCAGTGTTAGCATTGATAAGGTTTTATGCAAAATATAAAACAGCACTATTACAAGAAAGACAACAATAAACACCAATGGAATTTACTGTACTCTAATTCTAGTCAACTTATTATCTAATGAGTAGAGTATGAAAAGTAGCAATAATAATAATAATGCGTGATTTACTTCAACTCAAAACTGACAGATAAACACGTTAACCAATAGATAACACACGCATAATTAGCCATTTAAGTGTAAATTTTCACGTAGTAAAAGAGTGAACTATTAGTTAGTTAGTTAGTTAAACGAAGAAAATTCTTATGTACTACTATTTCATTGACCTTCGTAAGGAGAAACAACAAAACGGAAGAAAGAAATGGACATAAGCCTTCAAATTTTCTCTCCGTTGATATTAACCCTGTGTAAACATAGAAGCAATGCATCCTTGTTTAATCATTACTAGTCATAAGTATAAGGCAGAGATCGTTTCTAGTATGCTAGGGTATATTAAGGCGCAGCAAGTCTGTGGTGTGATTGCAGACAGCAATTTATGTCAGTGTTAACGTCCCGAATCAGGGTCGTGAGAAAGACTACAACTAAGCATAACCTTGAGAAAAATCACCAGCCAATCACAGAGGAGTTAATGTGTGCAAATATGATTCGCAGATATATGGCTTCATTTTCTGATAAACGGCCCACAAACAGATTACAGAATATAACCTTCAGCAAGAAAACAACCAATCAGAAGTGGTTGCTTCTCCGCTAACAATTACGCTAATAATAATACACATAAAAATCTATTAATACCTCTTGATTTTCTCAATACACGAGCTGTTGCCTAGCCTTTGTTTTCTGTTGTTACAAGTCAGCGGAAACGTGAAGACAGTCAGATCACCACTTTCTTTCAGTTATCAAGTGTCGGTTCACAGGGATTAACTGGTTACAGGCTTGTTCACGAGTTAACCACCATTTATAGAACTATTGGAAAGCCAACAGGGAATACTGGACGGCTGTTTCCTCCATTCTAGTTTGACACTCTTCCGTAGTACGCACTCGAATGGTCCCAGTGGGTGTGTGCTGTGGAGAGTCCCAAACGTGGGTGACCAAACAGCTATCCATTGGATCCCTGTGAACCGACACTTGATAACTGAAAGAAAGTGGTGATCTGACTGTCTTCACGTTTCCGCTGACTTGTAACAACAGAAAACAAAGGCTAGGCAACAGCTCGTGTATTGAGAAAATCAAGAGGTATTAATAGATTTTTATGTGTATTATTATTAGCGTAATTGTTAGCGGAGAAGCAACCACTTCTGATTGGTTGTTTTCTTGCTGAAGGTTATATTCTGTAATCTGTTTGTGGGCCGTTTATCAGAAAATGAAGCCATATATCTGCGAATCATATTTGCACACATTAACTCCTCTGTGATTGGCTGGTGATTTTTCTCAAGGTTATGCTTAGTTGTAGTCTTTCTCACGACCCTGATTCGGGACGTTAACACTGACATAAATTGCTGTCTGCAATCACACCACAGACTTGCTGCGCCTTAATATACCCTAGCATACTAGAAACGATCTCTGCCTTATACTTATGACTAGTAATGATTAAACAAGGATGCATTGCTTCTATGTTTACACAGGGTTAATATCAACGGAGAGAAAATTTGAAGGCTTATGTCCATTTCTTTCTTCCGTTTTGTTGTTTCTCCTTACGAAGGTCAATGAAATAGTAGTACATAAGAATTTTCTTCGTTTAACTAACTAACTAACTAGCTAACTAACTAACAGTTCACTCTTTTACTACGTGAAAACCACACAGAGAAAAACGTTCAATTACCAAATAATTATTTTATACATTTAAATGGCTAATTATGCGTGTGTTATCTATGGGTTAACGTGTTCATCTGTCAGTTTTGAGTTGAAGTTAATCACGCATTATTATTATTATTATTATTATTATTATTGCTGCTTTTCATATTCTACTCATTAGATAGTAAGGTAACTAGAATTAGAGTACAGTAAATTCCATTGGTGTTTATTGTTGTTTTATATTTTGCATAAAAAGCCCTATCAATGCTAACACTGATTATATTATACTATAGAACGTCGTCGTCATACAGTAATAAATAGTAGAATACAGCATATATATATGTTGTATGGATTGTATTTAAGGTTGTGTAGGTCTCCACTGCTCATTTATATAACTGGAGAGTAGTAAGATATTTATGCAGGTGGGTGGGTGGACGAGCGAGCACCCGGACGTCGATGACATTTTGTGAGAAGACAATAATAATAATTTGCTTTATTCCAAAATAGTACTTGTTGATACAGAATGAAATTCTCAGCATTTTTACTACAGTATTGCATCCAGTTAGTACATTGTCAATAAATAAAATTCTACATAGATTAAGGAAATCTCAGTTCATTATGAAAACAACATATTGGCATGTCGGTAGCAAAGCCAAAGTTGAACAGTGTTTGAAGGTGTTTGAAAAGTAGGTGCTGTCATATTTACTGGCGTAAGTGTAAGAAAGAAACAAAGCACCACATAACGGAAAAAGAGAGAGAGAGAGAGAAAAAAGGAAAAGAAGGAAAGAAAATGTTGTATCTATAAATGATATGAGTTGGAAAGACGAGGTCCAGTTGTACTACTGACTATTTGATGAATTATAGGTGTCACGCCTAATACTTTCTTGATCGCACAGAACACGAGCGATTGAGTTGAGTTGAGTCACAAGGAGTGGATGCATCTGCACCAGTCATTGAGAACGATATTGAACCATGTCACCGATTGTTTCCAGCCATTGTTTTTTATCGTCCAGAGGACCCCAACCACACAGAAGTTTACACATTTTTACGTGGCTGGCTGGCTTAAACTAACTGTTGTGGATTTCATTGACTGGTAAAGCCATGTTTTGGTTTGACCACCGCTAGCTCTTTTCCAGCCTAACCTTATGTCAGCTAAAATTGCCTGTTGAGGAAGGCAATGACTAGGCATGTGCAATACATGTCCTAACCATCTCAGTCGATGTAGCTTCACAGCCTCGTCGATTGATTTCCCCTCCTTACCTAGCACTCGACGCCTAACCTCAATATTGTTTACCTTATTATACAACTTCACACGGGAGATAGAACGCACGCACCTATGATCAAAGACAGCTAGCTGACCTTTTCATGTCATCCACTCTCAATGGCCAGGTCTCACAGCCATAAAGGAGGATGGAATGGACTGTTGAGCGGTATACCAGCCTTTTAGTCGATGGCCGGATATGACGTCTATGCCAGAGACGGCGTAAACTGGCATATGCGAAACTAGCCCTCTGTATCCGTTGCTGAGATTCCGTCAGAGATCAACCCGTTGGCACTGGCTTATGGTACTTCCCAAATAAGTGAAGCGGTCAACGTGCTCTGCCACTTCACTCGCTATTTCTAAACTAGGAGTAGGTGTAGTCCAGTCCTGTAACATCATCTGACATTAGGCGGGAGCGAATCGCATGCCAAATATTCGTACATTGCAGCTCAAAGTGTTCAGAAGACTCTGTTTATACTTGAAAAAACAAATAATGTTTCCTGAGCATCTTTTAGGAATAATCGTTTAGCAACTTTGTGTCATGATATTAACTCATCACAATACACATCACTTACTTATACAACTGGACACTTATGACAACAGTCTTCACGCCATTTATATTCAATCTTCATGTGTAAATCACCTTGATACGTGTTTATCTAACTCAGTGATCGTATGACTAGTAGTTTGTTGCAAACATCATACGGACACACTTTATGCATAACAAGAATAAGGTTTAATAAACTTTGTGTTTTTGAAATAATGCAGAAGATTTGTAACTCAGTTAGACATTTGTTATGATATGAGATGGTTGGAGGCAATCGGCCACAGGAAGCCTTGGCTTACCTAGGTTTCGTGCTAGTTGGCACTCACCAGTCAGTCAGCAAGGCGTATCTGCAACCAGCTTGATGGAGCTCATGTCCCTTCTGAGATTCGAACCCGCGTCACTCAGTGCTGCAGTCAGAGACGTTACCACTGAGCTATTCGGGCTCGCGATTGACCTCCTGTGGGACTGTAGTGGATATTTTGATTTGACACTAGTAACTAGTGTGACGTGTCTAATTTCCTTTCTTTGGTGCAGACTGAATTCTATCAGTCAGTCAGGTTTGCAATGTGACTACCACTCTAGGTAGCTCGCCATCACGGTGTACACTGTTTGTGATGATATGAGATGGTTGGAGGCAACCGGCAGGAAGCCATTGTTTATGATGTGGTTGTGTTCTCTGAGCTTGGCGTTTTAACTGAGAAGCATCTTGATAACAACATCAGAGCTTGCGTCGGTGGCATAGTGGTTAGGACGCTCGCCGACCATGCACATGGTCCGGGGTTCGATCTCCGGCCGACGCACTCCTTGACCTCGCTAAGCCAGAAATAATGATGGTGAAGAGGAAAGGTTGGGTATGAGGCTAGCAACCCCATCCTGTAAAACAAACACCACTGCTACAGAAACTTCAAGCCACTAGCTTGAAGCCCTATGTTCCACTGAAGAACGTGAAGGAAAAAAACAGGCGCGGAAGATGTCGTTCAAATGCTACACAATTAAACCTCAACCGAAAGCTGGTACGTTGATGTGGTGGTCAGGTTTCCATCTCTCAATGACACCCCACAAGTTACAGCTGACTAGAATGAATGTTCGTGCAAGTCATACCACACCGGAAAAGTCTTTTTGATAGCAGTTAGACCAAAAGCAACTACCATCATAGTGTATAAGTAGTTCACAGTATGCTGGAAGTCTGTCGGCAAAGTTGTACTGCTGACAGATAGTGATGTGCAACAGGAGACAACAACCTTGCTATATTGCTTCGCCGCTCAGGGGAAGGGGTTTAGAAAAAGTCGATTGCAAAAACTGTACATCCCGACTAACACTGAAGTGACTCGTATAGCTGACAGTAAGATCCAGATACGAAGACAACTCTGAAAACCACTTCAAACAGGCCGTGTTTGACCGGTCTCAAGCAGTTGTCCATTAGGCTTTGCAGCCATACTCTTTCTGTCTCACATACTCCAAAAAGAAATCAACTTTTGCAATGTGGGCAAAAGTACACAAAACTTTCTTGATCACCATCCACCGTGCGAAATAGACCGCCCAACTTGGTGAACACTACAACACCAGAAACTTTACCTTTCTACAATACATATTCATCATCAATAAGTTAAATAAGTGATACGTCGTTGATCAGGATGTGAAATTCACCAAAACTAATAAGATGACTAGTATGCATACATGTCGATAATATTGAACATTGAATCCTTTGTTTATTCGAACTAGTCTCTATTTGGCGGGAAACAAGAAGGCTATCATTGCTCAATCGTAATACTGGTTGGCAAAAGACTAGAGAAATAAGACCAGAAGTTTAATTGTACATTCTATTAACGTTTATTTACAGACTTCGCACTTACTAATAATAATTGTAATTCTGTTACGTTATCGACGCAAAAATAAATAGTCGTAGTGCCTACCGTTTTCTGTTGTTCCGCGTCGATTACCGCGCATAGTATTAGGTTTAGTCTTCTAAAACTATTGAGAGATCTAGGATCTTTGCGATCTGGATATATATGACACATCTCTGGAGAGATATTTCATCTATCAGGCTAAGAGCTACACTACCGCCGTTAACTGGGTTGAAGTCAGGCTGTAATAGGTGAAGCGTAACTCTAATGCGGACGATATAGTCCTTCTAGGCGAGGACGCTGACAAAATGCAGAGTCTACTGAACAACTTGAGCAACAATCTTCGTATGTTTGGCATGCAATTCGCCCCTGTAAAATGTAAGATGATGCTGCAGGATTGGACTTCACCGACCCCTAGATTAGAAATAGGAATTGAAGTGGTAGAGCACGTTGACCGCTTCACTTATTTGGGAAGCACCATCAGCCCCAACGGGTTGATCTCCGACGAAATCTAAGCACGAATACAGAGGGCTAGGTTCGAATATGCCAGTTTACGCCGTCTCTGGCTTAGTAGATGTGATATCCGACTTTCAACCAAAGGGCATGTGTACTGCTCAACAGTCCGCTTCGTCCTCCTCTATCACTGTCAGTGAGACCTGGCCATTGAGAGTGGAAGACATGAAAAGATTAGCTGTCTTCGATCATAGGTGTCTGCGTTCTATATCCCACGTGAAGTGGTATAGTAGGGTAAGCAATATTGAGGTTAGGCATCGGTCGAGTGCTAGGTAAGGAGGGGAAATCAATCGACGAGACTGTGAAATTACATCGACTGAGATGGTTAGGACATGTGCTACGTATGCCTAGTCATCGCCTCCCTCAACGGGCAATGTTAGCTGATATAGGGTCATGCTGAAAAAGAGCTAGCGGTGATCAAACGAAAACATGGCTTTACCAGTCAATGAAATCCACAACAGTTAGTCTAAGCCATGTAGGAAGGTGTAGACTTCCTGTCTTGTTGGGGTCCTCGGGACGGTAAAAACCAATGGTTGGAAACAATTGGTGACATGGCTCAAAATCCTCGTTCTCAATGGCTGGTGCAGATGCATCCACTCCTTGTGACCTATAATTTCCAATTAAACTGTTTTTTTCTTCGTTATTACAATTCCTTTGTCTCACACCTCTGTTTACTGACTATACTATGCATTTCTTCTACTTTCTTCTCTTGCTTTGTGTGCTACAAGGAGTGGAGTGTGGCGACTTGAACTGCCGCACATCGGTGCAAAGTTCTATGTCGAAAACCAACCGACCAAATCCATGACCGAATTGGCAGCTGTAAAAGTGACGACAGCATTATAAAATCTCAATGAATCAATCCATCCATCAAACAGGAGCTTTTAGTTAACATACTAGCAAAAAAAAATTCGATAAATATTAATACAATTAACAACTTTATACACATATATCCCATCATCACCGTTCACTACCTACCATATCAACTAGTGCAATATAAACAAACATCCCCGCGGCTAACATAAATATCCATGTGTCGAGTGAGTGTAATCCACCGAGTAGAAAGCCCAGAATCATTCCACCAGCGCATAATACACTTGATAATAAATTGTAGAAAAGGGCAGATTTTACAGACATTCCAGCGTGTAACAGAACAGCGAAATCGCCTAGACAAAAAAAAACGGGAGAGAGAAAGAAGGAAAGTAAGAAGAGGATAGATGAAGAAACATCATCCTGCTTGAATAAGCAGCAAACAAATTAGGAACTCTATTATGTAATAGAATACAAATTATGAACATATCTCCGATTTGCATAACTGAGTACATTTTTAGACGGTGTGGCAATGGAGTCGCCACTAGGACCCATTCTAACCGACATTTTCCTGGCGAAACTAGAAAATGGGGCTTTGAAAGATGTTATTAATGAACTCGAATTTTATTGTCGATACATGGATGATACTTTTTCGACTATGAAGAACGAAAAGGAAGCAAAGAACATCCTGGATAAATTTAATGACGTACATCCTGCAATAAATTTTACTATTGAGAAAGAAAATGCCTCTAATATTTCATTTTTAGACGTACTTATGACCAGAAAAGAGGACGGCACCACAAGAAGAAGTGTTTATAGAAAACCTACATCAACGGGCCAGTACATATATTTTCTCAGCTTTGTGCCCTTGAAATACAATCGCAATCCAATAAAGTGCTTGGTCCACAGAGCAAGAGAGATTTGCTCGGATGAATGTCTTGACGAGGAACTTAACAATATTAAACGGTTGCTAAGTGAGAATGGTTATCCCGAAAAGTTTATTGATAAGAATCTGAATCTGAAACCAAAACAGCCCAAGTTACCAACAGTTCCAAAAAAGGCCTCCTTCTTACAGATGCAGTTCCTAGGAGACAACACAAGTGAGATACTAACAGAGCGCCTTAGAAATGAGCATTCCCTGCTGCTCAATTACGCTGTATCTGCGTCCGGGAATAAAGGACAAACTGCCTAATTTCGCCTCTTCCATGTGTATCTACCAATTTAACTGCTCCTGTGGAGCCAGTTACATAGGCCATACAATTAGGCATGTTTCGCGTCAAATTTCCGAACATCACCCTGCCTGGTTAAGCAAAGGACAAACAAAATCTATTCGCAGCGCTATTCTGGCTCATCTTGTGCAGACAGAACACAAGATTGACGTTAATCATGCTTTCAGGGTCATTTGCCGCATACCTACAAATCTCAATTTTGCCTTAAGAGTTCGACTACTAAATATTGCTGAGGCTATGGGGATCCATATTAACAAGCCTAGTTTGTGCATCCAAAAGAAGTTAGTTCAGACATTATTCTTACCTCGCTGGCCATCTAGGTTTGAATGATTCTGAATTATTTTGGAAATTTCCTAATTTTGGTTGATATTCTATTCGCTACTATATCTTTTTTATTATTATAATAATTTAATCATCGTTAATGAACTGCAATTAAACTGTGATCTTGCCTAACAAATCGATATTATTTAAAAAGCACTAATATTGTTATTGACTACTATCCTAGAATATTCTATGTATATAAAGTTGTATATATAATTTTAGAGCCTGGAAGAGGAATTTATCGAGAAGGATAGATATTCTTTGCTCAATTATTTTGTGTTTTATAAATGTCTGAATGAATATTTTTGCTATATTTTTAGAACTGTTAAATTTAGTTGGACAGAACCTGCAACACATTTTACACATTACACAATAATGTGTACGCATGTACACAGATACGTTGAATTTCGAATTCTGTAGAAACAGAGCAGCATACCGATGATACACCGCCAATGGCCTCCAAACATCTTTGTCCTAATTAATTTAGGAATGAGGTTTGTGGTATAGTTCTCAAAAAAAGATGAATGTACCAATGCTGTTTGTTGCTCTTGTTGTTTCAGACATCCCAAATATGTATAATAGTACAGACAGAACTCATTTATTTATCAGAGTAATAATCACTTTTGTGACAAGCATTTTCTGGAATAGAACATAGTTTTATCATAGGCGGAGAGTACAAAGATCTATAAAATATCTTCTGGTGATCCTCCCCCCCTCCACATCAAGAACTAATAAAAGGGCAGTGGGTGTTAAGATGAGCAAGTTTCCTCGTTAGCCATGAAATCATGACTTATGCTAACCTGACTGAACAGTTTTTGATTCGTTTGACAATTGGCTTAAATTCCTGAGGTTTTCTAGTAAAATGTGATATACTAAGTATTTTATCTAATCAATGCTATTGACTTGTCCCTGTTGGATCTAACTGATGTGTCTATCTCGAATTCCCCTGCAAATCTACGATTTAAACATATTCCTGTGAATTTATGATCACCATAAAGATGATAATACTTATTTACAAAAATTCTATCATGAAAAGTCGAACTAACTGTCACTACTAGTGGCAATCGCCTATTTCATCTACTTAGGAAAGGGTGTGGAATTAATGAGATTTTAGTAGGCGTAGTAGAGACTTGGTGATGCGCGCACCAATTCTCTGAACCACCTCCATGTGAAGGTGGAAAGTGTATTAGTGAGTTTGTTTGCTTGCTTGCTTTTGCTGTTGTGTTGTCTTTGCTGATTTTCAACCACACTAAGTCATGGATTCTGATCTTGTTTCAGTTATACTGGTTTGTATTGTCATCTCACAGACAGTAAATTATTATTATTATTATCATTACTCCCTTGAGTTTTGAGTGGAACAAACATAGGGCTTCAGTAACACAAACCTACTTCACACTCTGTTCTTTTCAGTCTTCTTAGCTGGCTCCTCAACTTCCTATAAGCTTTCATTTTCTCGTTTACGTCACCCACGGACTCAATCTAAATCCGTATTTCCTCGTTCATGTCCCACTCGACGGCGTGCCGCAGGATTTCATTCAACTGTCTTCTCTATGTATGTCCAACCCGTCTCCAATTTCTCCGGAATATTTGTTGGGTGACAGCCTCTTACTTAGCCCTTTCTGAGAGGTCCTTGTTACTTATCTTTTGTGATGGACCATATGATTCTTCAGTATCGAGTCAGTGAAGGCATCTGTTGATGACAGTCTGCTAGATAGGCTGATAAAAGTGCTTTTAGTGACGCGTCAAGTCCTTGAAGTATAGAGAAGCACTGATTTCAGATTAGTGTTGAAAATATGAATGGTGTGCCTTATGCTGTGCGTGCAGTAGGTTTCAGAGTGGTGAACTCCAGTATCCGTTATGATGTTACGTCATGCTTTAATGACTAATTTTATACCCCTTTCTAATATTTTTAGGTTTCATGGACTATTTTATAAGTTGAATATGTTGGAGGATTTCATCATGAGCTGACATCGGTTAGAGAACCACTGGAAAACCAGCTGGGAGTATGGGACAACTGTTTCCTCCGCCCTACTTTAGGACTCCTCATCAGTACGCACCCACAACAGGGGTTCGAACCCAGAACCTTCAGATTACAAGGCTAGCGAGGTCTTAGACCGTTACGCCACAGGGACCTGATCCAATGGCCAGTCCATGAATTCTAACTTCTACCCGTTCATGACATAGTGCGACCACTTCGCAATGTCTTCTTCGATGAGTTACTGCCTCACCTTCAACCAGCTGTACCCTACTGGTCACGGCTTCCCACTAGAACCCCAAGTTAACTGGCTGAATAGGGCCAGTCGCTAGTAATGATGAAATCCTCCAACCAATCAAACAATTTATTTTTGATTATAGCTTTATTCCACACCGTAGTTTTGGTATAAGTATGGAATTTTCAGCACGTGATATCGGTAGCCCAAATTTTGCAGGCCTACCATTGATATCGGGTGTGCGTCTGCAGAGGATCGAACCCCGGACCATGTGCATGGTCGGCGAGAGTCCTAACCGCCATGCCACCGACGCACACACACACAAAATCCCTACAAAACCAATACTTGAAAGTTACATAATCTCTTTAGTCGCTTGATATTATTTGACAACGATTATTTCATATACATCTATTTGAATAGTGATGCATATTTTATTTCATATAGGGAAAATACACGTCTTTCTGACTGGTCAACTGAACTGTTAAAATTATATCAGAGTTATGTACACAATTTTGTAGTATAAGACAACACAGTTGTTAGGGTTCGATAGCACACACTGTTATATTGTGTACACCCTGAAAAAGCCAATCTGAAACAAATAAAACAAAAATTAAATAAATGCCTCAAACATTACGTACTTTTATTCCCGGAAGCTAGTTAGTTACTCATGTCAACAGAGATCTCGTTCACCAGCTAATACAATTGGAATACAGCTGAACTGCTTATATTTGGACTAGTTCATCGTAATTGGAACTACCAGACTACGAGACGAGCGCATAACTAAGGGTCATAATGAAATCTAATTCTTTGCAAATATCCCAGTAGTTTAGAGCCGAGGAAATATCCAATAAAGATTTTTAGTCGCTATTACCACTACTGTCTGGTATGCAAAGTTAACATTCCCGTTAAGTAATGGGCCCTATATGCTTTGTTGAGTTTGTGCATCGCCAGAAGCATTGGCTGAAGACTTTAACCAACAGCTGGTTTCGCTGAGTTCTCGAAATCAGATAAATGGCCAGAGGCGATAAGCTGCAAGCGAACCAGCCTACCTAACGGATATGCAGAAATTACCTGATAAGGCGTCTGTGGATGTTAGTTAACACACGCCAGGCTCTTGAGTGGAATGTGTATAAGAAGCCACAAGTCAGACGATCTAAGATAAAGTGGAGATCACGTGAAGTGAAACAACAAAATGAAATGAGCTGACATTAGTTAGAGAACCATTAGAAAACCTGCAGGGAGTACTGGACAGCTGTTTCTTCCTAGTTTGGGACTCTTCATCAGTACGCACCCACCGGGGTTCGAACCCAGGACCGTCTTGTTACAAGGCGATGTCGCATACCATTAAGCCACTGGAACCCGATCCAATGGTCCATGAATTCTAACTTCTGCCAATTCACGACATAGCGCGACCCCTAGCCAATGTCTTCGGTGAGTATTTCTCCTCACAGCCGACCTGCTGTACCCTACTGGTCACGACTTCTCACTAGAACCCCAGGTAACTACCTACCTGAATAGGGCAAGTCGCTAGTGAGCGGTGGGTGCGTACTGCTGAAGAGTCCCGAACAAGGCTAACGAAGCAGCTGTCCAGTACTCCCAGGTTTTCCAATGGTTTTCCAACTAATGTCAGCTCATGATGAAATCCTGACACTTGAATAACGAAATGAAAGCTTGTGGGCAGTCGCGGAAATGACAGAAATGACGGAAATCTACTGGTACAGACCCCTGTGTTTCGTTACAAACAGCAGGAGTGAATAATAATCAAATTAATTCTTGTAGGATTGATACGGAGATTTGAAAATAGAAGAGAAAAAAATAATCATCAACAACCAACTAGTGTGTTCTCACAACATCCATTTCAACTTACCTAATTCATGCGGTAACTCATGACACAATACCGCTATCGATGTTGACAGCCCCCCGCGAATATCATTGGCGAACGCTGCACCAATAGCTATACCATCACAGAAATTGTGTAATCCATCGCCAGCAATTATAGTATAAGCAATAGCACGTACAGAGCTTAAATCATGACTATGCCCATGATGATGTCCATGAGGTTTATCTCGATGTGGATGTGTATGACTTTGTTCAGCACTGCCAAGATAACTGAACGAGGAATTCTTCTTCAGTATACCAACACCACCACCACCACCGTTGGATAAATCATTTTGACCTTGTGTATTAAGCATATGATTGGAAAGTTCTAAAGCAGCCAGCTAAATGCAGTGGGCGTTTCATTTTTGTGTAACAGAAGAAAACAAGTGCGCTATAGATTAATTATTACATAAATATGTAGTGATACACACAAAAAAATAATAATTATTATTATTATGATTGATTTTCAAGAAAAGAAAACAGATTATAATAATAGAGTGTGTCTACACCACAATTCAATTAGGCGACAACAGGTCGCAAAACCACAATAAATATCATCAGAAGAAGATCAATATCGTATGATCAGGATAGAATTAGAGCAAACCGTTAAAAGATAACAATATATATGTACATATATATGCTCTACAGTGCCAATTCTCTTGAGCGTCTCTATATATTAGAGGTCACAGGAGTTAAAAATTTCAACTGAGATATAGATAACACGCATATCTTTTTAATAATGAGATGCTACTAGAAGTGGTCTACCTACATGATGATTTCTGTTCTGTTTTGTTTGTTGTTTTTTAGTACAAAAAGCCCGCTGATAAATAATAACCTGAATTGTAGAGAAAACATTTGAACTATGCTTTTTTATTTTATGGGAATTTCACGATCGAAGAGAAGGGGACTAGTTTGAAATCAGTGCCTTATAACTTGATCATCACACATTAAAACAAAGATGATTTATTATTTAACACATAAAAAAATGTTTATACAAGTTTGACCATAGATTGATATCAGTTAGAGAACTATTGAAAACCAGCAGGGAGTACTGGATAGCTGTTTCATCCCAGTTCGGGAGTCACCAGCAGTACGCACCCACCACCTTGTGGCTAAATGGCAAACTCGTATACCATTTAGCTTACTTACTTTAATTTACTTCGGCTATCTCCTACGGGAGGATGAGCCGGCTTCATGAACATCTCGAATCGTTTGTAAGAGAGTTCATGAAGTTTCATGGGAATTTGGTACGAGTGATGTCCCCAGAATCGCTCGGCCTTTTGTTTGAGAGTGCAGCTCTAGCCTTTACACAACCAAGTATGACCTACAAGGCAGTAGGAGTGGAGTAGGGAGTCCACTATCCATTGGCAGCCGGTGACCGGAGTTCGGTTCATACGCCTTTTTGAATGGGGCCAGACATCCAGGACATCCAACAAGCCCTTTGTCCATACGTCTGCCGGTGAACTCCAGTGAGCTTCATACGCCAGTCGTTGGAGGTTTGGAATCAGGGTTTAGCCATCTCCCCTAGACTGTCATCCAATGGACAGTCAACCCGGTGAAGAGCGCCGGGCATCCGCTTTCGCCCTCTCACTTTGGTGAACAACACCTCCGCCACGTGAAGGCAGTGAGTAGGACTTCCTCAGGAGAGGCTATGTAAGACGGCCGGTCATAAGGGAGCATTTCAAGAGGTGTGCGGAGGGGTGGCCAACCCGCAGCGCAAGGCACCCACCCCCGACCAAACTCTTGAAAACAAAAAAATGTATACATTCTTATTCGGTGAGGATAGCGGCTAAAACTGAGGAATCCAAGATTTATGTCTCATTTTTGTTGGACAACTGTCAGATGGATGTACCTGCATCCCCAAATGAGTGATGGTGTCCCGCCCCACCTCCTCTAAGACTCGAACAAAACGCGCGCACGCACCCGCTTCCACCTGTTTCGAATGTCCAAGAGATATCCATTAGGCCATCGGGGATCAATTTTTGCATGTTTAAGTTATTTTCTGTATTTCTGTCTGATTCATTTCTATTAGACTGAAATGATCAGTTTTTACAATCGATAAGTCGGCCTACTAATATGGACGCTTCAATTCAATAAACTTTTATTTCTGAATGCATGAAAATAATCAGTTTCGGAATCGACAATATCGTCATCTTCAAAAAAAGATGGAATAAAGGCTTTAATTTACCCTAATGTGGAACTGTAACGCTAGGAGACAAGCGACCTGGTAACAGGAATGTTTATTTGGAATTCGATATCGCAATTTAGGGGAAGTATGTACACCTTATATATGAAAATCGTGGTTTGCACAGATCTTCCGCAGTGTTGTGCTTGCGCTAATTCTGCCCTTCTTTCGTATGGGTGTTTTTTTTGTCTTCTTTCTTTCGTGTCTCTCATGTTCTGCCGCAACATACTGGTTCATTTGCTGTCTTTGACTTCAGATCTGTTTCTAAGCTACTTGATGTTGTGTGCCGATGAAGGTGTTTTCCACATACTACTGATAAATCTGGCCAGTAGCACATGTCACAGAATAAGCATATTAGTGAAAACAAATGATAATTCATTGTCTACTACGTGAAAAACAAACCAATTATTTTATAAAATCAAGTTTGACGACAAAATGGAGGCAGAACAAACTTCACTTTGAATGTGAAGACTGGATTTGTTCTTCAGAATTACTATAACTTTGTCTATGTGTAAAAGATGGTCGGTCGGTCGATTTTCGACATAGAACTTTGCACCGAAGTGCGGCAGTTCAAGTCGCCACACTCCCTCTTTGTAGCACACAAAGCAAGAGAAGAAAGTAGAAGAAATGCATAGTATAGTCAGTAAACAGAGGTGTGAGACAAAGGTATAGTAATAACGGAGAACAAAACAGTTTAATTGGAAATCATAAGTCACAAGGAGTGGATGCATCTGCACCAGCCATTGAGAACGATTTTGAGCCATGTCACCAATTGTTTCCGACCATTGGATTTTACCGTTCCGAGGACCCCAACCAGACAGAAGTCTACATCTTCCTACGTGGCTTAGACTAACTGTTGTGGATTTCATTGACTGGTAAAGTCATGTTTTCGTTTGACCACCGCTAGCTCTTTTCCAGCCTGGCCCTATATCAGCTAACATTGCCCATTGTCGAGGAAGGTGATGACTAGGCATACGTAGCACATGTCCTAGCCATCTCAGTCAATGTAATTTCACAGTCTCGTCGATTGATTTCCCCACCTTACCTAGCACTCGACGTGTAAAAGATGAGTTCATAAGGGTTCAAAAAAATCTATAAATCAAGCTCATTTGTACCCCCCCCCCATTTGATTGGTAGTGATCACCAAAGAAAATGAAGAAAAAATATCGCTTTCATGCCTATTTATCGTAAACAGTTATATCCCCATAAAAAAAATTATACAGTTAAGTTGATATTTATGAAATCCCTACACGCGAAAATTCATCTAATGCTCATTATGCATTGAGTACAGAATGGAGTATCTGTGGAGCTCCAATGAGACAAGTAGAGTCCATCAAGTCTAGTATGCGAACAGATATTCCCTGATTACACCGGCTGATGGTGTTGCTATATGACACCGATTGACAGAATTTAGAATTCGTGACCCATTAGATTCTTTCCCACTGGCTGGATGATCAGTGGGCTAGCCTATCTGATGATCTGAAGGTCCTGAGTTCAACTCCTAGTGAGTGAGGCAGTGATCATAAGGGTCAGCTACTAAAGTCCCACACTAGAACCAAAACAGCTATTCAGTAACTCTCTGGAATAGTTCGTGATCTCATCAGAGGTTAACAGTGTATTGGAGTTTTACTTATTTTACCATGCCCATATTCTGGTGAGAGCAAGCTGCTAGCCAATTGGTAGACATTGATCTACGCTGATTGGTCGAAATTAATCTAGGCTGATTCAACAACCGATCACAGCTGACCTAGACGTGGACAAATATGATTCGCAGACAAGTGGCTCGCATTTCCGAGAAATATCGAAAACGAGAAAGCAGAAGACTGCGTTTGTTTACAAACAACCAATCAGAAGACCGCCTTCTTTCTGCGGGCAGAAGCCTACTAATGTACGTAAAATACATATAAATACCTGTTGATTTTCGTAATAAAACTGATCTGTTGCCTGGCCCTTGTCTTCTGTTGTTACAATATAATTTAATCGTTGTTACTCAATGTTTTTTCGAATAGGCTGTTTGATTATCGAAACCTTTAAAATACCAAAATCATTTTCCGTTAAAAAAATAATAAAATATGTCATCGGCCTACTACTGATTGATTGATATGAGTAGTTGAGTACCACTCATATGAACTAGTTAGTGAGATGCGCCAGTCAAACAGAAGTGATCTAAACACCAGGCACCTGTTACTCTGGTGCACTGGGTTTGATTCAACTCAGGTAGCCACTTTGTAATGGCTATGGGGGAAGCCACTCTCCTGGTTGATATGAGTACTCATATCAAAGAAGTGACAAGACTACTCTGAAATCCAGGGATTTCTTCACAAAGAATTGGAACTTTAATACACACAAACGCAGAGAGACAGTTCAACAACACAGTACTGATCGCTTCTAAAGGAAAGAACAATCAGATATCATAATGTTTGATAAACCAACCCATAGAAATGTCCAAAATGAAGCATTAAATAAGAGGACGGAATCATGAAGATGGCAACAGTAAAGAATAGACACCACAGTCAAATGAACTGGAACCCACTGATCAGGTCGCTCAGCATTAAGAATGATCGCTTTCCATAATCTTCGTGGCAAGTTTCACCCTTACCTTATCCAGAGCGATCTGATTGGTTGGTTCAAGGTCATTTGGCTGTAGTGCCTATTCTTCACTGTTACCACAATGTTGTAACACTGTCGGGCGAAAAATTTTAAAGAAAATGATGGTTTTAATTCCGAATAAAGAATGTAACGTTTAGGGCAAGTGATCACATGAATATTAAAATCATCATCATTGTTAACTGGGCTAACATGAAAATAAGATATCAATGTCAGAAAATTAGGTTTTAAATTAAATTAAGATGAAAACAGATAAACAATCCATATATCTATCTATGCCACCTAACACAAATCGGCTAGGCTGTTGGAGGAGTAAAATACTGAACAATACACCCACCCAGCCTATTCAATGAATAGCTAGTGAAGAGTTGAATGCCTGAACAGCCTTTTGTATACATTCTGAGGTAACTTCTTCTTCTTCTCAGATAAGTGAAGCGGTCAACACATGCACCTACTCTACACTCTCTATCCATCCTTAAACTAGGCCTAGGATACAAACCAGTCCTATAGCATTAAATCATATTTCAGCATACAGTAGAAATAAAGGAAATAATAAGATACTGCTACAACAGGAGGAGACATATTATAACTTAATGTTAACGTGACCTGTAAGTCAAACATTGAACCCTAGGGTAAATGAAACGATCAGTCAATGATACATAGTAACCAGGCGTTGGTTTGCAGGGATTTGATTGATTACCTGTAGGTTTATCACGAGTTGACATCAGTTGGACCAAACAGTTAGAAAACGTGAGAGTACAGAACAGCTGTTTCGTCCTGGTTTGAGACTCTTTACAAATACGCACCCACTGGGGTTCAAGCCCAGGATCTGCCGGTTACAAGGCAAGCTCGTAAACTATTCAGCCACTAGGACCCTGCGCCAGGGTTCAGTGAGCCTGGTAAAAGAACAGTTACTTGCTTATGACATTGGCTGGTGGTTGCGCTATATACATATATATATATCGACTTGTCAGAAGCTGGAATTCACGGGTAGTAATTCGATCGGGTCCCAGAAGCTGAACGGTCTCCAAGCTCGCCTTGTAACCAGAAGATCCTGGGTTTGAACTCCTGACTTTGGGAGCCTGCTACCAAGGAGTCCCAAATCAAGACAAAATAGCTGTCCAGTATTCCCAGGTTTTCCAATGGTTCTCTTGTATATTGTTATGTGTTGCAGTAACACTAAGAACGAAACCAAATCCAAGCACAGTATATGAGAAAACAGATAAACAAATAATGGAGATATACTACTTTGTTGTTGGTCAATAGCGGAATCCAGAAGACATATTTCGTCCTACCTGAGGGTTAGTCAAGTGCATGTAATTGTACACCCAGTGAATGACGATGTCTCGCTCGAGACTGAAAACACAACACACAACTTCTCAATCTCCTCTACCAGGCCATTAGGAGGATACAAAAGTCACGACACGGTAACACATCAAGGCATCTGTTTATTTTATTCTTTTACGATCCCAGCGGATCATAGGGCTTCAAGCTAGAGCTTTGGAGTTTCGCTGGCAGTGGCGTTTATTTTTACGGGGTAGGGTTGCCAGTCTCAGGTAAAGCAGTGCGTCGGCCGGGGATCGAACCCCAAACCACATACATGGTTGGCAAGCATTCTTCCGCCAAGCCACCAACGCAAATCATCTGTTTAGGTAGCACATATTCGACAAAATCAGACTGATCCATTCAGATCAGAGATAACAACGGAAATTTGAATAAATAATTGCAAATAAAAAATAATGTTAACAAGAATTTTGAAAATAAATAGATGTATCTGTGAGGCTGTCATCGATCGATAATCAGGCATCAACAAACAGTGAAAGGATTCAGTGATCAATGCTACAGATTCCTCTCCCCACGCATAACTCTTTTCCAATGTAATTCTACTTCAGTTGACAATGTCATTTGAGGAAGACGATGGCTGAACACATACAGAACATGTTATATAGTCATTTCAACTGATAGGGGCTTTCCAACTTGTTGGTTCACTTCCACTCCACTTAACGGAACAGTCCACCCCTATACTCTATACTAATAACCATAATATGTCAAAGAAACAGAAGATTACACAGGAGCACCATTGGTCACAAACCCCTACATAGATACATACATTATTATTATTATTGTTTCCTTTAATTTCTAGAGGAGCATAAGGCTTCAGACGTGCGTCTCCAGTGCGTTCGGTTCTCTGCTAAAGTCTTCACCTAGCTCCAAGTCTGTCCACACGCTTTCATCTCCTCTTCACATGACCTCCTCCAAGTCACCCTCGCACTGACGACCAACTTGTCGCTTCCCTTTCGGGTTCCACTCAAGGGCTTGTCTAGTGATGTCACTTGATGGTTTGTTTCCTCAGAGTATGGCTAATCCATCTCCATTTCCTTCTGCATATTTGTTTCACAATCAGTTCCTTCTCGGTTGGTTCGCTGCCAGAGATCCCTCCCTATTGCTGATCTTTTCTGGCCATCTGATCTTGAGTATTGACCGAAGACAACTGTTAATGAAGGTCTGTAGTTTGTTTGAGATGCTCTTTATGACGCGCAGTGCAAGTCTCTGATCCATATAGTAGCACTAACTGACTTCACATTGGAGTTGAAAATCTAGATCTTATTTTTGATGGTGAGTGCTGTTGGCCTCCACACAGACTTGAGAGTAGTGAAAGCTTGTCTTGCTTTTCCGATTCTCGCTGCTTTGATATCCTCGTCAGTTCCGCCTGTAGTTGAAAGGATGCTTCTCAGGTAGGTAAAAGAGGTTGTTTCTTTGAGGTTCCTCCTATTTATGCTGGCTGATTGTTGTCTGTTGTTGTTGTTGCTAATGGTGGTGTTGGCCAGGAATCTTCATCACTTCTGTTTTACCTATGTTTTTTCGCCAACTTGTTTCTTTTCACTTGCATATCTTCCAGTTTGTGGGAAATCAGACATATATCGTCGGTGAAGTCCAGATCCTCCAAGTTTTTTGTTTGGGTCCATTTTATGCCTGTTTCCTCATTCCCCGCTGTCTGTCGCATGCAGCATTGTCGTAAAACTGTTGGATGAGATGTATAATTGTCGGTGGCACCCCTTGGTAGTAGCGAAGTAGTTGCCAAAGCACCTCTCGTTCGACGCTGTCAAAGGCCTTTTCAAAGTCGATGAAGTTGAGATAGAGAGGTGACTGCCATTCCAAGCTTTGTTCAATGATGATCCGTAATGTGGCGATTTGATCAATACATGACTTGTTTCTCCTGAATCCAGCCTGTTCCAGGCGAAGGTTTTCATCCATACATACAATCGCCTAAACACACTTTCAGTGTTCTTCTGACGACATTTTGTATATACTACCATATAAGTGAGATACGGAAAAATTTATTTCCACTAATACTACTTGACTGACTGAGTTTCAATGTAAAATTTTGTACAGAAGTTTACCAGTTCAAACTTGTTATACTCCGTGTAGCACAAAACATAAGGATTTAATCAATCCAGGCGATTTTAAAGAGTCAATGCAACTGTCCTATTGAGAAGGGTTTTGAGCCATATTAACAACAACAAATCTCAAAGTTATTGGGTTTTTCAACGTCCCGACAACCCTAACAAGACAATCTACACCTCTCTCTACATGACTGCATTAAAACCACGAAGCAAAGTCTTCGTAGATTGATGAAAGATTTTTGGTTTGACCAACTTATTTAACTCCATGTCTGTTGACATTGCTGGACGAGGAAGGCGAGGGGACTCTGCTTGCGTAACACGTATCGTGACCATTTTAATCTATGTAGCTTCTCTCTTAACCTCATTCGATTGACTTCCCTGCCTTATTTAACACTCTACGCCTAACCTCAACATTACTCACCCTATTATACCACTTCACACGACGGATAGAATGCAAATTTCTTCGACTTTCAATAGCCACATCTCATAGCAGACAGAGCGAACTGCTGCGCGGCACAAATGTCCTTTGATCGATAGCCGGATATCATGCCATCACTAGTAATGTAGAAAGTTGATTGAACATGTGCCACACTCAGCTGAGATCTAATCAGCACAGATTTATGACTATTCTAAATAAGAAGAATCGATTGCATTATAAGCATAGTCGGATGTTGTTCTACAACTACGCACACAATATAATAAATAGTATTAAGATTGTCTGGCATACTAATTATCAGTAGCACATTTTTTTAAAGGGCGCTTTAATCTAATTGAATTTCATTAGGCCACATACTTAGCTTTTAGACCACTATGCCAAAAGAAAACTCACATTACAAGACATATGTTGGCAGACTGTTATTGACATTAACCCCTACATTAAATATGGTCCGATTTCAGGCTTGCATTGAATAATAGAAATAATTATGTGTATAATACCTACGACTTTTTTTACAGCCAAGTTGATTTTTGCAATATTGACGGCACTATGATAGAGATTAAATTGAATATCTCTTACACCTCAGCATCAGTTTCTCTTCGAATCTCCTCTGTTGGTCGTCTCATATCCTGTTGATTTCTAAGAACATCTTTCCTTTGACTTATTATATAAAGGAGTTGAGACTTTCTGCTAGTACAACTCAACCTCACCTCTTCTCTTACAATTTATTAATTCATGTATTCTGCCCGTTCTATTTTCTTTACTCTTCGCTCCACTTATTCTTCTCTGGACTTCTCGAAAGAGACTATATCATCATACGTGGAACATTAAAGGCTGAAACTAAGGTCTGTCTGTCTGTTTTCAACATAGAACTTTGCATCGAAGTACAGCAGTTCAAGTCGCGACACTCCCTTCTTGTAGCACACAAAGCAAGAAAAGAAGGTAGAAGAAATGCATAATAGAGACAGTAGACAGAGATATGAGGCAAAAGGAATAGTAATAACGAAGAACGATATAGTTTCATTGGGTATTATAAGTCACAAGGAGTGGATGCACCTGCCATATCAGTGATTGTTTCCAGCCATTGGTTTTTATCGTCCCGAGGACCCCAACCGGAAAGTCTATAACTTCGTATGTGGCTGGCTGGCTGGCTTAAACCAACTGGTGTGGATTTTATTGACTGGTTAAGCCATGTTTTGGTTTGACCACCGCTAGCTCTTTTCCAGCCTGTACCTATGTCATCTAACATTGCTCATCGAAGAAGGCAATGACTAGGCATACGTAACACATGTCCTAACCATCTCAGTCGATGTAGCTTCACAGGGTTATTGGTGTGTGTGCCTCTTCGGTTAAAACCAGAAGAAACTTCATTAGAAATTATGCTCATACAGCAAAATATAAAAATTCTACAATACCATATTTAGCACGGATTTTTGTGTGGAGAGACACATGTCATGAGGGAGCTTATAAACCTTTTAAATCAGTAACTGAACTACAAAATATAAGCAAAGATCATGATTATTATTATGATTATTACATGTATTATTTATCATATTATTTATTGATTTTTCACTCATTAATGTGATCTTCCTCTAACTTTCAATTTCTGCGGTTTTATTATTTAAAAGGAGGCAAAAGTTGTTGGAATATGTAGAAAAAAACGCCGATAATTCTATTCTGTATGATTATTATTATTAATCTCACTATAATACGAAGTAAGATGAGCCGAGTAAAAATATCTATCAGTCCATTCACATATTACCATGGCACCTGAATAGCTGATATAGGTACAGGTTGGAAAAGAGTAAGTGGTGGCCAAACAAAAACATGCCCTCATCAATCCATGAAATCCTTGACAGTTAAACTGAGTCAGGTAGGGAGATGCAGACTTCCGGGTTGGGGCCCGCCCTCGGGACTCTAAGAATCAATGAAGGCTGGAGACAATAGGTGACATGGCTCAAAATCGTTGTCAATGGCTTACGCAGATGTATTCAGTCTCTGTAATCTTTTATATTCCTTTCTACCATTACTCATTCTGTTTCACTCTTATACTTGTCAAAACTCTATTGATTCTCTTCACTCATCTTCTTGTCTACCTTTGTGTGGTATTTGGAACGTGGCAACTCGAACTGCTGCACTTCGGTGCCAATTTCTATGTTGAATCCAGACAGACAGACAGACCTGAATAGATAAGCGACTACTGTTTTTCGTATGACCAACACCAAAAATGACAAATATACACATTCGATGACGAATGAGAGATAGAGGATTCCAGGATACAAGTTTCGTCCTACTTACGACTCAGTCCGTTAGTCAATCAGTCAGTCGGATGTACGTACATCCATCTCACTTGGAACAATGGATAGTGCAGTGCATCCAAGTCTCAATGACAACGATATCACCCAATTTGAATGTAGACCAATCACATACACTCAAACCAATGGACATATATGTATGTGTGCATATACATGTTCTTCAATTGATCAGACAGTAGAAATCCTCCCAATTTACTGACGCCCGAACAAATTAAGTAAAGTGTATTACGAGTTGTTGTTTTTTGTTTTTTCAGAAAAGGTGTGACTAAACAAGGATGTCGTATACAGAATTATGAACAATACAATGAAGTTAACAACCCCTAGGCAATAAATAAATAAGCATGAGAGACAAATCACAGTCACTTGAAGGAATTTTACAAAAAGAGGATTTATATATATATGATACACGGACTATTTTTTCAAGAGTTATTTTATAAGGATTGAATTCGTTTCAGAGTTGATCACGGATTGATACCAGTGAGGAGTAACTGGATAGCCATTTCGTCCCACTACTCTGAGACTCATCGCACACAGTACGCACACACAGGCACGGGTTCGAACTCAAGACCTACGGATTACAAGGTGAGCAGCTCATAGAGCACTCAACCGCTAAGACCCAGTTCAGTAGCCTATAGAAATTAGTCTGGTGCTCGCTAGCGACTGACTTCACGATGAAATTGTCTGGAGTTCTAGTAAAAAGTCGTGACTAATGTGGTCCACCCGGTCGGAAGTGAGGAGAAATACTCGACAGAGATGGGCTGACCGGGCTGAGTCAGGTACCAGTAACTGAATGATCTACAAGCTTTCCTTTTAACCGGAAGATCCTGGTTTCGAACGCCTGGGGAGGTGTGTGAATACTTCCGATGCGTCACCAACTACGACGAAACAACTGTCTAATACTCTACACTGGTTTTCAGTGGTTCTCCATCGTCAAACTTCAAATGGTGATTACTGGTAAGAGCTTTAATTGAGGTGTTGAATTCACTGTTGTATTAACTTTTTTTTCGTGCAGATAAGTAGCTGTTAATCTTATCGATGATTGAAAACTGAACTCGACTGAATGTGTAATAGGTTTATTGATTTCACTGAGTGATAATGTGATCAAGAGATCACCGTTCACGGAAAAAAATCTAGTATTCAACTAAACTGTCATCCAAGTGTTGGTTTGTAGGGATTTGATTGATTACAGGATTTTCATCATGAGCTGACATTAGTTAGAGAACCACTGGAAAACCTGGGAGTACTGGACAGCTGTTTCGTCCTAGTTTGGGACTCTTCATCAGTACGCACCCACCGGGATTCAAACCCAGGACCTTCTGGTTACAAGGCGAGCTAGCTCGTAGACCATTAAACCACTGGGACCCGATCCAATGGCCCATGAATTCGGGTCCCAGTGGTTGAATGGTATACGAGCTCGCCTTGTAACCTGAAGGTCCTGGTTTCGAATCCCGGTGGGTGCGTACTGATGAAGAGTCCCAAACCAGGACGAAACAGCTGTCCAGTACTCCCAGGTTTTCCAGTGGTTCTCTAACTGATGTCAGCTCATGATGAAAATCCTGTAAACTGTCATCCTTATAATCTGAATAATTTAAGTACAGATTATTTCACAGATGATAAATCATCAACAAAAGGTAATTTGATAAAAGATCATTAGACAATCGATGAAGTTTCCCTACTAGATGTCAGTATGCATTTATGTTCTCTAGGTCATTATTTCTTCATTTCGTGTGAATACATTTCGCGTGTTCGTGAATTAATATCACATTAAACAAAGTCAAAATCCAAACGACACTGATTGAGGTCAAAGCAGCCTTTGTGATCAGGATACCGTTGCATAATAACATGCAAATTTCTCCGCTGGATTCCGTGATAAGGATATTTATGAACAGTGTGACATTCATTATCGATCATTCACAGCATGCTTATCTTCTTCAGTACTGCATAAGTACAAATAAGTCTTCGAGGAGAGTTGGCAGCATCCAATCTGGGAAATTTATGTTCTCTCGCAAGCCATCACCCATGTACTCTGAACAACAACAATTGAAACTCACTATATGGGAATACGGTAAGTTTTGTTAGACTCAGATACAAGATTGATGGCAATGCAGTTACTGACTATTGTTATGAGCTAAATAAGTATGTCTTGATTGTGTCTGCTTCACCTGGTGTTGGGAAAGCACAGGAATTAATCGAACAGGTTTATGATACTACATGGATTTAGATAACTAGGACACATGTTGCGCATACCGAGAGACCACCTTTCTCATGCAGCAGTGTTACCATACATATGATTATGTTGGAATAGAGTTGGAAGTGGTCAGATCAAAACACAGCATCAATCTATGAAGTCCTAGATTGTTGGCTTGAGGTCTAGGTTGTCTGGTTGGCGTCCTCAGGATTCTAAGAAACAATCGCGGGAGGCTATTGGTGATAATGCAGCAAACACGTTCTTTTCTCTTGCTTTGTGTGCTACTACATGCATGCAGAGTGTGGCAACATGAACTGATGAACTTTTCTGTCAAAATTCTATGCTGAAGTTCAGTCAGCCGATCAGGTTTCTCTAGATACTAAGAATCAATGTCTAGCAGGTATTTATTCATCTGGTGATGCCGTATGAATTTACTCAACTTCATTACAAAATTCGGAACATTTTCAATAATCAATATTATATTACTCTCTGCTCTCTCCCTTTCAATTTCTCTTCCCAACCACACACACATATACACAACACAAACCATTGATTTCAGCAACATGAGGTCAGGCCACCGAATTTTTGTTCATCGAATCAACGCTGAACATGTGCAGCCGATATGACGCAACGTCTATGCCGGATATGTACAGGAAATTGCAATGAATCAGAAACGATGACGAGTTATATATATATATATAAAGTGAATTACGAAGCCATATAAATATATTAATATGATTATGAGTGACGATAATTTGTACATAAAACGTCATCTAGTTACTAACATTATACCACAGTCAGTGGATTATGCATCAGACAGTGGGAAACGAGAAGACAGGGATATCCTGGACCGACGTGAAGAACCTAGAAGACCTGGATTTCGCCCGCGGATGATTTATGTTTGATGTCACACAAAATCGAAGACTTACAAGCGAAAACCGACAAACTGGTCGAAGAAGCAGCAAAGACAGGACTCCAGGTGAACATAGACAAGACGGAGGTTATGAAAATAACCAACCAACAACAACAGCAGCAGCAACATCCAGCGCCAATCACCATCAACGGGAGGGATTTGAAAAAGGTTACTTCATTCACTTATCTAGGGAGCATTGTCTCAACTACAGGCACATGGAACGGACGAGGATGTCAAATCGAGAATCGGGAAGGCGAGAAACACATTCATCAACCTGAAACCAATCTGCAAATCTTCGTCACTCAGCATCAACAACAAAATTCGGATTTTCAATACAAACGTCAAGTCAGTCAGTTCTTCTATACGAATCAGAAACTTGGCGGGTCACAAAGAATATTTCCAACAGCCTGTTGCAGACATTTATCAACAACTGTCTTCGCTCTATACTGAAGATCAGATGGCCGGAAAGAGCAAGAACCAACAAGAAACTATGGGAACAAACAAACAAACAAGAACCAATCGCTCAACAAATATGCAGGAGAAAGTGGAGATGGATTGGACACTGGCTGAGGAGGCCGCTGGGTGACATCGTGCGTCAGGCCATAGCTCGAGTGGAACCCGAAAGGGAAGCGGCGAGTGGGACGTCAGTGCAAGGGTGACATGGAGGAGATCGTGTGAAGAGGAGTTGAAACAGTATGGACTAACATGGATGCAGGTGAAAAGTACAGCAGAAGACAGAAGCAAGTGGAGACGTGCAGTTGAAGCCCTATGTTCCACCAGGAACCCAAAGGAACAATAATAATAATATAATAATACCACAGTCAGTAATTTTTCAAAATTCAATTTTGATTTTTCCGTTGACTGACTGGACTGAAATTTCCAGCCTTTGTTGACATGTCCAGCTCCTTGCGCAGATATACTTCGATGATGTCTGAGGACTTAACTTGAAGTAACTAGGTGGATGATGACTAGCAGTGGAATCCAGAGTGCACATTTCATCCGATTTGGGACTCGTCAACTGGATGAACCTGCATTACCCAGGGAGTCAGTGAGTCATAGTGTTCTCACTGAGGCTCGACCCCAGTAACCATAGTTACAAACGCCAAAGTGTTATCCACTAGATCACTAGTTATTCGATTTATTTTTTATTCAATTTTGATTTTCTCTCTGACTGATTGGACTGGAATGTTCGAACCTCGGTGGGAACATCACCAGTCACTGCAGTATGCAGGTACATCCACTGACAGCTGACGAGTCCCAAATAGAACACAGAATATGACACATCCTGGATTTCTATACTGCTAGTCATCCATATCCACTGCAAGTTAGTAAATATATCTAATACGGGATTATATATATATAATAGTGCATAGGCCAAAAATTCTACTCTAACATATACTCCGTCTACTGTATCTTAACTTCAATAGCTTCTGCCCTATAAGTTACAAAGAAGGATTGGTGAGAACATTATTTGATCGTGTAAGGAAGCTGTGTTCAGAAGAAAAGATTGAGGAAGAGCTATCCATTGTGGAGAAATGCCTACGCGACAACGGTTACCCACAAAAGTTCATCGACAAGTATGGGAGACGTCATGTTGAAAAAGTGAAAAGCAGCACAGTAGAGAAAAAGCCTATCTTTCTGCAGCTTGCATTCAAAGGTGATGATACTGCCAGTAGAGTAAGATGCCGACTGAACGCTGCCCTGAAAGGAACATATCCAAGCTTGTATGTGTTTATCAAACAACTAGTTGTTTGAGACAATCAAAAGTGGACAAATACCCACCTCATGTTACCTCCAACTGTGTCCACCAATTTACATGTACGTACCAAAGCACATACATCGGAAGAACAGAAAGAAGGGTTATTGTCCGCATTTCTGAACACATACCAAAGAACCTGAGACTGAAAGGTCCACAAGTATTAAACAGTGCAATTGCGCGTCATCTATGAGACACTGGTCATAATGTAGACAACTTGAAGTCGTTCAAAATAATCAACAAGCAAAAGAAACCTAGCTTGCTACGCTTTGCTGAAGCAATTGCTATCAGACGACTTAAACTAAATCTATGTACGCAGAAAGAGACAGTGGTGAATCTTGCACTGCCCTGGTAACAACAAAATATACAACTTGTATGAGTCACCCTTTTTCTTCTTTAGAAAACTCTACTCTTCCATCTAAACATGACTCACCCTACCTTGTTCTTTTCTCTTCTTTTTTTTCTATTGGCTATTAGATAAAACATTTTCTTTATTTACATAATCTACTTTTTTGTTATGCTCTTTCTAGCCAAACCTTGTTTCTATACACACAAGCCTAATTGTCGAATTATTCTATAAATAGTCAGTTGTTTGTAACTTAATTAGTTAAATCATTCCAGACTAATGTTACTTTTACTTCCTACCAACCAATTACTCCTTGTGATCGTGGAAAAGTATGTTCAAATCTTTAATGTAATGTAATTCATATTTTTTATCATTCAGGTTGTAACCAGTTGAGAAGAATCCTCGAAATAATAAAAGATGAGCTCATATTATCTTCTGGTACAATTGTTGTTCTTGCTTTGTTCAAGTGTAATAATTATTATTATGACAATATATAATATTAACGATAATTTTATTTATATTTGGTATGCAATTTCTTTTATACATAAATATATCTTCAAGATAACTCGCTTATGCTCTTTTTTTATTATGATCTTAAATTCCATTCCATATCATTAAAAGGCTCGCATTTATTATCGCCTAAAGTAGTGTGTCAATGTGTCAGCATTGATGATACCTACACTTTTACCGAAATCAAATCAAATGAATACCAACCAAACCAGTCAGTCTAAGAGAGGTGTGTATATAGTATTTATTAGGCAAGCAGCACATTATTATTATTATTATACTTTAAACTATGCATACATTAAGGATGTATACACTTATTATTATTATTATTGATTCCAGAGTAGGCTTTTATTCAATGTCTGTGACTGACTAAACACCTAACATAAAACACCACAATAAAAAAATACTGTGTCTTGAAAAATTTTGTCAAAAAAGGATGAAAGCTATTCAACACTAATAATAATAATAATAAATACTATTCGCTAAGCTGCTCTCTCAGTCACCCAGTCACTCACTCACTCACACTCTACGCTTACAGCACACAAAGCCATTTATTTGGATGATAGCGACAAGGCGCGCTTTGCATAATACAAAAAAGAAGAGTATATATATATATATGAATATTTGAAAAGTGACTCATTGCCATTTAGGGCCTATTTCAACACACTAAAGTTAGTTAGTTAGTTAACAAAATTTCAGTGATGAGATGATAACTTATCACTGTCAAATGTGTCAAAATGTACAATAACTTCTGGCATAGAGAAGCATGACGCCAATATATATATATATATATATATATATATATATATATAAATGTGAGTACCACAGATCAAGTATTTAACAGTAGTAGTATTTAACACGCATACTCCAATTAAAATAGTGCCAATAATAAAAATTAATGACGAAGTGGTGCTTTACACAAAAAACTCATCAAGACTAGAAAAGAAAAATAAGGGATCAAGCTATATATATATATATATATATATGACAGACTAATTGTCACGTTGATAATGAATGCAATGCCAGACTTCCAAGTGTGATGACGAAAAACGACTAGGCTGAGTGACAGGTACGGAGGGCTTTTGAATAGTTTAAAGGTAGAATTACTGACTGCATTGGAAACTAGGTAGTAGTATCAATAACTAACATCATGGTGCGTCGAATATCAGAAGGAGAGTGGAGTGGGGGGGTATTATTATATTATTATTGTTTCCTTTAATTCCTAGAGGAAAATAGGGCTTCAGCCATCCGTCTCCATTGCGTTTGGTTCTCTGCTAGAGTTTTCACCTGGTTCCAAGTCTGCCACCACATGCTTTCATCTCCTCTTCACATGACCTCCTCCAAGTCACCCTCACACTAACGACCAACTCGCCGCTTCCCTTTCGGGTTCCACTCGAGCAATGGCTTGTCTAGTGATGTCACTTGACGGTTTGTTTCCTCAGAGTATGGCCAATCCATCTCCATTTCTTCCTGCATATTTGTTTCACAATCGGTTCCTGCTGTGTCGGTTCGCTCCCAGAGATCTCTGTTGCTGATCTTTGGCCAACCATCTGATCTTGAGTATTGAGCGAAGACAACTGTTAATGAAGGTCTGTAGTTTGTTTGAGGTGCTCTTTATGACGCGCAGTGCAAGTCTCTGATCCGTATAGTAGCACTGACTGACTTCACATTGGAGTTGAAAATCTGGATCTTATTTTTGATGCTGAATGTTGTTGACATCCACACAGACTTGAGAGTAGTGAAAGCTTGTCTTGCTTTTCCGATCCTCGCTGCTTTGATATCCTCATCAGTTCCGCCTGTAGTTGAAAGGATGCTTCACGGGTAGGTAAAAGAGACTCATTAGCAGCCGAAAGCTTAAAGACCGTTAAGTCATATCTCTACAGATGAAGCACTCATCATCAAATTTCAACAGATATAAGAAAACTAACTGCTGTTAGCGTCTATTCATTATTCTGAAAGTTTTTGTATTTCCCAGTTGAATGAAAACCAAAGCGATATTGTTTTTACAGACGTTTCGCTATTTCATGCTGCTAATAGCTGTATCTCAAAGTATTACAAAAAAAAACCAGAATTTACAGTTCATAATAAATGAAATCCAAATTTGCAAAACACTATATACTACTGATTGATTGACATGAGTAGTTGTATACATAGCACCACCTATGTGTCTACCAGTAGCGCTTGTGTTAGCCAAACTGCTGACTAAATTTGTAAACTGTGAATTTGCTTGAGGGAATCTGAATTGTCTACATGGGAATGATGGACTAAAAACAGAATTTGACCTGGGGCTCAGAGTCTTCTGAACATCTAGAAGAGAAATCTAAAAATGTTTGGCATGCGATTCACCCGCTTCTGTCAAATGTATGATCACCAGGCTACAGGACTGGGCTACATCGACTCCTAGCTTAAAGATAGGGAGTAAAGTGGAACAGCGTGTTGACTATTTCACTTATTTGAGGAGTTGCATCAGCCACAAGGGGTTAATCGTTGACGAAATCTCAGCACGGAAACAGAAAGTTCGTTTTTTTTCTCCTTCACGTTCCCAGTGGAAAATAGGGCTTCAAGCTACAGGCTTGAAGTTTCTGTAGCAGTGTTTATTTTTACAGGATGAGGTTGCTAGCCTCATGCCCAACCTTTCCTCCTTATCGACTTTTTATTACTGGTTTGGCGAGGTGAAGGAGTGCGTCGGTCGGGGATCGAACCCCGGACCATGTGCATGGTCGGCGAGTGTCCTAACCACTGTGCCACCGACGCCCAAGTTCGTTTTGCATATGCCAAATTACTCCATCGCTGGCGTGAACGTGATATCCGGCTAGTTGTCGATCAAAGGACCTGTGTATTGCTCACCAGTTCACTCTCTCCTCCTTTATGGTTGGCTGTAACACACGGCATTGAAAGTGGAAGACATGAAAAGCCTGGCTAGTTAGCTGCCTTTGATCATACGTGTCTGCGTTCTACCTCCCGTGTTAGGTAGTACAATAGGGTGAGTAATATTGAGGTTAGGTTTCGGTAGAGTGCTAGGTAAGGAGGGAAAATCAATCAACGACGTTGTGAAATTACATCGACTGAAATGGTTAGAACATGTGTTACTCATACCTGCCTAGTCATCCATCGCCTGCCTCGACAACGGGAAATGTTAGCCACTGATATAGGATCCATCACGTTGGAAAAGATATAGTGGTGAGTGGTGGTCAAACCAAAACATGTCTACATCAGTCAATCAAATCCAAAACAGTTAGTTTAAGCCAGCAAGCCAGCCAACCACATAGGGAGATGTAGACTTCCTGACTGGTTGGAGTCCTCGGGATGGTAAGAACCAATGGCGACTAGAGACAATTGGTGATACGGTTTAAAATCGTTCTCGGTGATGGATGGCGCAGATGCATTCACTCTTTTTGAATTATAATATCCAATAAAACTCTGTTATACTTCCGTATTACTATTCTTTTCCCCTCACACCTGTGTATTATCTCTCCTTTGAGACTCCCTTTACTCCCTTTTCTTGCTTTGTGTGCTACAAGAAGGGAGTGTGGCGACTCGAACTGCTGCACATCTGTGCAAAGTTCTATGTTGAAACCAGTCAGTCAGTAAGTCAGTTTTCATTCAGTGGGAAAATGAATATCACAAACCCAATGCCCAAACTTTTTTTCAAACTATTGAATGTGAACTTGGTTTAGACATATTTATATCTTGTTATTGTCTATTGTAGTTCATATATATAATAAATACAATTGTTTAATGTGTCTCATTGGGAATGAATTATTAATTGAATTTACGAATAGTGTAAAGGTAACAAAAGCCCCGCCCTCCCCCACACCCAAAAAAACCATTCCCTGAAGTCAAAATTTATATCTAAACTTCAAATCAAACGTCTACATTACTTCAATGATAATTTACTTAATTCAAATTCTGTCTCATGCCTTATTGATAAGCACTTTACACCCATTATCGCAACATTGGGTAATATTTTTGGCCTAATATCGGTTAGACGACAAAGGAGTTCAAACGATCTGAATAATTTTGGTTTTCAAAGAAAACTATAGTGAAATCTCACCTTAAAAGAGGTGATTTGTAAGGATTAGATTTGTTTCTCGAGTTTACACATGGAGTGATATCAGTTAGAGAGCCATTGAAAACTATGGAGTACTGGACAGCTGTTTCACCCTATTTTGAGAATCATAAATCGCTTATGAATCGAGTCCCAGTAGCTAAATGGTCGGGGGTGGGTGCCTTGCGCTGCGGGTTGGCCACCCCTCCTCACACCTCTTGAAATGCTCCCATATGACCGGCCGTCTTACATAGCCTCTCCTGAGGAAGTCCTACTCACTGCCTTCACGTGGCGGAGGTGTTGTTCACCAAAGTGAGAGGGCGAAAGCGGATGCCCGGCGCTCTTCACCGGGTTGACTGTCCATTGGATGACAGTCTAGGGGAGATGGCTAAACCCTGATTCGAAACCTCCAACGACTGGCGTATGAAGCTCACTGGAGCTCACCGGCAGACGTATGGACAAAGGGCTTGTTGGATGTCCTGGATGTCTGGCCCCATTCAAAAAGGCGTATGAACCGAACTCCGGTCACCGGCTGCCAATGGATAGTGGACTCCCTACTCTACTCCTACTGCCTTGTAGGTCACACCTGGTTGTGTAAAGGCTAGAGCTGCACTCTCCAACAAAAGGCCGAGCGATTCTGGGGGACATCACTCGTACCGAATTCCCATGAAACTTCATGAACTCTCTCACAAACGACTCACACCGTGCCTGAGCAGCGATGATTCGAGATGTTCATGAAGCCGGCTCATCCTTCCGTAGGAGATAGCCGAAGTAAAGTACAGTAAGTAAGCTAAATGGTATACGAGTTTGCCATTTAGCCACAAGGTGGTGGATTCGAACCCCAGTGGGTGCGTACTGCTGGTGACTCCCGAACTGGGATGAAACAGCTGTCCAGTACTCCCTGGTTTTCAATAGTTCTCTAACTGATATCAGTCCGTGGTCAAATTCGAAAAATCTCACTCCAATCAAAATGTACATATTGTGAATTCCATTTCACACGTGTTGTTGTACCAGTTTTAACCGAAACAGCTAATCAGAATTCCAGTGTGGTTTGAACTGATGCATCTCTCTCTCTTTCTCTGTGTGCGCTGAATCAAACTGGATACACCCGATGAGGTTAACTCGATGCCAAATCAGAGAAATGACCGTCCGTCTAGTGTTTAGATCACTTTGAAAATCTAGCTGGCAAGCATTACTGGTTGAATCGAGTAGTAGCAGTAGTAGTATGCAAGTACTACTTACTTCAATCAATCAGTAGTACATAGTTATATCTGCATTTGTGTTCTGGTGCTCCGTTTTTTTTTATTGACATTCATCTACCGCTGATGGACACGTTTTGTTTGAAGAAAAAAAAGGGAACCAATCATTCTGGACAAACAAATTTATGCATGAATGCAGATAAACACTGGCTTTCATGATAGCTAACGTGCTCTGTGTATGCTTAGTGTATGATAAATTAAACCCTATTGTATCACATGAATACAATTCAGGTAGGGTAGAGTAGTATGTGGTGTGGCGACTTAATAATCATTCCAAGATAACAACACATATTAGTGAAAATAGATTAAACAGAAAACAAACAAACGGAAAAAACACAGATGTATCACGTGATTTTTTCTTTACAATGAATACAATACAATCTAATAATAATAATAACCTTCATAAAACAAATACACTGCTATTGTTGTTAATTTTCTAAGTCCCGTTTATTTTCATCACTCACAAAGGGAGACTGATAGTTAGTAGGTAAGTAATACAATTTCTGATTAATATTATTACTGTTCCATGGGGTTCCAAGTGGAACATAGGGCTTCAACAGCACATCTCCCCTTTGCTCTATTCTCTACTGTCCCTACGATTGTCCGCAATTCCTCATATCCTCCTCCCCACACAATCTCCACCATATCACCCTCGAACCCAAGCCCAACTTGTGGTTTCCTATTCGGATTCCACTCCACCGATGGCCTGGTTCACGATGTCATTCGACAGTCTCCTCAACGTGTGTGTCCAATCCATCTCCATTTTTCTTCTACATAACTGTTGAGCAATAGGTTCTTGGTTGGTTTGTTCCACTGCAGGCTTCCTGTGGCCGATTGCCTTCAACCATCTAATATCATCATCAAATCAATGTGCACCGTGATGGCAAGCTACCACCTAGTGGCATGGTGGCTACTTTACAAACCTGACTGACTGTGATAGAATTCAGTCTGCACCAAAAAGAAAGGACGCTAGACACATCACACACTAGTTACTAGTATCCAATCAAAATACGTAAAAAAAAATTAAATTTGTAATATGTCTGAAAAACTGAAATAAATAATTCTGCCGTTTCGTTTGGCAAACTGATTCGAGCTTCTTCAGGGGAAATTAATCAAAATATATACACCCTGCCCAATCATTTCAGTCATGAATGAACATAAAAGTACAATCAACAAAATTGGAACTATTCAGTCAAATCTTGATTATAGTTCATATGTACCATTAAAATGTTAACAAATGATTGATTCTATGAGTATAAAGAACTTGAAGAGGAGAATTTATTGAAAAGAATATTCTTAATTTACATGGTGTGTTTTTTTTTCAATTGTGAAATGAAATCATTTCAGACTCTCCCGTGTGAAGTGGCATAATAAGGTGAGCGATACTCAGGTTAGGCATCGGTCGAGTGCTAGGTAACGAGGGGAAATCAGTCGACGAGACTGTGAAATTACATCGACTGAGATGGTTAGGACATGTGTTCCGTATGCCTAGTCATCGCCTTCCTCAACTAGCAATGTTAGCTGATATAGGGCCAGGCTGGAAAAGAGCTAGCGGCGGTCAAACCAAAACATGGCTTCATCAGTCAATGAAATCCACAACAGTTAGTCTAAGCCACGTAGGTAGGTGTTGGGGTCCTCGGGACGGTAAAAGCCAATGGTTGGAAACAATTGGTGACATGGCTCAAAATCGTTCTCAGTGGCGCAGATGCATCCACTCCTTGTGACTTATGATTTCCAATGAAACTGTTTTGTTCTTCGTTATTACTCTTCTTTTGTCTCACACCTCCGTTTACTGTCATTATTATGCATTTATCTTACTTTCTTCTCTTGCTTTGTGTGCTACAAGGAGGGAGTGTGGCGACTTGAACTGTCGCACATATGTGCAAAGTTCTATGTCGAAAACAGACAGACATGAATAAAACACTTTTTTACCTCCAAAGAACGCATAGGATGAAAAGAGTAGGGGAATGTGGTGTATGCAATACGGTAATCACCAGTGCACTTCAAAAAAGATACTCATTCTAACGGTTATACAACTAAGGAATTGACTCTCCGTTCGTACGCGCACAACAAAGGCAGCTCTACAACTGCGAATGCTGACAGACATCCGTAACACTGCATATCACCATGTTAACTGTTAAAAAAATTGATATCGGTTAGAGAACCACTGAAAATCAGAGAGTACTGAACTCTTCAGAAGTACACGCACTCAGGACCTTCAGGTTACAAGACAACCTCATTGAACATTCTGCCAGTGGGATGGAGTTCAACAGCCTAGTGTATTCTAACTTCTGTCAATTAGCGATGTTTAGCATCACCGCTAGCCAATGCCATCGATAAGTAGTTAGAATTCATGGGCCACTGGACTCCATCCTTCCTAGTGGCTAAACACAAACGATCAACAGGTTTACCGCGTAACCACCCGAAGGTCCTAGGTTGGATCCCCTCCCCTCCCCTTCGCCAATGGAAGTCATGGGTGTGTGGTGCTGTTGAAGAGTCGAGAACTAGGAAGAAACAATGGTTCCAGTCGTACTCTAAACGATATCAATCGCATGATGAAACTTAAAACCATTCACAAATCTTTAAAAACTAATGCTTGAAAAGTTACATTATTCTCTGCTCACCTGTTTATCATTATTATTATTTCTCATGTCTTGTATTTCACCACCAGAACCAGACATTCTATTGTTCACGTTGTTTATAGAAGATTTTCTTAAATCTGCAAATGGCACAATACCATCTGTGCCATTAACAGACTGTTGTTGTTGTTGTTGTAGTTTGTCCAATTTCTCATTACCATTTTGAGATGACTGGAATGCATTAGCATTAGCATTGAACGACCAACTCGGTTGATTCCCTGCATCTGAAGAGTCTTTATAAGCGACAAATAAATTAAGAAGAAAAAAATAAGAATTAGATAGTTGAGAGGTGAATGGACACTTCCCTATATTATTATTATTGTTCCCTTGGGTTCCTAGTGGAACATAGGGCTTCAACTACACGTCTCCACTTGCTTCTGTCTTCTGCTGTACTTTTCACCTGCATCCATGTTAGTCCATACTGTTTCAACTCTTCTTCACACGATCTCCTCCATGTCACCCTTGGACGGCCCACTCGCCGCTTCCCTTTCGGGTTCCACTCGAGCACTGGCCTGACGCGCGATGTCACCCAGCGGCCTCCTCAGCGAGTGTCCAATCCATCTCCACTTTCTCCTGCATATTTGTTGAGCGATTGGTTCTTGTTTTGTTTGTTCCCATAGTTTCTTGTTGGTGATTCTTTCCAGCCATCTGATCTTCAGTATAGAACGAAGACAGTTGTTGATAAAGGTCTGCAACAGGCTGTTGGAAATATTCTTTGTGACCCACTGGCCAAGTTTCTGATCCATCCGTATAGAAGAACTGACTGACTTGACGTTTGTATTGAAAATCCGAATTTTGTTGTTGATGCTGAGTGACGAAGATTTCCAGATTGGTTTCAGGTTGATGAATGTGTTTCTCGCCTTCCCGATTCTCGATTTGACATCCTCGTCCGTTCCATGTGCCTGTAGTTGAGACAATGCTCCCTAGATAAGTGAATGAAGTAACTTCCCTACACGACTGACTCAAACCAACAGTCAAAAACCTCTTCCTGAATTGATTTCAGGCTTTGATTTGACTGACCCTAAGTCAGTGAACACTGCTCGTCTAAGAAGGAGTTAGCTCGAGATATGCAGAGTGTGTTCTAGCCATCTCAATTGATGTAGCTTTACAACTGCATTGACTGACTTAACTTCCTTACCTCAATATCATTCGCCATATTATACCACTTAACACTGGAGACAGAACATAAACGACTTTGGTCAAAGACAACTAGTCTCTTCAAGTCTTCCACTTTCAATGGATATTATCTCATAGTCATAAAGGAGGACAGAGCGAACTGCTGTTGTGCAGTACACACGTCCTTTGATCGACAGCTAGCTAGATATCACGTCTACACCAGAGATAAAGTGTCACACAAGCTTCTTGTATCTGTCCTAAGATTTCGTCAGTAAACAGTAGTTCATTGGAAGCAGAGGCAACTTCCTGAATAAGTAAGTGCAGTAGTGGACAAGTTCTACTACCTCACTCCCTATATCTTTAAGCTAGGAGTTAGTGTACTCCAATCCCACAGCACCACCTTACACTTGACAGGAGTGAGTCACACGCCAAACATTCGAAGATTTCTGCATTTTGTCAGCATCTTCACCCTAGGAGGACAATATCACCCGCATATTTATCTGTACTTTAATGTAAAAAAATATGAATAAATATACTTAATAGAAAAAAAAATAATGATAACAGAATATTCACATACGTAATTGTTTGTCGTTAAGGTAATCCACACAACGATTATTGTCCATTGGTCTGTCAGGAGGACGATTACATAACTGTCCTTCATTCGGTGCAGCTGGCTGTAACATAGATAACAAGTTGAAATGAAATTCCTTTGGATTAAGAAGGTGCTCGACTAGACCACTACAGTGTAACCAAAGGGAGACAGGCTCTAAGAACTTAATGTAAGGTGAGCACTTGACATACCGTTAGAATGATTAGGCATTTTATTTGACTGGGTGGCGGGGGTGGGGGTGGGCAGAGGTTCATCTGATTATACCGGAAAGAAACAAACTATCATGTCACAAAAGAAAGCACTTATAACCCACTTTTAAAAGTGATTAGCAATTGCTCTAGGGACTTATTTTTTCGTGCTTGGAAACACCTATCAGTGTGACTGAATAAAGGTGAGGCAAAATGCCATCAACAGTTCGATATTAGACAACCTGATGGAAACAGACGATCAGGCTAACATTGAACAATCTAGGTACCAAATAGTGTGAAAAGGCAGGGTCTCGGCTAAACAAATTTAACGTGAAGTGCTATTCACGACTAGGAAAACAATAGGCTTTTCACCACTGAATATTGGAATGTGTATTGGGACAATACCCCGTGGTCCATGTACACCTGCGAAATTCAGATTCTACGTGAAATGATTGAGACATTGATCCGCATGGATGCAATGATCATATACATTTGCCCCACGCACCATTGTACTGACAACATATTGGGTAAGCACAACTGTTGAAATCCTTGGCACCATATACCCTTTTCTTCAGTCCACTGAATAAAACTATCCATTAAGAAGGATATTCAGTTCATGAAACAATACAGCTGTGCATTGCAAACTTGACTGATAACATTCAGTCAAGGACTAGTCGTGTCATATTAATGACTTACTACCACCTAGTGTTCAATTAAAGTATCAAATACACAGTACCCTACAGGACATACGTTAATCACGACGAGCCAGAATTGCTCAGGGGTGACGTCTCTGACTTTAGCACTAAGTGAGAGAGGTGGTTAGAATCTCAAAAGCGACATGACTTCCTCCAAAGTTGCATCACATACGCGCTTTCTGACGAGTGTCAACAACACAAGTACCACACCTAGGTTGCAAGTTTCCTGCCGATTGCCTCCAACCACTTAATAACAACTGTATACTATAGATCAGGTGAAAAAAAATAATCAGAATTTATTGGATCTGGGTGATTACAAAAGAGTTAATGTGCTTTAAGAATGTGATATGGATAATTGACGCTCAGCTCAGAAACTAAGAAATGTAATTCTTTTGAAAGGATATTTACAGATGACAAACTCCGTATCAAAACTGCATATATATATGGCGCTGAAGATGTTGCCCAGAAGGACGACGAAAGCTTCGCAACTAAACCAACCAGCTCAGAGAACACTTTTAATTGCATATATATATATATATATATATATATATATATCAAGAGGAATTAACCACGCTTGATAACTGCACAGAGAAAAAAGGTAAAGTCAACTACAATAACGATGATGACGATAAATTAATAACACCACCAACAAGTTGAGAAACACGAAAAATCAAAAAGTGAAAGGGAGAGGTACAGTATTAGACAGTTGGAAGCAATTGGCCACAGGAAGCCTTGGCCAACCTAGGTTTCGTGCTAGTCGGCACTCACCAGTCAGTCAGCAAGGCGTATATGCTGTCACCAGCTTGAAGGAACTCATGTCCCACCCCTCTGAGATTCGAACCCGAGTCGCCCAGGGAGCCCTGCAGTCAGAGACGCTAGCACTGAGCAGGTATTCGGACTCGCAATTGACCTCCTGTAGGATTGTGGTGTGTATTTTCATTGGACACTAGTAACTAGTGTGACGTGTCTAGTCCTTTCTTTGGTGCAGACCGAGGTACAATTTATTTTCAAATAAAGCTGTACTATGGTAGGATCTTAATTTATAATCTAAGTTGTCTTGAGAATCACAACCTTACAGCAATGAATAGTCAAATCATATCCTTGAAGTTTTCTTTGTTGATTATAGCTTGAAACCACACAGTATTTCTGGTACAAGTATGGAATTTTCAGCATGCGATATCGGTAGCCCAAATTTGCAGGCCAACCATAGATATCAGGTGTGCGTCGGCAGGGGATCGAACCCCGGACCATGTGCATGGTCGGCGAAAGTCCTAACCGCTGTGCTACCGACGCACAAGTTCAATAACATTCGATCCTAGGCTAAAGTAGTTACCGCCAAATAACCTTTTGAATGACCTTTTAATGATTAATCATAATAAAGCGGTTTTAAGACTGGTAAATTTGTTAATAAACAATATTCCCATATATACATTTATATATATATATATATGGATATATATATATATATATACGTAGACAGGTTTATTCCTTCCCCCTTAAGTATTGTAATAAAATTTCCAAGTTAGACATTTTAGATAACCCAAGATCTCGACAAAACTAGGAAACCAAATCAGAAGCAAACTATGAGTGCATTATACCTGGAATTTTATTATTATTTTCTTCCTTTACGTTCCCAGTGGAACATAGGGCTTCAGGCTAGAGTCTTGAAGTTTCGGTAGCAGTGGTATTAATTTATTTTACGGGGTGGAGTTGCTAGCCTCATACCCAACCATCCCTCTTTACCAGTCACTGATGGCGCTTAGACAGGAAAAGGAGTGCGTCGGCCGGAGATCGGACCCCGAACCACCTCTGCGTGGTTGGTGAGCATTCTACCGCTGTGCCACCGACACGCACACACACACACCTGGCATAGCAATCATGTGATTAACAATGTGAATGATGCCGACTGACGCAATGAATGATAATGATAAGAAAAAGGTGAATTACTATATAAGACGCATAACATACCGAAGCACCACCACCAACAATGCCGCCGCCGGCGCCACCCCCACTACAACCATCATAACCACTCCCATCTGGTGCACTGATATGAAAACCATTTGAATTTCCCAATTCCTGATTAACCGCTCTACTTAGCATGGGATTATCACCACTTGAATTATTTTCAATTTGTTTGTAATCCTTCAAATTGCCAATATCATCAATTGCTAGATGAGTGGAGTCCGGGCCAGTTAAATGATTTCCATTCTTATGATCAACATCTTTTCCTTCATTGAAATCCAAAAAGTTCAACGGACCGTTTGACTAAGAAGGAGAAGAAGAAGAAGAAGAAATGGGAGTGAGTACACAGATAAACAGATTCACTTAAAAGTCAGTTGAAGTGTGGTGAGAGCTGTCTGCAAACCGAAATTGTAAGCAACAATTTATGTCAGTGTTTCCGTCACGAATCGGGTCATGAGGAGAAACAAGAACAAAGCCTAACCTTGAGAAAGTCAACAACCAATCACAGCAGACTTAGAGGGGGCAAATACGATTTGCAGATATATAGATAACTTTGTAGGCAACGGTCACAAGCAGTACAGAATAACCTTGAGCAAGAAAACAACCAATCAGAAGACGTTGCTTCTCTGCTAAATTAAAGAATAATAATGTACATAAGAATCTATAAATATCTGCTGATTTTCCTCTCAAAAAAAAACGATCTGTTGCCTGGCCCTTGTCTTCTGTCGTTACAGAAGTGAAGAGCCGCTTAAAATCAAGATTTAAAACTATTCAACTTGTCAGAACTTGTCACCTGTGAAAAGACAATTGAAAGTGAATCAAAATAAAGCAAATAAGTTTTTGAAATGAGCATGTCTTTTCACATTTATTGAAGTCATTATGCATTTCGTGTTGTCTGATTTTCACTGCACCGAAATATTAGGCGAATTTCTACAGTTAACACACCGCAGCCTCCTAGTACAGACACTTCGATGGTATGTATTTCTTATGTGATGATAACTAGTAGTGTGCAATTCAACAGACAAGTTTTCATCGGCATTTTCATACAGAAAACCGCCGTCCACTTAGGATGCCGGTGCCAAGGTAAAACGAACAAGCCTCAACATGTTAAATAATTTTATTTTTACAATGAAGTCATTTGATTCTTTCTAATAATTATATTTTATCAAGTCTTGATTCGCAGGAATTCGATTCGTTACATATTCCATCACGAATTGAGATCAACTAGTGAAAAAATGGAAAACATTGGAGTACTGGATAGCCGTTCCATCCTAGTTCGAGACACATCAGCATTAAGCACCCACCTCCAGGAGTTCGAACCCAAAACATACAGCTTACAAACCAAGCTTGTCGACCATTCACCCAATGGCACCCGATCTAATCGCTACCCATGAATTCCAACCTCCGCCAATTCGTGATATATATCCAAGCACAAATGTATAAAACGCAAACACCAGCCAATGCCATAGCCTGGTCAGTAGTCCCAGGTTTTCCATTGCTCTACTCTACTCTAACTGATGTGATGTCAACTCGTCATGCAACCCGTAACCAATGAAATACCTGCTAACCAACACTTGATGATTTTTATGTCACGACTACATTCGTCACTATTCCCATACACGTTCTTCTTCTACTTTACCAGTCTACGTATTATTATTAATATTATCATCACCATCATAATCCAAGCTTTTCCTTTTTTGACTAGGAAGACAACGTTACTTTTCTTCCCTATTTTGATGATATCATCTATCTAACCGTCATGACAAAATTTATGGTTGAATGGGGAGGGGGAGATTTGGCTTGATTATTTATTCGCTTTTACACCACTGCAATAAAAGCACCACTGACCACCACCAACAACAACAACACACACGTGAGTGCACACACTCACACAGACAGACACAAACACTTGCTTATATTGTACACATCGATGGTATGCGAACAACTCTAGACAGATTAAGTAGGTAGGTAGGTAGGTCGGTAGGTAAGTAGGTTAAACCGTCTACCTCATATTAATTTCTCTTATCTCAACAACAAAGGTGGTGGTCAGTGTACAATCCAATGTGATGATTATTGTTAATCGGATAGCTTACATAATTCGAAACTTTTGAATTTTATCACGAAATTAGATGATTACTTCTACTAGTTAATGTATCATTGAAACAAAAGAATTATCCGATGTGTGTGAGAGTTGATAGACATTCTGACAGAGAGTCACATCACTCGTGTTCTATGGAGACTGAAGTTATTCTCTTCAAGACTTGAAGGAGGACAGTTAACTAGAATAATGAGAGAAGCGAGGCCGTAACCAGTGGAGTCCACCAAGTCTGGAAAGGGAACAGTTACTCGCCTATGATATTGACTAGCGGTTTCGCTATATATGTATCACTAATCGACAAAAGTTAAAACTCTGTAGCAATTGCATTTAGTCCCAGTGGGTGAGCAGTTTACGTATTCGCCTTGTAACCAAGACGTCCTGGACAGGAAACCCAGTGGGTAGGAGCTTTAAAGAATCCCAAACTAGGAAGAAATGCCTGCCCAGTACTCCCACATTTTCTATTAATTAGTTCTCGTGATGAAACCGGTAACCAATCAAATATCTGCTAACCAATACTTGATAATTCCACAGTACTAAAGTACTATGCTACTATCAGTTTTAAGATGTATGAAGTAACTGAAATCAATCGTCAACAAAGTGTGAATTTTAATCCATGATAATTGTTTAGTATGCCGGTAGAATAATATTCATAACCTGAAAATTTTTCCTTCATATACTAAGATTTTCTTTTGATTAGTAATCCCACTGTTTTCATTCCTACTGTCCAGGTCTATATAGTTGTAATTTGAAACAAGGTGTATTGTGTTTTATATACCAATGGTCAAACAAATGTTCGGTCTACATAACATAGAACTTATATTTACAAATGTTCATTTAGTTCTGCATGTTCTATCACATATAATAATCTATACTAATGAAACAGTACACTGGGTGATGTGAGTTCGATTCTCAAAATAGGGGCATTATTTTCTTCAAAATTACAGATACGCGTTGCTGACGGGTGTCAACAAACACCAAATCTAGAACCAGAACATCTTACCGATTACGTCGAAGCATTCCAGAGCTGATTCAGAGTACACTCCGATGCTGAGTCACTCAGCTTAACTTGCTGATCAGTTTGTAACCTTAACTGATAGAATTCAGTCTTCGCCAACACCAATGACTGACTAGACGTATGACATTCATTACTCTCTTAGTGACCAATCAATAGATATACAGTTCACATTTGCGTACGTACGCATCACTTTTTACACTTATCTTACAAGTTTAGTCACAAGTTGACATCAGTTAGAGAACCATTAGAAAACCTGGAAGTAGTGAACAGACGATTCCTTCTAGTTTGGGACTCCTCAGCAGTACGCATCTACCAGAACATACTAGTTACATGGTAAGCTCGTAGACTATACACCCACTGGGACTGAATGGACTGCCTACAGAGTTTTAACTTCTGTCGATTAGTGATACATATATATAGCGAAACCGCCAGTCAATATCATAGGCGAGTAACTGTTCGCTTACCAGATTTGGTGGACTCCACTGGTTACGGCTTCGCTTCTCTCATTATTCTAGTTAACTGTCCTCCTTGAAGTCCTTAAGAAAATAACTTCAGTCTACATAGAACACGAGTGATGTGACTCTCTGTCAGAATGTCTATCAACTCTCACACAAATCCGATAATTCTTTTGTTTTAATGATACATTAACTAGTAGAAGTAATCATCTAATTTCGTGATAAAATTCAAAAGTTTCGAATTATGTAAGCTATCCGATTAACAATAATCATCACATTGGATTGTACACTGACCACCACCACCATTTGTTGAGATAAGAGAAATTAATATGAGGTAGACGGTTTAACCTACTTACCTACCTACCTAATCTGTCTAGAGTTGTTCGCATACCATCGATGTGTACAATATAAGCAAGTGTCTCTGTCTGTCTGTGTGAGTGTGTGCTCGCGTGTGTGTTGTTGTTGTTCAGTGGTGTAAAAGCGAATAAATAATCAAGTCAAATCTCCCCCTCCCCCACCCAACCATAAATTTTGTCATGACGGTTAGATAGATGATATCAACATAGCGAAGAAAAGTAACGTTGTCTTCCTAGTCAAAAAAGAAAAGCGTGGATGATGATGATAATAATAATACGCAGACTGGTAGAGTAGAAGAAGAACGTGTAGGGGAATAGTGACGAATGTAGTCGTGAAATAGAGGTTATCAAGTGTTGGTTAGCAGGTATCTGATTGGTTACCGGTTTCATGACGAGTTGACATCACATCAGTTAGAGTAGAGTAGCAATGGAAAACCTGGAACTGTTGACCAGGCTATGGCATTGGCTGTTGTTTGCGTTTTATACATATGTGTATATATATATATCACGAATTGGCGGAGGTTGGAATTCATGGGTAGCGATTAGATCGTGTCCCAGTGGCTGAATGGTCGACAAGCTCGCCTCGTTACCTGTATTTCTTGGGTTCGAACTCCTGGAGGTGAGTGCGTACTGCTGAGAAGTCTCAAACCAGTGGTTCAGCTGGTGATGAAGCCTGCAACCAATCAAAACTGTGCAAAACCAACACTTGAAAATACCTTAGTTAATTAGAGAAACAAAATGTCTAATGATAATAATAATAAAGAATGGTCATGTCATAGGGATGAATGGAAATGTTATAAGGTAATAAAGTATAGTAAATTGCTATAATCGAAAAATCGAGGGGAGGATAATGATAGCAAAAAGATATTAAGGTGTTTAAATGATAAAATCACATAATTCACTAAAAAGAACCATAACTATTCATAAACAGTTAGGCATCAGATATAAGTGGCATAGAGTGATGATGTAACTAAATTAAATCATGATAATCTGTATGGATATCTAATAGTTTTACATTGAATAAATAAAATTTATGCTTCAGATTTAAGATTGATTACTCTGTTGGTCTCTAAAACATGAACATATAGTTAAAAATATATAAATATGACCTGCTTTTTTCCTAATAAAGTGTAGTTGTGCCCTAACAGTTGCAGGCCAGTGCCTTTAGTCTTTTGATATTTACGTGGGCCTGTGAAGTGGACGGTACTAAGGACGAATAGTTGTAATCAAGCATAGGTTATTCATTGCGTCAGTTTTATTACACCCACGCATAAGTCCACTCGGTCAGATCAACTGTCGACGAGATTGTATCAGCTGGCAACAGATCAGTATTGATGCTCACACTAGTGACTTGCTACAGGACGGAGTTTCCTGGAGTTCTAGTGAGAAGTCGTGACCAGTGAGGTTCATCTAGTCGGGAGTGAGGATGGAGTTCCCACCGATGACATTGGTTGGTGGTCGCGCTAAAATTACGAATTGGTAGAAGTTAGAATTCATGAGCCATTGAATCGGGTCCAAGTGGCTGAATGGTATACGAGCTCGCCTAATAACCGAAAGGCCCTGAGTTCGAACCCCAGTGGGCACCTACTGATGACGACTCCCAAACTAGGATGAAACAGCTGTCCAGTACTCCCTGGTTTTCAATGGTTCTCTAACTGATATCAATCCGTGATCAACTCATCAAAGAAAGAAAGACCAGATCTGCAGTATAAAATGACATCATTCCATTCCATAGGGTCTCATCAACTGCTGAAAACTACCTGACATTACAATGGTTATAAATAATGACAATAACATAACATGTGCGTCGGTGGCACATAGGTTAGGACTCTCGCCAACCATGCACATGTTCCGGGGTTCGATCCCCTGCCGACGCACACCTGATATCAATGATCGCCCTGAAAAATTTGGCCTACCGATATCGCATGCTGAAAATTCCATACTTGTACCAAAAATACGGTGTGGAATCAAGCTGTAATCTAAATAAAATAAATATAACCTTCTTAAGTTGCTATGCAGACCTACGTGCTAACATTGTTAACCAAATTTTTCTGTTTTCTATCTTCTTCCCCTTCCTTCTTTTCCATTATGAAAGCATATAAGTTGATGGTAACTTAAACCAAAAATTGTAATGCTGCTTATATTTCGGATGCATTGATTTTATAATGTTTTCTTTACCACTATTCAAATATTGAAGAATATGTTATTATCACTCTTTTATAACCATTGTAATTTCAGGTAGTAGTGTGCAGTTAGCTGATGAGGGGAACCTGTGAAATAGAATGATGATATGATTTTATGCCGCATATCAGGTCAGTATTTATTTCTGGGTTAATTCTGCATTTTCCGTTGACCGATTATGTTGTATAGAAATGCTCATCATCTAGTGACATACTGGCTCCTCAAGTAAGGAGGTTTCAACGATGTCCAATCTGTCTGTCTGGATTCAACATAGAACTTGGCACCGAAGTGCAGCAGTTCGAGTTGCCACGTTCCAAATAGCACACAAAAGTAGACAAGAAGATGAGTGAAGAGAATCAATAGAGTTTTGACAAGTATAAGAGTGAAACAGAATGAGTAATGGTAGAAAGGAATATGAAAGATTACAGAGACTGAATACATCTGCGTAAGCCATTGACAACGATTTTCAGCCATGTCACCTATTGTCTCCAGCCACCATTGATTCTTAGAGTCCCGAGGGCGGCCCAACCAGTCAGGAAGTCTGCATCTCCCTACCTGACTCAGTTTAACTGTCAAGGATTTCATGGATTGATGCCATCAATCTTTTGTTTGGCCACCACTTACTCTTTTCCAACCTGCACCTATATCAGCTAGTAATGCCCGTCGGGGTGGGGGAGGTGATGGTTAGGCATGCGCAGCACGTGACCTAGCCATATCAATCTATGTAACTGTATAGCCTCTTCGATTGATTTTCCCTCTTTGTCCAACACTCTACGCCTAACTGTCAACATTACTTACCTTATTATGCCACCTAACGTGAGAAAGAGATCGTAGACATCTATGATCAAAAACAGTCAACCTTTTCATGTCTTCAACTCGTATTGGCCATGTTTCAGAGCCATAGACGATGTCCAATGGTTCATGAGGAGTTATTTTGAACGACCATGGAATCCAAAACATGCACATTTCATCTCATTTGGGACTCATCAACAGCATCAGGATTCACCTGCAATCCCCAGTGAGTGTATTATGGTGTTCCCAATGAGATTCGAACTCAGTACCCATTGTTTCAGACGTCAACGCGTTATCCAATAAGTCATTTTGGGGCCACAAAGAAGCGCCACTTATGAACTGGTTATCAGTTATACTATTTACTTATTATTGATAACACATTGTACGGAAATATTCAGTGTGAAATGTGTATCCTTGATTCCACTGCTAGTCACCGTCTATGGTTTATGTGAATACTGACAACAGACTGTTTCTGTTTTCCTACTTAATCATTAGTATCATACGACAGATAGTAATAATAATAATAATAGCTCTATTCTGAACAGTGTTCACATAATGTACAGAAAATTTCAGCGGAATTTATTGCATAATAGTTTCTCTTTGTCGACAGCAAATCACGTGACACACTGCTGTCTGACCTGAAGTAAAAATCAATTTGCTTATGATATTTCTTCTTTGCTTCCTTCGAGAAATGTCTAACATTTGGTTAGAAGCCAGCTTAAAAAGGTGCAGGAGTACATTTTTTACTCAAGCACATGATAAAAACTAAATAAATGAAAACTGCAGGTAATTAGTCTTATTCGTCAAGCAGTGACAGTTTGTACTAAAAACTCTCATCAACAGTTATCACATATATATGTTGGGACACGTTGACACTAAGGATTATGCATTTTCAAGTGTTGGTTTGTAGGGATTTGATTGGTTACAGGATTTCATCATGAGCTGACATTAGTTAGAGAACCATTGGAAAACCTGGGAGTACTGGACAGCTGTTTCGTCCTGGTTTGGGACTCTTCATCAGTACGCACCCACTGGGATTCGAACCCAGGACCTTCTGGGTTTGAGTGAAAACTTGAGAATCAAACGATTATAGACATTTTAAATACTCGCGAGAGTAGAAAACACCATTAGAGGTCATATTTTAATAGATTAAAACAAAGTGCTTTTTAATTCATGAAGAATTCCCATTGTAACATATAGAAAATAAAAACAAGTGATTCACCGAAGAGACTCTTTTCAACGAATTTATTATCAAGCTGTACAATCGTATATATATATATATATATATATATATGGTTTTTAAGACACCAGTAAATTCTCGAAACCGAACGAGATAAACAAGACGGAATAAATCGAAAAGCAACTTACCAAAGCTTTAAAGAGAATGAAGAACAATCATCTCAATTGTGAAGAACTTTACGAAAAGATTAGACCAACAGGATCTCTAATAGCAAGACTTTATGGTCTACCAACATCTGGTAGATACTAATCACCCTACCCTCTAGAGCTTCCACCTTTAAAGTCATCTACAAGGCGAAAAGTAATTTGCCCAAATCATTACTTATCCGACTCATCTGTACTGCTGAAGCTGTGGCCAACGAAACAGAGAAGTCAGATCTCTGTATTCAGAGAAAGTTCGTTCAACCCCTCCAACTTTCATGGTCTTAATCCCTCTATGCTACAGTATGGTAATCCCTAATCATATTTTGGCTCTACTTACTTTTCGTTTTGTTTATTCTATTTGTATACTCTTCCTTTATTACGTCAACTGTTACTATCACTATTCTCACCTTGAACTGTCCCCGGTATTATTTCACTTGTTCCACTTATCATTCTTTATCAATTTGGTTTAGCAACGTTAAATTCTATGTTACCGAAATTTACACAATGTTACGTAACTTAGTTGGTGGATAGCGACTAGCAGTGGAATCCAGGATGTGCGTTTCGTCATATTTGGGACTCGTCGTCTGGATGTACCTGCATCCCCCAGTGAGTAATGATGTTCCCACTGAGGCTCGAACCCAGTGCCCATAGTTTCAAACGTCAAAGCTTTATCCACTAGATCACTTGGGCCACCAGAGACACCCGTTGTGCAACGGGTCATATTAGTTTAATTGAATTTTAGATTTTTCCCGTCGATTGATTGGACCGAAAATCTAAGTTGAATGAAGTAATTAATATGCCCCATTGCAAAAGAGGTGGCTCTCGTGGCCCAAGTGGTCTAGTGGATAACGCTTTGGCGTTAGAATCTATGGACATTGGGTTCGAACCTCGGTGGGAACATCATCACTCACTGCCGAATGCAGGCACATCCAGATGACGAGTTCCACATAGGAAGAAATGCGCATCCTGGATTCCACTGCTAGTCACTATCAACCAATTAAATTCTAATTACATGCCCAGACATCGTCGAAGCATCTGCACAAGAAGCCGACATGTCAACCTAAGACCGAGCACTTCGGTCCAATCAATCGACGGGAAAATCTTAAGTTCAATTAGATGTTGCGTAACATTTTTGTTTTATTCTATTCGCCTACTAATCCTTTTCATACTAGTATTATTATTTTATGTATTCACACCTCTAATTCATTTCCCTCATCGGATATAATTTCTTAAAAACCATATATATAATATACTGTTGTACAGTTTGATAATAAATTCGTTGAAAAGAGTCTCTTCGCTGAATCACTTATATATAGAAAATCAAATTGCTTTATATAAAACAAACTGAACAAGAAAAATTATATGCAATATAATGATGGAGTATCTTGGTTGAAGAATTGATGTATAAGGATAAAACTTGGGCACTGTGGTGGTAGAGTATAACACCATTATGGATAGAATTTTATTTTGATAAAATCACACAGTGTGTTTGTTATACAGTAGTAATATTTACTGATGACCACGTTTCGAGCACAAATTATTGCTGCTCATTATCGTATCAAAGTACTCACACAACTCTCTTGCTTCGTTTATATACATGAGTAAAAATTGATTAGACATTTGAATAAAAAACCAACATAAGATAAAGTACATTCGGAAATAATTTTAGTGTTATTAATAAAATACAATCAGATGGGGGATACGATGTTTTTATAGTAAAAATAAGTAACTTGTTAGAATGTGAATTGAATACATTTTAACATTATTTATTATCCTCTGATTTGACTGGTAGTAATAATATCTTCCAAATCTCTGGTATTTGCGTTGAGTCACTTCTGTTGCATGTGTTGGGTGTAGACTACGATGAACCAGGACTCAGTAATCAATCTCTCTTTTCATCTACCTATATTACTTTTTAGAACTTTAACCCTCTCCCACCACCCTATTGTGTGGTTGTGTGTTAATGCATGCAGTGCAATTGCTGAGTTGTTTTTTCTAAATTACTTATCTTCGCGGTGTCAATCATTCTAAACTTAGCTAAATTTTTATGTTCTGATAATCTCACTACTCCTGATCTACTAGTTTAACCTATGTAGTTCACTTAACTCACAGTCATTGCAAGGTATTTTGTAAATTATATTATTTTGTTTAATTGAGTCCACTAGGTCTTTCAGCCTACAGAGCTTGTCCGAGCTGAGTGAGTTTTTAGGTTTGAATGCCACCCTTATTCCTGCTTTATTGAGAATCCTACGTAGGGTCTCAGATGTCTCTTCCTTATATGGTAAAACTACTGTAGATGCCTTATATTCTTTATTTATTTGAAGAATCTTAGACTCGGAAAAAAACTCCCTAGTTCTCATATTTGATATTAGTTCAAAATGAAATCTGACTGAAAATGTATTAAATCCCTAGAAATCAATATTTGGAAATTTAAAAGTACCAGCAACTTGATTACATGCACTCCAATATTGTCTGTGGAGTAGTTAGTTGGGAGAAAATTTTAAAAAATCCTCAGTCATGTACAACTCATACATTAACAGAAATCATTCTAGGACATTCATATATATATATATATGTATATATATATATATATATATATATATATATTATTTCCTTTAATTCCTAGATAAACATATGGCTTCAACCGAACGTTTTCATTGCGTTCGGTTCTCCACAAACGTTTTCACATGGCTCCACGTCTGCCCACATGCTTTCATCTCCTCCTCCATGTCACCCTCGCACTGACGACCAACTCGTCGCTTCCCATTCGGGTTCCACTCGAGCGATGGCCTGGCCTGTGATGTCACTTGATGGTTTGTTTTCTCAGAGTATGGCCAATCCAACTCTGTTTTTTCCTGCAGATTTGTTGCACAATTGATTCCTGATTGGCTGGCTCCCAGAGATCCCTGTTGTTGATCTTTTCTGGACGGCCATCTGATCTTGAGTAGAATTGAGCGAAGACAGCTGTTAATGAAGGTCTGTAGTTTGTTTGAGGTGCTCTTTATGACGCGCCAAGTCTCTGATCCGTATAGTAGCACTGACTTCACATTGGAGTTGAAAATCCGGATCTTATTTTTCCTGTTGAGTGCTGTTGACCTCCACACAGACTTGAGAGTAGTGAAAGCTTGCCTTGCTTTCCCAATCCTTGCTTTGATATCCTCATCAGTCCCACTCGCCTGTAGTTGAAACAATGCTTCCCAGGTAGGTAGGTAGGTAGGTGAAGGAGGTTGCTTCTTTCAGATTTCTCCCATTTATGCTGATTGTTGTCTGTTGTTGTTGCTGTTGGCCAGGAATCTTCATCACCTACCTCTGTTTTCTCTATGTTCACCTGAAGTCCTTCCAATCTTTGGTGCTTCTTCTATCGCCAACTTGTTGCTGTTCACTTGCATATCTTCCAGTTTGTGGAAAATCAGACATATGTCATCATCGGCGAAGTCCAGATCCTCCAAGTTTTTTGTGTGGGTCCATTTTATGCCTGTCTCCTCGCCACCCACTGTCTGTCACAATATCCAGTCTACCGCAATCAGGAAAATCATTGGAGATAGTAGGCAGCCAGCCTTGTCTTACTCCCATCTTCACTTCGAAGGATTCCGTGAGTTTCCCGTACATATATATATATATAATAATTCGGTTTTTAAAAAGGTTCAAATCATAGAAAAGCAAAAGAATGTAGAAGAAAAAAAAACTTACTCGTTGACGTTTCAACTTTCTTCTGGACATCCGATTCTGACAGATAATAGTCAAGCGTTCAGTTAAAAAGAAGATATATATACCTAGTAGAGCTATAAGGGCTTCTAAAATCATTTTCCTGTGTGGATTTATTTCTGTTAATGATACAGACTCATAATCATTATGATTATGACTATCATGCCCATGTTCATCATGATGATTGTGATGATGACCGTTAGAAGAAAACGCCTATGATGAAAGTAAAAACAAAACAGGAGAAAAAATTATATATTGGTATAAAGTTATGAAGAAGAAAAAAATTTATTGATAGCATTAAAGATTTTAATGTCTCAGACAAAGTCATGTTCTCTCATTAGATGTGACGTCGCTATTTACCAATGTTCCTCTCATGGAAACTGTTTGCTACTTATGTGATTATATTGATACACATAGTTTAGAAATAGGACTGCCGACCATCTACCTCAAAGAGCTTTTATTGAGATGCACGTTGAATGTTCAGTTCACCTTCAATAATGAGATCTTTAGACAGAGAGACGGCATTGCCATGGGATCACCACTGGGTCCCTTGCTGGCTGATTGTTTTATGGCTAAGCTTGAACATTCTCAACTTAGTCAAACCATCGGTCATTTTGACATTTATAAACGATACGTAGACGACACTTTCGTTATCTGCGATAAAAATGTAATTCTTGATGATGTCTTGTTTACTTTCAACAACTGCCATCCTTCTTTACAATTCACCGTAGAAAAGGAATCTGAACTAAGTATTCCCTTTCTCGATGTGTGCCTTAGCAGACGTAATGACGGATCTCTCAAAAGATCTATCCACCGGAAACGTACATGGAACGGACAACTAACTAATTTTTACAGTTGGGTGCCTATTTCCAGGAAAAGGAACTTAATTCATTCGCTCTGCTCTAGAATAAGGAAAATTTGTAGTTCTGATTCCGTTGACTCGGAACTTGACTTCTTAAAAGCCACGCTCGCAGAAAACGGTTACCCTAACCGATTTATTGACAGCAACATGAAAGATAAGCAGTCTAAACTGGTCACCGACACAGTTCCAAAGAAAACCTTATTCATGAACTTGGAATTCAAAGGTGATCAAGCTTCAGATATGCTCAAAAATCGTCTCTCTAAATCAGTCAGTAAGACGTTCTATGCAGCAAAATTACATATGACGTTCACTAGCCGCAAGTTGTTCTCTACCTCTGTAAAAGATAAGCTCCCACGTCTGGCCGCCTCCATGTGCATCTATCAGTTCACCTGCTCTTGTGGAGCTAGGTACATTGGCCGTAGTCAGAGGACACTTTCCACACGGATACGAGAACATATTCCAGCTTGGTTTTACAAGGGAGAAAGGAAGTGTGTGAGAAGCTCTATTTTGGAACACCTGATCGACTTCTGTCACTCTGTCAACCCTGACCATGATTTTAAGATCATATATAGAATCCATGCTAACTTGCCGCGTTTTCTTCGTTACAGACTTCTAAAGACAGCTGAGGCCTTGGCAATTCATGACTTTAAGCCAGACCTTTGTGTACAAAAGAAGTATGTACAATCCCTACTTCTGCCTTGGCCGTAGAGGGATAGACATTTATTTATTATTTTGTTTATTTAGTTATTCTATGTACTCTTCCCTTATTACTACGATTATTATTATTATCATTATTATTATTAATTCTCACTCTGAATCTTTTCCACTTGACCCACTTGACATTTTAAACCCAAAATTATTCATTTTTATATTTTTATTTTTACAATATTGAATTCTATCTTATCAAATTTCACACCATGTTATGTAACATTTTATATTCGTCTACTAATCTTATAATTATGTACCCCTTTTCAAAATCTATACACCTTATGTATTATTCTATATACGACATTAATTATTGTGCCACTTGACATTAAACTATGATTATAATCACAAACGTTTTGATAGCATTTCATACTATTATTATTTCATGTATTCACACCTTTGACCTAATTCCCTCACCGGATATAATTTTTATAAAAAAAACCATATATATACGATTGTACCGCTTGATAATAAATTCGTTGAAAAGAGTCTCTTCGCTGAATATTATTGTGTTCTTAATGCTACAATGGGAATTATTAAATTATTGAAAAAAAAGTGACAATATTGTTTTGATGTTGTTAGAAGTCAATTAATCAAAATAGAATTCTTATATTTCAGGCTTAAAGCCATACACCATATATTGTATGATGGCTGATGATGCTACTACTACTGCTATGGTGACGTGTGCTACTAACAAGATGTATCAGTAGTATATTAAGGGTATGTGTACTGCTCAGTTGTTCGCTCCTCCTCCTTTATGGTTGGCTGTAACACACGACCATTGAAATAGGGGAAAACATGAAAAGCCTGGCTAGCTAGCTGTCTTTGATTATAGATGTCTGCGTTCTACCTCCCGTGTTAGGTAGCATAATAGAGTGAGTAATATTGAGGTTAGGCTTCGGTCGAGTGCTAGGTAAGGAGGGAAAACCAATCGACGAGACTGTCAAGTTATATCGATTGAGTGAGATGGTTAGGAGATGTGTTACGCATACCTGCCTAGTCATCCATCGCCCTCCTCGACAACGGGCAATGTTAGCCACTGACATAGGATCCATCACGTTGGAAAAGAGATAGTGGTGGTCAAACCAAAACATGTCTACATCAGTCAATCAAATCCAAAACAGTTAGTTTAAGCCAGCAAGCCAGCCAGCCACGTAGGGAGCTGTATACCTCCTGATTGGTTGGAGTCCTCGGGATGGTAAGAACCAACGGCGACTGGAGACAATTGGTGATACGGATTAAAATCGTTCTCGGTGATGGCTGGCGCAGATGCATTCACTCTTTTTGAATTATAATACCCAATAAAACTCTATCGTTCTTCCGTATTACTATTCATTTCCCCTCACACATCTGTGTATTATCTCTCCTTTGATTCCCTCTTTACTTTCTTCTCTTGGCTTGGGTGCTCTACAGGGAGGGAGAGAGGCAACTCGAACTGCTGCACATCTGTGCAAAGTTCTATGTTGAAACCAGTCAGTTAGTCAGTCAGTTAGGCGAAATAAAAGTGTGGCATTCCTATTATTATTATTATTATTATTATTGCATAATTTGTTCGTTTTACTTCTTACTCAATTGTTCCTCATTAATGACAATTATTCACAAAAATTAGCACATATATATATATATTATAAAAGCAAATAAAGACTGATTATCAATTAGCCGCTATTTTTTTCCATCTCAATACGATAGCTAGAGTGTTAGATGCTAATCAAAATATTTGCATATCTACACGATCAACTGATAAAAATGATCCAGGTTACCCACGTGTTTTGTACTATTCAGTGTTACTAAAGTATATATATATATATATATATTATAATAGGTTTATAAAAATGGACAAACTAGAATTTGGACACAAAAATCAGAATATATATCCGAATAGCCTAATCGTATAAAGGAATCTATGTTACTGGGTCTTGACGACAGACATTATTTCATCTGTATGCTACCCAGTTCAGTACAGTACAGTACAGTACAGGTTCATGCATTACATGATATGAAACATCTTATTGAATGCCGCTGATAACAACACTAACCGACTATGAACTGAACATCTTAGTGAGTTGAATGGACTTCAAACTTTTGATTCACACACACACACACACACACTTAGTGGAACCCAGCTACATCGAAACAAATTTCTCATGCATCAGGGGCTAAGAGCTACACTTATCTTCCAAGGACTGATGCCTGCCTGGTATGAAGTAGGTGAACTCGAACCCAAAACCGGTTGTCTTGATTGGCCGACAGCATACGCGCCAATGAAGGACACCTTCAAGACATTCAGTCACAGTTGAATTATATAACCGTAGCAAAATGATAAAATTTGGTGATATGAAGAATATACCGGCCCATACGGCAGTTGTATATGATGAATTATTACTACAATGGTGATCGCTTAGACGACCACCTTCCAATTAAAAAGACTTGAATAGTATTCACTGAGTGCGTCGGTATAGCACAGCGGTAGAATGCTCACCAACCAGGCAGGTGGTTCGGGGTTCGATCTCCGACTGACGCACTCATTTACCTCGCTAAGCCATCAATGACTGGTAAAGAGGGAAGGTTGGGTATGAAGCTAGCAACCCCATCCCGTAAAAATAAACACCATTGATACAGAAACTTCAAGCCTCTAGCTTGAAGACCTATGTTTCACTGGGAACATAAAGAAATGAAAAGATAAAAAAGTATTCATTGAAACTGGACAATCTGTATGTTGTAAGATAGCCTAACGAATGCACCAACGAAACTGTGCAATCAGATAAGAAATTTTTAATTTGAAAAAATAATAATAATTTAAAACTTATTCATCCTATGCAATAACAGAGAAATGAGCTTACATGAGGTATTAAATGAAGGAAAGCATCTCCAGCAAGTGAGCCAACCGCAAGTGCAATAAGAAATTGAGTTACAACATTGTAGAAACTTCTTGACATCATTGGGACTAAACAGACAACGACTAAACCTGAGGCACTCACCAACAAAACAGCACCGGAGGCAGCTAGAAAAGCTGTAAAACAAAATAGGATAAAGAATTTAATCGACTCGGTCAAAAAAAATCAATATAACTAAAGAAAATAGATTGTGTATCAACAAAATGGTGGGTAAAATTAAAATAAAACTGTCAATTTACTGAGATGTCAAAGGCAATGACGTTTTCCTTGAGGATATTCGTTACTTTCAGTACTGCTGCGTCCTCTTAATTCTCATTCCCATTCAACTGGACTGATAGAATTCAGTCAAGGACTAGACACATTACACTAGTTACTAACAAGCTTTCAATCAAACTGTTCAATACAGTACCCTACGGGCGATCAATCGCGAGTCCGAATAGCACAGTGATAACGTCTCTGACTGCAGCACACTGGGTGACCTAGGTCTGAATCTCAGGAGGGACATGAGTCTCTTCAAGATTGTACATACGCCTTGCTGTGACTCGTGAGTGCCAACTAGCGCGAAAACTAGGTCCGAAGCCTCCTGCCGACTAGCTCCAACCATCTAATATTAACAATTCAAAGTGCACCATGATAGCGATGGTGGCCATATTGCAAACGTGAACGACAGAACAAAGTACTAGACACGTTACACTGGTTACTAACTCGTATCCAATCAAAATAGAATTTAAAAAACCACTAAAGTGAAGGCTCCAAGATGGTTGTATATCAACCAATTGCATCTAGATTACACGTCTTCAAAAAGAACGTATCTGACTGACCTTAGGTGAACGCCATCTACACTCTAAAGCCAATCAATAAGACAACCTGTGTTTGGGCATGGGAGAAATTAATCGATAAGCTATACTTCAAAGAGGGAAAGAGACAACATAATATTAAATATCTCGATTAATCACTTTATTCCTAAGATTGGCTTTATACGGAATCGAATTTTCAGTCTATCAAACCTCTACCTCAACTTTATAGACTTTGAGAAGGCCTTCGACAGCGTTGACCGAGAAGTAATTTGGAAACTACTCGAGTACTACGGCGTACCCCAAATATTCATCAACCTTATCCAACAGCTGTACGACAACGGCACATGTCAAGTGATCCACAACGGAAAACTAAGCGAGGCGTTTGCAGTAAACACAGGAGTCAGACAAGGGTGCTTATTATCACCAATGATATTCCTAATTGTGGTGGACTGGATTATGCGTCAGACAGTGGGAAACGAGAAGACAGGGATATCCTGGACCGACGTGAAGAACCTAGAAGACCTGGATTTCGCAGATGATTTATGTTTGATGTCATACAAAATTGAAGACTTACAAGCGAAAACCGACAAACTGGTCGAAGAAGCAGCAAAGACAGGACTGACTCCAGGTGAACATAGACAAGACGGAGGTTATGAAAATAACCAACCAACAACAACAACAACAACAACAGCAGCAACATCCAGCGCCAATCACCATCAACGGGAGGGATTTGAAAGAGGTTACTTCTTTCATTTATCTAGGGAGCATTGTCTCAACTACAGGCACATGGAACGGACGAGGATGTCAAATCGAGAATCGGGAAGGCGAGAAACACATTCATCAACCTGAAACCAATCTGAAAATCTTCGTCACTCCTCAACATCAACAACAAAATTCGGATTTTCAATACAAACGTCAAGTCAGTCAGTTCTTCTATACGGATCAGAAACGTGGCGGGTCACAAAGAATATTTCCAACAGCCTGTTGCAGACCTTTATCAACAGCTGTCTTCGTTCTATACTGAAGATCAGATGGCCGGAAAGAATCACAAACAAGAAGCTATGGGAAGAAACAAAACAAGAACCAATCGCTCAACAAATATGCAGGAGAAAGTGGAGATGGATTGGACACTCGCTGAGGAGGCCGTTGGGTGACATCGCGCGTCAGGCCAGTGCTCGAGTGGAACCCGAAAGGGAAGCGGCGAGTAGGACGTCCAAGGGTGACATGGAGGAGATCGTGTGAAGAGGAGTTGAAACAGTATGGATTAACATGGATGCAAGTGAAAAGTACAGCCGAAGACAGAAGCAAGTGGAGGCGTGTAGTTGAAGCCCTATGTTCCACTAGGAACCTAAGGGAACAATAATAATATCTAATATTATATATATATACTGCAGCAAGTTTATTTCCTATACAAATAAAATAGTGCGTCAGTGGTTCAGCGGCAAGACGCTCACCAACCACGCCACACGTCGTCCGGGGTTCGGTCCCCAGCGGACGCAATCATAAACCGCTTTAAGCGGGTAATAAAGCCGGTAAATAGGGAAGGTCGGACACCAGGCTAGCATCCGTGTTCCGCAAGAATAAAACCACTGCTATCGAAACTGTAGAGCTCTAGCTTGAAGCCCTATGTTGCACTCGGGAGGCAAAGGAACAAAATAATAATACAAATAGAACCAAAATAGATAACCATAAATACTGAAGTTACTGAAAATGTTAATGTGGGTCATAAAAGTGTAAAAGTGATTGCTGGGAGAAAGTAGCTGTTCACTTACAGATTACATAAATAAGTTTGTCAGCTCTTATTTCACGTTTGTATCTCTATACATGACTCGTGATATATCCTGGATGGAGGGAGTTTTGTATTTAACGCTAAGAGCATAAAGTTCTGATGAAATTACTTCTGGGTTTTCTTGAAGAGATACAAGGAGGAATTTTTGAATAAAATGAGTGCTCAATACTCAGCAAGATAACCTTAGCGAAATGCTTGTACAAACTCAAATGCCTCTCAACAGCAGTTGAACAAATACAAGCAAAGGAAAAGGAGATGAAATGAATACACACTGAGGAAACACGTCATGTCTCAGGTCCTAGAGCGTAGAGCATATATGAAACGAAGAGTTGGGGCATGTGGAGCTGAGGGTAACACATGGAGGAAATTGCATGAGAAGGAGATGAAAGTTTATCGGCAATCATGGAACCAGCTAAAAGGGACTGCGGAGAACATGATCTAGTAGAGATATGCTGTGGAAGATCTATGTTCCACTAAGAACGCAGCGAAAATAATAAGTAATACTAATCAACAGCAGTGACAGATTGATGAGTCGAATGCACATCACTAACCCCCTTACGAGAAAAGATGAACGAGGCGTTATATTTTCACCACACATAACTGTTAGCACACTAAAGCTTATATCTACTTCAAATGAACTCAGCCTACCCACCCACCCACTCCAAACGTACACTTGTTGACTGAATATCATTACCAAAAATATCTACATTGCATCAGACAGACTAAAAGATAGACAATAGTAGAACTTTTCACCAAATTATATCCCTTCAAAGTTGCTACATTTCGAAAAAAACTACACACAAAAGATGTAAATGAGTGAATATATACACTGGCTAGTGTGAACAACTTCCAATCATGCCACCAACTATCTCTATTCGTAGAATCACAATAACTCCTGTAAAAAGACCTGGAAGTAAGTAAATGACTCACACCAGTGATCCCATATCCAGCAGATTTATGTGTGGGTTTCAGCGTCCCTCTAACCAGCATTTCCCAAACCCAAACCCAAACCCAGTTGTTCTACAATGGCTGACAACTGTTTGCCGAGGAAGACAGTGATTCAGTGTAAAGTATACATCTCCCGGCAGCCACAACTAGTGACAAATTATTTTTCTTATTTAACTTCGATATGACTTATTATATAATCCTTGCAAAGTACCATTGAGACATAAATCGTCAGATTTCAATTTTACCAACTATATCTCACAGAAGTAAAGCCTGACGGATAGAATTCAAGTATTGATTGTAGGGATTCGGTTGATTGGTTACAGGATTTCATCATGAGCTGACATTGGTTAGAGAACCATTGGAAAACCTGGGAGTACTGGACAGCTGCTTCGTCCTAGCTCGGGACTTTTCAGCAGTACGCACCCACCACCAGGGTTCGAACCCAGGACTTTCTGGTTACAAGGCGAGCTCGTATACCATTAAGCCACTAGGACCCGATCCAATGGCCCATGAATTCTAACTTCTGCCAATTCACGATATAGCGCAACCGCTAGCCAACGTCTTCGGCGAGTATTTGTCCTCACACCCGACCTGCTGCACCCTACTGGTCACGACTTCCCAGAATAGATAGAATTCAGTCTACACCAATACAAAGGACTAGACACACACATTACACTAGTTACTAGCCAGCTTTTAATTAAAGTAATCAATACAGTACCCTACAGGAGGTCAATCGCGAGTACGAATACCTCAATGGTAACGTTCCTGACTGCAGCATATTGGGTCGATCACGCAGGTTTGAATCTCAGAATGGATACGAGTTCCTTCAAGATTGTATATACGCCTTGCTGTAACTGGTGAGTTCCAACTAGCAAGAAACCTAGGTCCAAAGCTTCCTGCTGACTGCCTCTAACCATCTAATATCGACAAAGCTTTACATTACTGTTAATGTAACAATAATGGACTTAAACAGTAACTGAATTACACACAGGATAAAAGGAAGTAACAGTACAATAATAAATTTATACTATATCTTTAAACTATATATATATATATATATGTAATCATCAGTTGTCTTCGCTCAATACTCAAGATCAGATGGCCGGAAAAGATCAGCAACAGGGATCTCTGGGAGCGAACCAACCAGGAACCGATTGTGAAACAAATATGCAGAAGGAAATGAAGATGGATTGGCCATACTCTGAGAAACCAAGTGACATCACTAGACAATCCTTGAGTGGAATCCAAAAGGGAAGCGGCAAGTTGGCCGTCCGAGGGTGACTTGGAGGAGTCGTGTGAAGAGGAGATGAAACGTGTGGGCAGATATGGAGCCAGGTGAAGACTCTAGCAGAGAACCAACTCAATGGAGACGCACGGCTGAAGCCCTATGTTCCTCTAGGAATTAAAGGATATAATAATAATAATAACAATAATAATATCATCAACTTACCTTTCCAGTCGAATGTGTTTGTGGAATGAGCCGCTTCATCTTCATGCTTGTGTTTGCACACTCCACTATTTAATTCATAAACTATAGTAGGCAGTAATGTCTCAAATTGTTTTTGATTCAAGTGGGATTGATTAACAGAAAAGAAATCAAGCATTTCTTGTGTTGTTAAACACTGTAAATACAGAGGAGAAGAAAGCAGAACAAGAAGAAGAGTTATTACTAATACTAGAACAGACTACAGAGTGGTTAATCAAATATGGGTAAAACGTTTAGTATTTTTTTTAAAAATCAAAAACTCATTATATACACCACCTTTCGATGGATCATATTCAGTGTGAAAGGTTAGATTTGTCGCCCACCATGTTATTGGTTTCGATCCTTCTATATTCTATTTGATATGAGAGATGATTTGACAGCGATTACATCCACAAGGCAGGTAATACCTACAGACTAGTTAATGAGCTAAAACCGGTTTATTTAGCTATCCTCATTTAAACACCAAGTCCATAGAATATAGGTATCAAGAGATGCACTGCCTGGCAGGGATTTTCAATGCTTTAACAAATAATGGCTAATGACTCAAAATTATTCTCAGTGGTACAAATGCATTCACTTTTTTTATAAACGTCCTTTAATAAGGTGAGCAATTAGGAGGTTAGGCTTCGGTCGAGTGCTAGGTAAGGAGGGAAAACCAATCGACGAGACTGTGAAATTACATCGACTGAAATGGTTAGGACATGTGTTACTCATGTCTGCCTAGTCATCCATTGCCTTCCTCGACAACGAGCAATGTAAGCCGCTGACATAGGATCCATCACGTTGGAAAACAGATAGTGGTGAGTGGTAAGTGGTGGTCAAACCAAAACATGCCTACATCAGTCAATCAAATACAAAACAGTTAGTTTAAGCCAGCAAGCCAGCCAACCACATAGGGAGATGTAGACTTCCTGATTGGTTGGAGTCCTCGGGATGGTAAGAGCCAACGGCGACTGGAGACAATTGGTGATACGGATTAAAATCGTTCTCGGTGATGGCTGGCGCAGATGCATTCACTCTTTTTGAATTATAATACCCAATAAAACTCTGTTATTCTTCCGTATTACTATTCCTTTCCCCTCACACCTGTGTATTATCTCTCCTTTGATTCCGTTTTTACTTTCTTCTCTTGGCTTGGGTGCTACAGGGAGGGAGAGGCGACTCGAGCTGCTAAACATCTGTGCAAAGTTCTACGGTGAAACCAGTCATTCAGTTAATCTACCTGCCTTTATAGGATGTTTGGAGTATAGCAAGCAGAAATGTTGTATCTTTGTGGAATGTTCTCTGTCGAAAACTCAATCACTCAGTCAGTCAATAAAAGAACCATCTTAACTTTATGATAAATCTATAAAAAAATGGTGGGATACACGGACAAACGAAGTCAATATCTCCTAAAATAATAGCAAAAATCTTGAACAAACCTAACTCTTAAGAGTTAATTCTACGAAAGTAAACGTGATTAGAAACTATTGAATGACTCAGCACAAACAAACAATTCCCACTTCAATTCTTCAAAACATAATAAGCTTGAATTAGTTATATATACCATACAAACAAACAATCTGAGAAACTCATGATATCCGATACTTTTTCGTTAACGCAGATTAACTACAAGTTGTAGCATATCATGGACACATAACAAAAGCAATTTTGCCTTATAATTAGGTCTAATAAGACTCATATCATATATCATGTCAAAAAGTATCAAACTTTTCGAGCACAAACCTTACTTTTTATGGGTTATTCTCAAAGTTACACTCTGAACAAAGCGTCAAAACAAAGCCATGGTTTGTTACTAACTAACTAAATAATGTGATTGCCACAAGCTGAAAAGTTTTAAAATATCGCAAGACAAGGCTTACTTGATAAAGGTTAACAATACCAACTAAGGAGTATACTGGCTTAACCACTTGACTGTCAATTAATGAGTTCCCAGTTAAAAACTCGCTTTATCTACTTCCGTCAGGGTAGTCGGTTAGTCTTATAAATCCTCAAACATAAACTATTGCTCTTCAACTAGTAAATAAGCTTGTAACAGACGTCCAAGTATAACTAAGAATAACTAGATACCTATACCTAAATAACGAGAACTGGAACTCTGTATAGAGTCAGGGAATGATATTCACTGTGTTCGACAGTTCAGTTACCCACCAAATGTTCTCATACTTTACATTGGTACCTTACTTGACTGGTTTACGGTAATAGACTCTAGTTATACTACTAAAAATCACAGTTATGCACATCCATACCTTAAATATACCCCGATAAGTATATTTCTTTATTTGCTCTTTTTTTCATTCGTTTTATAACATTTTTCGACCTTTCCATTACGTGGTTTTTAATTTTTGTGTTCTTTCCTCTTAATACGCAGATATGTATGTCTTATGGGCCACAAGTAAGGTAAGCACTCAGTGATTAAACATATATTTTAGTAGTCGATAAAAGTATATAATAACCTACTGTGACTTCGTTATAAAACAGAAAAACAATCAAGCCAGCACAAATGACTATGATGTGACCGGTTTAAACATCACCAACTACATCTTAAGTTATGTGAACAATCAGGATTGTTTTTTGTACGGATCATTTAAAAGAAACACACTTATTTTGATAATTCTGGAAGATTACAACAGACACACTTCAAATATTATCTTCCTATATTTGGCATATCAGGAAAATTGAATGTTGTTTCTACCCTCGTAAGTTTTAGGAATTCCTAAGAAACTTCTAAGACAAATAAGGTTGTCTAGACTCATCCCGTCTCTAATAGTTCCTCAGTGTATACCAGCCTATAGGAGAAACTGTCGTTTCGCATGCTACTTAAAAAAAATACGAAAAATGTACAATTGACATTGGATCTGAGGCAGTTAACTGAATGAATGACTGAGTGCAGAAGTGCAGCAATTCAAGTTGCTACACGTCAAATATCACACAAATATGGAAAGAAAAACTCAAATAAAATATAATTAACGAAAATATACAGGAGAAAGAATTACATGGCGAATCATGAAGACTTAATGAATCCTGGACATTACAAAGAGTGAATGTATCTGCACCATTAAGAACGATTTTGAGTCACATCAACCGCTAGTTCTTAGCATCTTGGGAGCTCTAGCCAGCCACATTAACATATCTAGTGTGAACTCTTATTTATCAGAGAAAAAATCTTTGTTATTACTTAGCACTCGAACAGCCAAATAACTGCAACAAAACCAGAAAAAGAAACTAGGGACAGGCATAAACAAGAAATACCAGAAAGCAAAGTGAGAAAAAAGGTAGAATGATGAGAGGTGGATTACAAAGACTTTTTGTTGCGAGAGGAATATGAAGTATGAAAACATGAACCACTGCATGTTTTTAAATTGCAGTTTTCAACTGTTTTACAATCTTAAAACTCATTTCCTACGTTGTTCAAAAAAGACGGACAGTTTTAAACCCCATCCCCTTCTGCATCAGATGATAAAGTCAGTGGTTCACTGTGATTTCAAGCCCATCTTATAACTAATTAATCTTTTTTAAGGACAAGAATTCTAATCACGACACTACTTACTACTACTTGTATAGAAGTGATTTTATGCAGTTATTTCAAGCTTTTGTGGTGTTTCTAGTGATGTCACCTCCTAAATTCCACAATCAGCGTTCGAGAACTGATTCAACTTCAAGCTAGTGCTAAAATACTCCTCTGAGACATTCAAGATAGGAAATCCATTAGAGTCTCCCTACATGAATGCCCTGTACTTCAAGGATGGAAAATGTCCCAAACACTCGCTATTTGTCAGATCGTTCAGTAGGCTCTTCACTTTCTCAGAATTTTCAAGTCGGAATACTGTTTTATTCGCCGTAAACGATAATCAGGGAACGATTTGAGTCGACTTTAAACCCTGTAAATTACAGATAAAAAAGTGTAACCTGCGGGAATGAACCTGGTAAATACTTGGTGCACTCAAACTACGAAGATAGCTCATCGCAAGTTCATACGCCAGACTAGATATGTAGTGGGAAAATGACAGGTGGTAAAAACCACAGCCAGTGGTTTACTAGGACAAGTTACAATTAATAGCATTCAGTTCACTGTTTGGGGAAATGTGGTCCTTGATTTTATTTTGCTTATTCGATTACCTTCAGCATGACAACTATCCTGGAATAACAGAGATTTGTAGCTCAGGTGGGGAATTCAAACAAGCCTGCACTGAAGATATTACCTAGAAGGAGAATGAAAACTTGGTAATTAAATCAACTAGCTTAGAACACAACTAAATCAAAATTAAAACTATCTACCCCCCCCCTTCTTTCTGCAGAGGCTTTACCAGTTATACATTGACTGTCATTACTTTTTCAACAGCTGTTATGCACATATACTATCTGTATCTATTGTTATAGACACTACACACCATGCCACGAACTCCCAACAGATTGACATATGCACACACAGTTACGAAAACGCATATATATTTATACAGCTAAGGTTTTTTAAGCGTCTAACACGGAATTGAATCTGCCAGTCTCTTTATCTGTCGTTTTAAGTCTAATCATCGCACAGGATAAACTTTGGAATACCTATTTGGCCTGATTCTTCTGAAGAAAACTACAAATTCGTTTTTCTACAAAAGCGCAAACCACTAATCTAGTAAAAGGTTAGAACACATATCAAAGGCCCCGTTAATACTTTATTTATAACACTTATGATATCGCAAAGCCCTAGGTAGAGAACACCTACCATCACTTTTCTGTTTAGATGCGTAGATACCTATTCAACTTAAATAAGGTATGAATCGTCATCGATACAATTAAATCTATTACCTAACTTTAATGTATATCGCTGTTTATGAAAGTATTCAAAATGTGCACCACCTCAAAAGTACGTACTAGCAGATAATGAGCCTTTTCTCGAAAAACCACAAATGAAACCGTCTTCCATGATACTGATGATACACAAATGATACAGTAAATGCATATGTCATCGGTATTTTTTAAAAGCCAAAACTGCTTGAGGGAAATTTAAAATTCCAAAATCAGAACGTGCAAGCACTCAACATACTTTAGTGAGAACCGAATAATGGCACGAGTAATTTAGATGTTGGTAAACGATTTCATCAGAATTAGAAAGGCAAATGAATTATAGAAAATGACACAAAAAGAACTAAAAAGTGAATAATTTCCACTTATAATTAGATTTACAGAACACAAGATAAAAATTCATCTTCTCTGGAGGACTATTTGCATGAAAGGAAGTAAGTGGTGGTATTTCTCACAAGTAAATTTTTCAACCCCGAAAAACTGAGTGAAAACACCAAACCACCTTGGACTAGATTACTGAGAAAGTGCGCAGTATCTTACCAACAGGAATCCAACTAATTAGGGTACTTTATTATGGTTATACACAATAAAGTATGGAAATCCAGATGGAATGACTTGAGACTTTAATTTCAGGAGGTCTGCTGGCTGACATTGCAATTTCACGCACCAAACACTTAGTTTAAAGAATCAGCTTAACATCTTTAAATGCGCGACTTAACTTTGACGTCTTAGAAGTGACAGAACCTGTGATACACAAAGGGAAACTAACCAACTACACATATGAAGCAACACAGAATTAAGATAAACACCCACGCTGCAAAACATTGTGTGTTTTATTAAACAACTACTGCGATAATTCCTTACAAGATTTATAAAAATCAGGAAACCACTTACTAACCTTGTTCTCTTTAGACTCATGTTCGTCCGAATGTAATCCAGGGTTAAAAATATGTAAATTTTTGAGCAAACGTGACAAGCCGTCTTTATCCATGTGCTGACTACCATTTGAAAGCGATGAAAACAGAAGTTTTAGATGATCGTTAGGCGAGAAATGAGATATATTACAGTGGACACATGGTACACGAGAACCGACTAAGGTGTATATTGCCAAGCACAAACATATATTTCTGTGAATATGATGACAAAGTCCAACTTTACACATTATTGCTGTACACTGTGGTAAGAACAAACTACAGTTTATCGGTTAGATTTTGTATCCAAAAGTCCTGCTCAGGGGTTGGAACGCATGAACCCGAAAAAATTGTAATTTACGCGCCAAAACCCTGTACCAAATCTAATTGTACTGTTTGTGAGCCGAAAGCACACAACAAAATGCTATTTCAATATCCAATATGCAAAATCCATTAGTCTCACGAGGCTGGATGAGGCATTTTGCCTTGACTAAAACTCCGGTGTTATTCAAAGAGTTATGGGTAAAAACGAATTCCCCCAGATTATTAGTCATGGTACACGCAGATCTTTGTCAGTAACAGCATGCATACACGACAGGGGAAAACCTGTTTCAATAACAGCCATTTGTCTGAAACGGAGAAATCAGTGTTAAAAGTGGTTGGCGAAGAACAATTTCTAGCACTAGCCACCACAATTTTCGGTGGCTATCAGTCGATTCGTACACCAGGCTACTAACAAAAACCGAGAATTTCCACAACATTTTGTTCATTAAATGAGTTCATTTAACGTTTCCTGCAAAAGTAATGCTCACAAACACATAACTTTATTCACACAAATACCAGGCTTGCAGCTTATCGCCTGTCTTTTACTATAATTTTCATTAGTACGCTATAAACAACTAAATGATCAGTCCAACTCTTCAACAGAATTCATGAGAATTTAGTGCTTCTATCCCATCCTGAAGTAACTCATAATTATATTGAAGTGTATGCGTCTCAGAGGTCTAGATTTTAAGCCCAGATGACCCTGTTCTACTAGCTTCCCCATTGTGACTGACCTCTTAGTTGTTATGTTGTATTTGATAGAGCTACGCATTAGGTGGTTGGAGGCAATCGGCAGGAAGCCTTGGACCTAGGTTTCGTGCTAGTTGGCACTCGTCAGCAAGGCGTATCTGCAACCTTGAAGGAACTCATGTCCCTTCTGAGATTCGAACCCGCGTCACCCAGTGCTGCAGTCAGAGACGTTACCACTGAGCTATTCGGGCTCGCGATTGACCTCCTGTAGGACTGTAATGGATATTTTGATTTGACACTAGTAACTAGTGTGATGCGTCTAGTCCTCTCTTTTTTGCAGACTGGATTCTATCAGTCAGGTTCGAATCTCAGAAGGGACATGAGTTCCTTCAAGGTTGCAGATACGCCTTGCTGACGAGTGCCAACTAGCACGAAACCTAGGTCCAAGGCTTCCTGCCGATTGCCTCCAACCACCTAATACCATCACAAACTATGCACACCGTGATGGCGAGCTACCTAGAATGGTGGCTGACTGATAGAATCCAGTCTGCAAAAAAAAAGAGAGGACTAGACGCATCACACTAGTTACTAGTGTCAAATCAAAAAGAGCTACGCACTGTTTCGTATTTCTTGAAGCCTATTAGCATGGCTTTGCACAAATAACAACATCATATTTGAATAACATCTTATTTAGCCACAGCCGGAAGTAAAAAATCTGGATGGTTCCCTGATGGGTGAAAAAATCTTCCGAGCGGCTTAATGGAGAGCCTGCTGGTCTGTCTGCCTATGCTAATAGTGTGTCTGTACATAGCTTCCTCGATGTTGTTCGTTGGATCCCGTGCTTCGTTTGTTTCCTGTCCAGTGCCCGTTGCACCTGAAAAAGGAAAATGTACCAAATAAGCGTTTTTTACCAAAAAACTGACGTGCATCTACTATACAGTAAAATAATGTAAAGTTCAAAATATCGGGAAAAAATATACATCTAATTTAATTTTTTTCCAAGTGCACGTTTAATGTACGGTTATAGGAAAAATATCGTTTACTTGTGTTAAATGATGTGACATAAAAAATTGATGTGTCACTCAGTTATGTGAAATAGGTGTGAAGGTATTCTGGGAATCTAACGTGACGTCCAGAACGCGTTTTCTTAGAGTGATCGACCGAAGTTTCGTTGGCTTTTGCCGTGTTAGGGAGTTCTTCGAAGACTAAAGGAGATTCAATTACTTGTGGATTATAGGGTACGTTTAGCTCTAGGCTAATAGGATTACCTTCCAAGTAAGCCGGTTTCAGACGGTTGATACTGACGGTGTCTTGGCGGCCTTTCTTGTCTAAGACGAAGAATTTATCCGTACGCTTAATTACTTTATATGGTCCGTCATACGGGGGTTCTAGAGGGCGACGCACAGAGTCGCGACGGACAAATACGTGTGAAGAAGTTTTTAAACAGGGGTGGACGAAAACATCAATGGACTGTGGTCGGAGGGGAGCAGGTTTAACTGAACGCATAGCGTTTTTAAGCCTACTGACGTATGAGGTGTGATCTACCGCTGGTGAGAAGCTCGGGGGAGAAACAAACTCACCTGGCAGTCGTAGTGTCGTGCCATATACTAGCTCAGAGGTAGTACAACCAGCATCGGTTTTTAAAGCGTTTCGTATCCCTAGGAGAACTAACGGAAGGGATTCAGTCCAATGGGTGTTATTTGCAGCCGATAAACCAGCTTTCAACTGTCTGTGTAGACGTTCTACCATACCATTAGCTTGAGGATGGTAGACTGTTGTTCGAAAACGCATGCAACCAAGAATTTTAGCTAAAGCGAAGAATAAACCGCTTTCGAATTGCCGCCCACGATCAGTTGTTATGGAAGATGGGCATCCAAAGTTTGCGATCCATCTCTCTACAAAGACGCGTGCGACAGTTTCAGCAGATATATCCTTGAGGGGTACTGCTTCAGGCCATCGTGTGAAGCGATCGATGCAGGTTAACATATAGGTATATCCATGAGATTCTGGAAGGGGGCCAACTAAATCTATATGGATGTGTTCGAAACGGGCATCGGAGATAAGAAAGGTGCCAAGGGGTCTTTTGGTGTGTCTTATTATCTTGCACTTTTGGCAAGCTAAGCACGTCTGTGCCCATTCTCTTACTTCCTTATTAATACCAGGCCAACAAAACCGACTAGTTACGAGTTTGACGGTAGTTCAAACACCTGGGTGTGATAAGCCGTGCAACGTTATCCAGAGCATCTATATTCTCAAAAATCGACTTGGTTAGAGCGTATAACCAAATCCCGATGGCAACGGAAGATTTTTTCACCCATCAGGGAACCATCGAGAATTTTTTACTTCCGGCTGGTCATGTCTTAGGGTCCTCACAAACTCACTAGGGGGTAGTGAGCTGTGGCGGTAAATAATTCCCCAAAATTATTAACCACAGCAATCATCACTCAACATTGGATGCTGACCCTCACTCTTTAAGTCGACTTGTTTAGCTGAAGGCTTCCGGTCAAGCATCCCGGGCATTTGGTATTCCGTCGTGTCACGTGCGTGCACGATTACTAGCTAGCTAAGCATTCACCTCCACCCGCGATTTTGTCCCGAAATATACTACGTACTTTGGACGACAAAATCTGGTCTTTTGCTTTATCTTTGGTACTCGAAGAACGAACGCTATAGAAGTTGTCGGTATAAGATCTTGCGTTAGTATAATCCGTACAACTCGCGAACGTCGATACCTGCAACCTGTAAAGTATAAACAACTACTTGTTTAGTCCATCTCTTCAACAGAATTCATGAGAATTTAGTGCTTTTATCCCATCCTGAAGTAACTCATAATTATATTGAAGTGTATGCGTCTCAGAGGTCTAGATTTTCACTAGATTTTAAGCCCAGATGACCCTGTTCTACTAGCTTCCCCATTGTGACTGACCTCTTAGTTGTTATGTTGTATTTGATAGAGCTACGCATTGTTTCGTATTTCTTGAAGCCTATTAGCATGGCTTTGCAGAAATAACAACATCCTATTTGAATAACATCTTATTTAGCCACAGCTAGTGTACAGTCGCAGGCCAGAATATTACACTAAACCATGTGTATTTCGGCTATGCATTTTCTTTTGATTTGTTGTTATTCCTCCGTTATATACCTCACGAATGTTGCCTTTTATGGATAACCTTCGTTCCAACAATTTTTTAATTTATTTCTCATCTTCAGACCATACGGTTTTTAGTAAGCCTACATCATCATCCTGCCTGAATGAATTTACCGTTGCAATTTATATCTGATCACTGTGTAACGAATGAATCTGTCACTTGGATTCGCTCACATGTAGGGAGTCTAAAGAAGTCTCGTTATGTGCTCCGGACCTTCAAGATGACTTTACTACTAGACAATAAAACTTCTGCTGTTACAACAAGGACTCCAGTTAAAATAACAGATGACTGGTTTTTGACGAAGTGATGCAGTCAACTCCAAAAACATTTTGTGAAGCGAATTTATTTGATGTCTTATCTAACCTGTTAAAATGACGTGCATTACTTGCAGTCATTCCATGTACATGAGAATACACACTGCTTCTCAGAAATCAAGGCCTTTGGTACCATTTTTTTCAGCCAACTGATTTTTTGCTGCATTCATGACTTTCTGTGATACCAGAAGTGTGTGTTAAAATGTTTTGATGTGGTAGCACCGCCCGGGTGTTTTTTAACTTGCACGGTAGCATAAACTGCCTCTTTTGATAACCAAAAGTTATCCAGCTTTGCGCTCATCGCATCAGTTAAAGGACGCACTTAATTTGAGCAACCAGGCATAAAACGGCAGTGAGAATTAATCAACCCAAGAGAGCTTTTGCGTGAAGCGGGGGAGTCAGGCAGCGACTTCTGCTCAATGGTGACCACCTGTTTCTTCCTTGATTGTTTCTTGACTGTTGTTGATGATCCCCGAGAACTCGGTTGTCTCTGTTCCAAGTTCGCCCTTAGATTAACACTTACACCCTTGTGCTGGTAGCCAGTATTTTCCGGAATGTGTTGAATGATACTGCCAGAAATTGAACTAGATCTGGTTAGTAGAAATCAGTCTATTTGAATTCGTATACCTGAACGTTTCAATCACTGTCAGTTATCTTATTTGTGTGCTACTTCGCGATTCATAACTTTCATATAGGTTTATGACTAGAATTAATAGTGTAAAGCCAGTGCTAGTGAACCCTATGGTCTCCACTCCCGTTTTGTTGGCAGCTGCTGCTATTGTTCGGACCTTCTTTTCAATATAATTGTTTTCGTGCCTCCTTTGTGAACCCAGAAGTCTACTCTGGGCAGCTCATCTCGTATACAAATAAGTGACTCCTCACACAATCCTTCTCATTAGTCTCTACCTTCATTACGGGTCGATCGCTTCCCTGCTTTTTGAGAGCTGGCCCAGGCCAGGATCGTGATTGCATGATGCTTCTGAGCCGTGCCTCCACCGTCAGTGATGTCAGCGGAATTGAACTTCCCATTTAACCTGCCATACGTGCTTCCAGGTTTCAACTTCATCTGTTTGAAGTCCTGTAGTGACCAAGCCTCAGTTATCCTTCTACTTGCGTTTCATCTGGTTATCTGATGCTGGCTACGAATCCCAGGTAAAGGAAATCACAACTAATGCTTATATGTTAGTATATTCCTCCTTCAGGCTCCTTCTTTCCATTATTCGGTCAGCAGTGTGTGTGGTGCTAAGACAATGGTTTTCAGGTGTGTATCGCCAGTACACTTGGAGGGTTTGCACCTAGCCTTGCTGTAATACGCCCCTATGTACCATGCTGCTGAATTCGGTTAACCTTCAATCATTTCGCCCCTTCGGTGATCAGTGAGTTGGTTAACACTAGCCTTTTGCCGTAACCCCAGGGTGACAGTATGAAGAGAAACAGTGACAAAGGCCAGTAAGAAATGATAATTTATATTTATTCCTCTCTGTGTAGGACACATCAGTTGTACAGGCATGGATAAGTATTATTTACATTACATGAATTTGATTTATAGTGAAATTACATGGTTGCTGTCCTCTCTGACATTAGTTAGTGAGTACAATCTTCCAACTGGTCATTCAATGGAGCACATCAAGAAATATAGAAATATTGTCTTCACATGAACAAAAAAACCCAAGTATGTGTTGGATAAATTACAACTATTTGGGAAAAATCTTGAAGTCAGTTTCTACATATAACCTTGTTGTGTGCGGCATCGTATCTTGTTTTATGTTCAAATTGGGTATTAATTTAAAATGAGTGATCTATTTGTATGATTTTAACATCATTTTTATTGCACGTAACACCAGATGTGAATTCAACTGAATGCAGATTTCAACGCGTGGTTGTAGGCATACGAAAACTAACCAATACTGAGATAAGTACTACATTTACGTGAGATTGAAAGCTGTTTTAGAAAAGTAAAAGTGCTAAGGTGAATCAGTAAAGTGTGATGAAATAGGTAAGTGCAACGTATCATTAACAAATGCATTCACAAAGGACATACAATGGAAAACCATATAATCCCAAGGCTGACAAAGTTAATTTGCAATGTATAACGCTACCCATATAGGTCTTACTATCATGATGTCCACTTTTGGTTTAATGCAATTATCCACAAGCCGGTTGTTTTCATTTCGTACCATTTTGTGTATTCGGTGCACAACCGTACCCTATAGAGAATAGGAATAGAATAAGTCGAATCAAATTCATAAAGAGCTATAAAATGTTAGGTTTAATGGAATATAATGAGGAGCAATTAAAGACGTTATTAGAAAATGGATGAGATGAGACATTGTCAAGTGATATTCAAAGATCTGACAATGGAAAGCATGTGCGTCGGTGGCACAGTGGTTAGGACTCTCGCCGACCATGCACATGGTCCGGGGTTCGATCACCTGCCGGCGCACACCCGATATCTATGGTTGGCCTGAATTTGGGCTACCGATATCCGTGCTGAAAATGCCATACTTGTACTGAAAATACGGTGTGGAATCAAGCTGTAAATCAAAAGAAAATAAAATGCCTCATGAATCTGTGCTGAGCCCATGAGGTCGGATCTCAACAATAGGCTGAGCAAATGGTATATGTTTAAAGGCAGAAACATCATCTATCTAGGCGATCATTATTATCTTTTTCAGGATATATCGTTGACAGAATGTCAGGTTTTGTGTCTTCGTAAGAAATCTGCAAACCACTCAAGTCCGGTGCTTTTCAAGTTCAGGTGTATTTAAGAATCCAGGAATTTTCTGAAATCTAATTCAACACCCCACACTAACATTAGGGTTGCGCCTGATCTAATACCATGCCATAGACGATGCCACTCAGGAACACTGATTGCTGATAACTCCAATAGAACAACTTCAGATGATGTTCCATGCGTTATTCAGTCTAGTGAAATACCTGATGACCACATGCATCAGACATTTTCGCAGGCACAGACAAATATTAGCCAAGTATTAATGGTAATAATAATATATTCTCATTTTTGTACATGAGGGACGCCAGTTTACAGCCGTCATCAACATGATAAATCACACGACTAGTAAGCACAGTTAGTAATGATAATATAATAAGGTACATATATATTCCTACCTATGTAGGACACACCAATGGTATAGGCATGTATAAGTATTATTTAAATTACATGATTTACGGTTAAATTGTATGGTTGCTGTCTTTTAGTCTTTAGTTTGTAGGAAAAATTTGATAACTAGTGACTCAATGAACCACATCAAGAAATATACAGATATTGACTTCGCACTGACAAGAAAAACCAAGTATTCGTTGGATGGATTACAGATACTTAGGAAAAATAAAGCTTGATGTCAATACCCTCATATAACAATAAAATGCATCTTATAATGATATATTCTCACTTTATGCACATGAGGGACTCCAGTTGACAGGCATCATCAATATGATAACGTATAGATGGAGCAAGCATGTTTAAAGTTTTTCACTGACACAAGATATATACATACAAGGGAAGATAATGAAATAACGACAGCAACACAGTTTGCATAAGTTAAAACAATTTATATGATATAGTCCTAGGCACCATTATTGTTTGAATTTGTCGAAATGAGCGTAACAACTGAGTTTTGCGTTACATTTGGTCGATATTGTAGGCTACTCACAAAAGTATAAAAATGGCGTATAAAACGTCAGTCAGTTTACCGTAAACGATGTTTTGAGCAATAAAATCGGCGAAGTACAAGAATAGAGTCCCAAGATTGTAAATGTTCCAATGGCCTTGTGAATGTTCCAATGACCCTGAACGCATGCTAGTCATTGGTTGAGGAAGCTTTCCATTATTCTGGCGCTAAAATGAACCCTGTTCATGAGCTCAGATGCAAATTCCATCCAGATCACGTTTTCCAGTACTGCCTAGATAATGGATTGATAGGACGTACTCGGATGTGCTGTCGTGGTGCTTCCATGAACCTCCAGTCGTATACCCAGGTCACTGATGGATACGTATTCAGATGTACACAGTGCAGGAAGCGAATAAGTGTGCGTACTGGTAAGTAACACTCTGAATTAATTGTCTTCTTGGAACTTTCTTTGAAAAGTCAAAACTGTCTTTGACGAATATCTTGTTTCTGTCCAATTACTGGGTTTTTAAGCTCGGGGTGAGATCAACTGCCGTTCAAACAGCTAATACACTGACGTCTACTGTGCAATGGTTCCAATTTTGTCGAGATTTGACGTCATGGAAAATGAACAGTATTACACAAGTTTTAGGAGGAGTCGGCGTTGTGGTTCATATAGACGAAACGGTCCTTATTAAGAGGAAATATAATCGGGGACGTGCTAGAGCAAATAACGTTTGGGTATTGGGGATTTACGACACCCAAATTCGGAAAGGATTTATTGAACTTATTCCAGATAGGAGTGCTGACGCTCTTCTGCAAATTATCCAGAGACTCGTTTTACCAGGCACCACCATTCACACAGATGAATGGGCAGCATATAACCGATTATCCGATTTGGGATATATACACCACCGGGTCAACCATTCCAGTGACTTCGTCGACCCCAGGACCAGTACTCATACCAATTCAATCGAAGGCTTCTGGAGAAGGCTGAAAAATAGAATCAGAGCGATCAACGGAACTCAAAACGAAGTTGTTTTCAGTCACGTTGATGAATTTATGTATAGAAATTGGTTCAATTTAAAAACTGAAACCCCTCTACAAAGTTGGGAGATTTCTTATCTCATATTAGAGAAAAATATCCTGTTTAGTGTTTTTTATGCTTTTTTATGTAAATATACGTAGAATTTTATGCAAAAGTCATCACTTTTCCTGATTGGTGGGCTCAAGGTCACTCGTGCGTTCGCATCCCTTGGGACTCTGTTGTAGAATTTTGCTATAAAATCTGCTAGAGGCTCACTACAGCAGTTAGAATCCAGTGAAACATGCAGAGAAGTATTAATAATTCAGCAACCGGTGGATTTTTGAGTCTTTTCGGTCTGGAACCAGAATGACTGCAAACCAATCCATATAAAATGTCGAATGAGGCATTCAGGAGCAGAGTATTACCATCGAATGAGTCAGTGGAATCTGAAATGCAGCTGTCAGCACATTTTCGTTATTTCATAGTAATTTGGATTTGCATCATGATCGACATATTGATGAATATTCAAATATGTACTACTATTATATGATGATACTGATGCTGACAGTGAAATGGCGAGCGTAGATGAGTTAACAGAACATAATGTTGAAATACATCGTTTTCACACTGACACAAGCGTCAAGAGCCAGAAAATATCAAAACCCATCCCATTGGTGTTCCACCCATCTCCTTATATATCAGTTACTCCTCAGTCTGACAATCGATCCTCTGTGAAGCACCAGTCGAACTTAGCTACCCAAGTTAGCAAGTTTTCTAGGCGTTATGACTAACGTTCCATTTCCATTAAGAAAACTAAAGCGCATGAGGTGTCCAAGCAACAGAAACCCTACATGGCATGTGCTGAGTGCCCTGTTGGCCGTCATCAACCAGTTGATCATAAGAAAGGGGAAAAAGAAGTTAATAAATTAAATACTGAACCCGGAGTAAGAAAGCCCTTTGATATGATAGAGACGAAAGCACCTCTGAGCCATCATCCTAAGAGAAAGTCAAATATGGTAGACCTAGCTCCTAGAGGTAGGCCTAATTGGCGTCAAGTGGAAAGTCAGTTATATCCTACCACTAATTCTAGACAAACAGCACAGCAAGGTAGTAGGTGTTATTCAGCTCATCCACTACGTAAACTCGTTGTTAGCCAGCCCCCTTCTGTTGTTCTATCAACTGAAAGTTATAGAAAATGACCAAACATCGGCCACAGACTACATTTAGCAAGCCAAATAAGCCAACAGAACCCATTCATACATCTTATGTATCTAGTAAGGAGCATGTGCCAGTTTCTGCACAAAACTTGCTATGGTCTGATTATTACCCGAAACAGATACCAACACTTCATTCTTATACTGGCAACAAATTACCGAATACCCATATCGGTAATACCTTTGAGCAGGATTTCCACCGGCGTCAGTTAAGAGAAACACCTGGGACTTATATCAGCACCTAATTACACCTTCTAATTGGGTGTCGTACTTTTCGAATGAGTCCTGAGAGGCAATTCTTAGCATTTTTTATCGCAATGTTAACTCAATTCATGACGTCATTGCACCCGAGAAGATTCTTAGCTTCAGATTCCCCCAAAGCGATTATATTCCGACATCGTTGAGGAGAAGTCTACGAAAGAACTCAACAAAATACTACAGATATCATGACTTATCATCATTAATTGCTATTACGTCTCTTCTCAATAGAATTGAAGAGCTAGGAAATATAGGTCTCATAAAAAGAAATGAGGGTCATTCAGGCACCGCATAATTCAGGAGAAATAGCCAAACTTTTCAAAAGTAGGTTGACGAACCCCGAAACAGCCTATCCGAAAATAACATACTTAGACGGCATCACTTACGAAAATACTGAGGTGATATGTGAATTGTCTAGAAAGCACTTCGCCAGATTATACACCTTAAAGAACGATGAGGTCGTGGATTTCCCGCGTAAAAGAGACGAATGTTCAAATGACATACTTTTCACCACACACGAGATCGATAGTGCTGTCGCAAATCTTAAGCTTAGTAACACTATTGGTCCAGACGGTATATCTTCCATTCTGCTAAAAAACAGTGGTAATGACATGAATTTACTCCTACTCAAGTTATACTCAATTTCACTAAGCGATGGGACATACCCCACCTATTGGAAGAAGTCTTATATTGTACCTATGCATAAATACGGGCCTATAGCTGATATCAACAACTACCGCCGCATCAACATCACGTCTGTAGTTTCACGTGTAATGGAAAAGATAGTAAAGACTCAAATCATTCAGTGCTTGCTGTCAAATGACCTACTATCCCCATCCCAATACGGTTTCTTAAGTAGAAGGTCGTGCATTACTTGCCACTTAGATTATTTTGACTACATTACACAATGCATTGATAATGGGCGTTCAGTAACAACATTATTTCTCGACGTTAGCAAGGCCTTCGATAAAGTCCCACATATCAGACTCATAACAAAACTCCAATCCTGCGGAATGACTGGAAAACTTCTCAAATAGATAAATTCATTTCTCACAAAAAGAGAGCAGTTAGTCAAAATCAACCACCAGCTGTCTTCACCAAAGCCGATAACCAGTGGTGTAATACAGGGTAGCGTTCTTGGCCCTATTCTATTCCTCTTATTTATAAATGACATAGTCTCTGTGGTAAAGTAGGACAAGCCATACCTCTTTGCAGATAATCTAAAGATAGTATATGATTAAGGGTACGATGATAAGAGCGTCGAAAGCAAAATCCAACATGACTTAAACAATCTAGGCTATTGGAGAGAAAAGTGGCAACTGACTTTCAACCCAGACAAGTGCGGTATAGCCCACCTTGGACAATGGAAACCAAGAATGTGCCTATAAATGTAAGCTCCTCTCGAAACTGAACACAGTCACGGATCTCGGCATAGCATACTCAGATTTCACCTTTTACGACCATGCAAATAAGGTCGTATCCGACTGTAAACGACTTACTGGCTCTGTACTGCGTAACTTTTACACCCAAGAAGCCAGATTAGCTATATGTAAGACATGTATCCGCCACAAACTTGAATATTGTGCTCTCCTATTTAGTAACCTAAGGTCTGCAGACCGAAAAAATCGAAAGCGTTCAGAGATTCCTCATGAAAAGCATGATAGGGTTTGACCAACAAGTGGAATATGTTAACAAGTGTATGCATCTGAAATTAGAACCTCTGTGGTTAAGGAGAGTGAAATGCAGCCTATTTCTACTCTTCAAAGTCATTTGGAAACATTGTTACAGTAACTCATCCATAACGTGGGAAAATATCAAATCATATCAGCTGCGAAACCCCGGCTACCTTGTCAAGGTGGCTACTCACAGAAAATCCACTAGGGCAAACTTTTTCACCATTAAATATCGCACTCTTTGGAACCAACTACTATCTGAAATTAGATGTTGTGAATGAATCGCCAAAGCCATAAAATTTCTCTCCTTATAAACAAGGGCAAACTATACAGCAACCATGCAGACATGTATGAACTGTTTAATGAGACGTTTGCAGCTAACTACCTTAAGCCCACAAGTCCACTTATCGGTTTACAATCTACACTGGAACTCTCTTCTTCTTCAACGCTGAAACAAGTCACTACAGTTCATTCCACTTATTCTAATATTAACCAAGCCGTTAATACTCTTAAAAGCTCTAGTAGCGCTGGTTTTGACGGTATACCATCGTATCTTTATAAACACGGTGGTTCTGACATTTCCGTTTTATTACCTAAGATTTTTACAATGTCCCTAGAAAGCCAAGCCTATCCAGATAAATGGAAAACCACATTTATAGTACCCACACACAAATCTGGATCAAAAACTGAAGTCAACAACTATAGGCCAATCAATATTACACCCATAGTATCTAGAATCATTGAAAGAATAGTTAAAGATGATATCCTCAAACATATGCTCAGCTGCAATATTCTAAGTCCAAGCCAACATGGATTCCTAAAATCCAGATCATGCATGACATGTCACCTTGACTTCTTTAACTATATAACTAGCAGCCGAGACAAACAACAACTAGTACTAGTCATCTACTTCGACATATCCAAAGCCTTTGACCGCGTTGAACATTTGCTTCTAATAAATAAACTGAACTCCTTGAGAATACGTAACCCATTATTAGGATGGATTGAATCATTCCTCAACAATAGGTCCCAAGTAGTTAGACTGGGTTCTGTAAACTCTAAACCTAGTCCAGTCACTTCTGGAGTAGTTCAAGGTAGCGTCTTAGGCCCCCTCCTGTTCAACCTATATGTCAATGACAATCTCTCTCCATAACGTGGATATATTTTTACTGATTTCTGGAATATTGTAGTGGATATTATACCACTCATCAACTTTAACTTATATTGGCTGCTACCTTAGCTTCCAAATACGCAGTTATATCACCGCCAGTTATCAAGTTTGGATCCACTCTTTTGCAGTGCTCATCCTCCTTTTTATAATCTAAGAACAACGTCACACTAAAGAAAACTATAGAGAAGTTCATTATTTTTTGGTTTATAAATCAGGATCAATTTTTTAGGACAATTGGTTTCTATATAATCTGTATTTTACGGTTTAATACTTTTGTCGATTTATTGTTTATCTATAAGCAATAAGATCCATACCGTGCCTATAGTAGTTCTTAGTCTATATATCCACTCGATATATTATTTGTCCTTATACTTGTTTTCGATTTAGCTCAGCTTCTACTTCAATTCATACTGATCCGTGTTCAACAATGACTCAACGTAATAAACGAGTACTTTCTATACGTAAGAATAGTTTAGGTCACTCAGCTAAGAAGATACGTACATCCCTACACGTTCCACCTAGCCTCAACAACGTCCCCAAAGTCATTGTGTCCGATTTGTTATCAGAGGTATACGCAACTGCTAAACAAAATAAGTTGGACCTTATTTCTCTAGGAAACTCTGTGAAGGAATTAAATGATAATATAAACACCATTAAGCCGTTACTGCTTCTATGTAACCCAACTCATGATAGTAATCCAGAAAGTCTGCTGAAGGCTGAGCGTATGTTAGACTTTATAGCCAATGAAGTGACTAAACGAATCTTGTCTTCGTACAATGTTCTTGCTTACAATCTGCCTGATCGGACGCCTCTGGACAAAATTAAAGTGACATGTCTCCAAGCGTGCGGTATGCCATCAGCGGATTGCCACCTAATCAGACTCAGGAAAAAATCAGGAAAGCATACTTGTCCTGTGCTGTTTAAATTCAGTAGTCCTAATGATGCTAGGAAATTCCAGTCGTCTAACAAGCTAATTAGTTCATCTACACCTTTTGGCAACGTTAAACTTACTCATGACCTAACTCCATGTCAAAGACGTAGCCGCGCAAGTGTATCAAATGTCGCAAACACATACGTAACTGCAGAATGTCCTATAAAAGACTCTCTCGCCTTAGATTTAAGTATACCTAATGTTACAGACACGCGTGAAAAAGAAATACCCTTAAATAATAAAGCTTTACCTAGTAAACTCAACAGTGAAGCAAATATGGCCATAGACTTAGATGCATCTTTAGAGTTATGCTCGCTAGACACATCACCATCAGCTGCTAATACCACTACGCAAAAGGCTAAGCTTGAGAATGTAGCATTCAGTATAACCTCCCCGAGTAGTACTCACAGTAGTGTGCACACAAAACGGAGTAATATAACCCTGCCATCCAGAATACCTTCACTCAAACCCGTCACTGATAGGTTACTCAGCAGCAAACCAAATAACACTAACTTAAGTGACTCCAATCCCACCATTAACCCAGGGAAGCTGAATAAGTCTTCATACCACCATAAATATAACGTCAATGAAAGGAGAGGTAACCCGCCAATTCATCCAACATCGAGCAAATCTTCATCCGTTAGACAAAACAGACGCTATATGTCTGGGCACCCTAAAAATAAGTTGAAACCCTACGGGCAGGCATGCACCTACCCCGACACAACTCTCCTATCTATAGCTAATGTAGACAAAAGTTTGATCCAGAGACCCCTACAACAAGGAACAAGTGGGTTAGGCTTCTTTCCTAAGAGCGGCCTTCTGACTCACCACATCCCTGACAACCACCGGATACAGTCCACCCAAGATAATCGATGGACTAATATTTACGAAAATAACTTGAACACACAAAATATTAATCATAACTGCGATGCGCGTAACTTTACTCCAGCATACTATCCACAAGAAATACCTACCTCCCCTTCATCCAATCTAAATTTTCTCAGCCAACACGAAATTTCAGCCTCAATATTGACGCAAATAGCGCACATACTGTCAAGCCACTTATCACCGGAGGGGAGGGCAATGCATTTCAGTCACGGTATTATGAACACCTCTCACCCGCCGGGGTAACCAACGATAGCACATCTCTCTGTGCTGATACTGGTGTAGTGCACTTTTCTAGCACTGCCAGTACGTTGCCACCATCTGAGTTAGCACCCATCAAACAATCTGCTCAAGATGCTACAAACCTTGAGGAAAACTTTTTAAAAGATATATGCGATTTCATCGTCACCCCTAACTCTCTCTCATTCTGTCTCATCAATGCTCGCTCCTTACTTAACAAAATGTTTGACTTCACGACATTATCCTTAATATGCAACCCGTCTCTTATAATGATTACTGAAACATGGTGCACTCCTCAGATATGCGATAAAGATATTTCTATCGATAACTATTACGTATTTAGAGGTGACAGAAACCATGGCAGAGGAGGAGGATGCGCTATGTATATCAGGTCTGATATTAAGGCCACACAGTGCTTCTACCCAGAGCTCATCACAGATAATGACTCAGTCTGGGCTATTCTAAGGCTGTCTCACTCCATTTCCTATCTTATAGGTTGCATCTATCATCCCCCATGTTCAGCTGTTGAAGGTGATATGAAACTTGCTAGCACTTTCGCTTACGCCACTTCACTACCTCACACGGCTAAAATTATATGTGGGGACTTTAATATGCCTGAAGTAGTCTGGCAACCACTTTCCTCACCAAAACGGTATCATGAATTTTTTAACATAATAGAAACAAAAGACTGGCAACAACACGTACAGCATCCTACCAGGCTATCTAAGATTTTAGATTTAGTTTTCACTAATGTTATCATCCCCACTACCCTTCGAGTAGGTAAAGAGTTTCCTGGTAGCGACCATAGAGTAGTGTTAGGTACATTCAATATTTGCACTAGCATGAGTGCGACAATAAGTGCCAACAAAGTATTACTCAGGGGTTACAGACACGCTCAGTGGGATGACCTGAAACCATACCTACGCACCCTAGACTGGGGACCATACTTAACATGCAGCTCGGCTATAGAGGCAAACAACTTACTCTACGAGAACCTAGGATTTGCACATGACTTCATCGCTCCAGCAAGACTTGTGAAAACGAGGCCTAAACAGCCTGACTTCATCCCCGTAAAGATTCGAAACAGACTGCGTAAGCATGCTAGGCAATTCTGCAGATGTAACGACTTTTCATCACTCATTACACTCAAGCAAACTTATGATTCATACAAATCTAATCAGTTATCTGAGTCCATCAAACTAGAACGCATCCTCCTTTCACGGCCCGATAATACAGAGGCATTGGTAAAACTAATCAAGTCACGAATTAACAACAACAGAATAAGTATCCCTAACTTATTACTAGATGGAGAAAAACTATACGAAGACCCACAGGAGATATGCGAGTTATTCAGCTCCCACTTTTCTAGCTACTTTACTAACGAAGAAACAGTAGGTAGTCTTGATGTTCCGATAATACCATATCACTTTTTGGGTAATATAACATTTACCCAACAAAAGATTTCCTCCGCTATAGCATCCCTCCGGACATCATATAAAGCTGGACCTGATGGAATTCCATCTATCTTGTTAAAAAGAGGTGGTGAGGACATACCCATTATCCTCCTAAAGTTTTTCAATCTGTCCTTAAATAATGGCAGTTACCCAGAGTGCTGGAAGCTGTCGTTTATAACCCCTAGGCACAAACTAGGACCAACTTCTAATATCGAAAACTACCGACCGATCAATATCACGTCAGTAGTTTCTAGGGTTATGGAAAAAGTTATAGGGCAAGATATTGCTTCATACCTCCACCTTCACAAATTGTTTGCTCCAGCACAACACGGCTTCTTGAAAAGTCGATCATGCTCCACCTGCCTACTTGACTACTTTGATGATGTTACCGCTAAGCGAGATCATGGTTTGCTTGTCACAACCCTCTTCTTTGACTTCAAAAAAGCCTTTGATAAAGTCCCACACAAGAGACTAATCCTTAAGCTAAAGTCGTACGGGTTCCAGGACCCCTTGTTATCCTGGCTCGTTTCTTTCTTGGAAGATCGTTCCCAAGTTGTGAAATTTGCAAATAATTACTCGTCACCCAGACCCATACGAAGTGGAGTAATTCAGGGCAGTGTACTAGGTCCATTGCTTTTCGTAATCTACATTAACGATATCTGCAGCGTAATCAAGCATGGTACCCCATACCTCTTTGCTGATGACTTAAAGATTGTATACAGCTTCCCCCATTCTACAATGAACGAGGGATTCACACATATTCAAGATGATCTGGATAGATTACATAACTGGAGCACTGATTGGCAACTGCCATTCAATTCTGATAAATGTGGTGCCTTATATTTCAATAACTCCCACCCGTATTTCAGGTTACACCTAGGTGACTCCTCTCTCCAAACCCTCAATTCCATAAAAGACCTGGGAGTTACCTACTCACAGAACTTAACATTTAGTCAGTATGCAAAAGCACTTGTTTCTAAATGCCGAAGACTCACAGGCTTGTTACATCGAAAAATGTACACAACTGAGGCTAAAGTCCTTTTATACAAAGTCATGGTTCGCCCAGTAATTGAATACTGCACAATTGTCTTCGGTTTCATGAATGGGTATGATAGGGTTCGTATTGAAAATATTCAGCGAAGTTTTACACGACGCCTATTACACAAACATGAAGGACTGACTTACGCGGATAGGTGCAAAATGTATAGACTTCAGCCACTTTGGTTAAGGCGCCTGAAACTCAACCTTACATTCCTTTTTCGCCTTTTACATGGCTACCTCAAAAGCAGTAATCCAATAGCTTTCAATAATTTAACCATATATACTCTTAGAAATCATGAAAATACTCTATCCATAAGCCGGTACCGGAAAAAACTGCGATCACATTTCTTCAAAATACAGTACAGTGCATTATGGAACGAACTCCCACTTAATATACGTAGTTGCCGATCTCCCACTGAATTCCAGCGTCTCCTTAACGAGTTCTTGTCAACAAAAGAGCTTCGGTCTACTTATCCATACTTTACCCATATGGGCTGTTCATCTAACTTTGGTACTACAGACCCCAGTGCAATACCCCCAATTTGAGGAAACTCATTTGCCCCAGCAACAGTACCGCACCTAAAACGTGATAAAGACAACCCAATTTCTCCCACATGCCTTGATCTAAAGTTTGGTTATTCAGCTTATTGGAGATCTTATCAATATTTCATCAATCGGGTTTATAAACTCATAAGACTATCTATAATAATCCTGGACGTATAATCCCAAATTAGTTGTGATAGTTCTTCCATAATATAAGCAAACTGGTACTTTGTAATGTCTAAAGCATGCCATATGAAAAGTGGCCAGGAAAACTTAGCAATAACAAACTCAGCCAACCAACCATTTTCCCCAAGCTCATTCAACCTAACCTTATCTTTAATCGTACCACTATCCACTACACTCTAATCCGTAGATTATGTCTTAATTTGACCCAGTACTGAAAACTCTTCTACCTTTTACTTTTAAAGATGTTATAACTACTAACTGCGCAGCAACCGTTTAACTAACTCACTGACTTTCTCTTCACTGTAATCTTCAATAAGTTCGTCAGTATAATTATTTCCATAAACAATTACATTAGCAACCATATCTTTTAATATTTTACATATATGCTTATATTATTAGCACTATTTTTGAGTTGAAATGACTATCTTCAGTCAACACCTACCCATATTCATATAATTTTCTAAAAAATTCATAATGTTTAAATTATGTAGTATTTTTCCATTATATAATTGATGAGTCACTTTGCAATGTGTAACGCACACCATAAAAAATCGGTCGTGAAAATCTAACATAACAAGTTCTGCTAACCAGTTGCCTTACTCAGGACCACTTTACATAACTTTATCACTAATTGTTCCACTACTCATATCACTCTGATAAATAGAATATAACTTAGTTGTTCTAATATTAGCTATTTTTATACTTCATAACTCTTAAGGGAAACCTAATTTCTTAGTCTTTTGTAGTAACCCGCTTGTTCACTAGTATGATGATAATATTGCTAACGATGTCCTCTGGTATTATTGTGCCATGTGACCTAATGGGAAGCACTTGTCATGAAAGCTGTTAATGTGCAGCATACTGTATGATTGGGACGGAGTCAAAGCAATCCAATATTACAACTGCAGTCATTGTAAAAGGTCTCAGAGCTTAATGTCAAAAAAGGAGGGAGGGTGGCGCATGCTGATCAGCAGATTTGGTAGTGGTCACAAATGTGAATCGCTCCGATCTGTAGGACAGCAACATGCATTATTTTGGCAGCTCGAGAACTAAACATGAGTTTAGATACTAAATGTATAAAAAATAGACTTTAAAAAAATTAATTGAAAAAATAAAACAATAATGACTGTACAGTTTTAGCTTGTAAAAAAATAACAATGCTTTCGCTCCTAACATCTACAAGCCTGCTCAGTTTCTTGTCAAGATGCTATCCCATGGGCCATACACAAGTTCGCCAAACATCCAACAGGTTCTAGTCCCTCTAGCCACTTCTCTCTGAAATGTTACTTATATACTTCACAATAATCCTTCTACCTAATTACTATTATACTCTATTTTATCTCAACTTCCTAGGACTTTAATGAAGCTGAAATTTTTTCCCTCTTCTCATTTACACCCTTTTCTCGCGTAAAGTTCGGTTGCTCTGATGATAAAAACAACAACACTCATGTTTGAGAATAAATATATTTTCATAGAAAGCGTCATAGTTTTCCATGGTAAGACCAATATGGTTAGCATCATACATTGCAAATGTGTATTATCATTTCAAGTACTACATAGCTTCTTGTATTTATCTTGTAAATATACTTTTAATAATGTATTATTCATAATTGCATTCTATACCATTTTGCAGCTGCGCCAGATTTTCTTCAATTCCTAAAATAGCGTCCAAGCATTTGAAGGCATAGCACTCACACAAATATATGTTGTTTATCGATTGGTCATAACTATCATCGGGAAATGGAACGAATTTCGGGTTGTCGCTCAACTTCGATGGTGACCTTCGTGAAATATTTACAAATTAACATTTATAAGAATCTGTTCTGATTGCTTGTACTATAACTCAACAATATGAACTTTTTGAAAAAGTGACAATGTATGCTAATTAACAATTGTTATTCGTAACATAATTGATCGTGCCAGTAAAAATGGCATGCATTTCATGTAAACTTACCCGTTTATACGAAATATATATATTATTATATAAACTGCTTCATCCAAATGACTATGCCAATCACACTGCACCACTTAAATCTAAAACGCATCAGCTATTAGAACACTATAACGCCTAGACTCATTACTAAATATTATGACAATAAATAAACCTTAAGACTTCGCAAAAATACATGAAAGAACAACTAGATTATAGGTAGTGTTTACTATACAATAATATACATTTATAAACATTTATATGTACATTAGATATTAATGTCCTGTTCATTTTTACATACTTTATCTTTTTGCTATTCTGCTGCTGAGATTACTCTTCTATATACCTCCTGATCGAGGTCGAACAACCCAACATCTAAACTGAAATGACCATTTAAGTAAATTCAAACTCAAATTCCATGAACGATCCGATGCAACCACTTGAAAACGCTGGCTAACATTCTGTACAAGGAGTATTCTTGATCTGACATAAAGAAACAACTGGTTTTCAAGCAGTTTTCAGTGTATTACTCAACTTACATGTACAGTCTGCCATGCTGACGCAAATGGCGCAAATAGATAGTTCTAGAATCGACCTCGGCCCCATTTGATGCAGTAAAACAATCTAACGTGACCTTATCTAATTTTCGCATCAAAGATCAAATTTCTTTCCTATTATAAAACTACGATTAGACTGCTGAAAAAATGGAATAAATACACCACTGACCTCAAAATAATACATCAATTAACTTTAACTTAAGGATGCTGTTCACAACAAAGTTATATAGGAGAATTGACTTCAAGCTTTATTTTTCCCAGATATTTGTATTACATTCATCTGATGTCTGGGTTTTTTGTTAGTGCGAAGACAATATTTCTATATCTCTTCATGTGTTACACAGACAGACTATTTTGCAGACTGTTCCGACTGACTCTAATGTCAGAAAGAGCAAACAAACCGTAAATTCAGCATACATCGAAATATGTGTAATTTATATAATAACTTATCCATGCCTGTAAAATTGGTATGTTCCTGCATAAACAGGAATAAATATATTATTATAATATTATAAACTGAGAGCCAGTCCAGTCTTCAGTATAGTCACTTACGCAGAGAAAGTTTAACTAATTTACCGATTTCTATTCTCTATAATCTTCACTCAGTTGTGTTGGTATAAGTTACTCTGGAAATAATCATATTAGCAACCACACCTTTTAATATTTTACATATGCATATACAGTTAGTAATACACTGCTATTTTTTGCGTCGAAATGACCTTAGTCAATAACTACCTTTTCTCAAAAGCTTTTCTAAAATGTATAATTTTATAACATTTCGCAGTATTTTTAACATTATATAAGTTGAAGGGTTACTTTGCAATGTCTGATGCGTACCGTATGAAAAGTGGTCATGAAAATTTAGCATAACTAGCTCCGTTAACCACCTGTTTTCTTCAGGATCATTATACATAATTTTACCACTAATTGTTTCACAAACCATTTTACTCTGCTAGATAGACTATAACTTAGTTGATGTAACATTAGCTACTTCTATACTTTATACATCTTAAAGTAAACGCAATTTCCTAGGCGTTTGCAACATATACTTGTATACATGTACGCATGTATAAAGGTGATGCTGCTAAGAATGTCCTCAGGTATAGATGTATCTGGTGACCTAATGGGAAATCCTTGTCAAGAAAGCTATTAATGTACAGCATACTGTATGATTGGGACGGGCTCAAAGCAATGCAATGCTGCAACTACAGGTACTGCAAAAGTCTCAGAGCTTAACATCACAAAGGAGGGAGGGTAGCGCATGCTGATCAGCAGGTATGGTAATGGTCACATCTGCCCCCTTTGTCGCCCTGTCTCACAAGGTTAGGTTATAGTGGAAAGTCATTGAAACTAGATTATACTCTAATTAGTGACCAGCTACTCGTCGAAATGATCCAGATAATGACTCCACTAGGAAGCAGTGACCATGCAGTCGCAGGTTTCGATCTTGTTCTCAGTGAGCACTTGCAGTAGGACGCTACGCGACTATGTCTGTGCTATAGCAAAGCGGACTTTGATGAAATGCAGAGGCTTTTGTCAGACGCAGAATGGCCCTTAGAATAGAATGAGTAATTTTCGGATGAACACCGGGAAGTGGTAAAAGAGATTTTTCACTCAGAAATTTTGGATACCGTCCCTTTAGTCACAACAGAGCCCAATAAAGGTCTTCATGGCTGAAGAGAGGTACGCGACGTATTCTGCAAGCAAAGCGGAAGGTTTGGTTTACGTGGCGAGCATCCGAGAGGCAGGCCAACCACGGCGCATACCTGGAACACAAGAACCGATAAAGCGTGAGTGACAGTAGGTTATTTCAAGCTAGCCTTGCCAAAAATCTCCTGGCAAGCCCCAAGAACTTGTATCGATTCATGTTGGAAAGACAACCAACCAACCAGGGGAAGGCGCCTTAGTAGGTGCAGGTGGTGAATACCTCACTAGCCTGTGATGGCTGAAACATTCAGCTGAGCCTTCGCCAAACGGTTAAAAAACGAGGTGGGTATCGCTGGTATGGGCCATTTTGGCGGCACTACTGTTTCACTGGGTGAAGACCGAGTGGCTGTTCCCCAAATAAACCCGGCAATAGTACTAGGGAAGCTACAGAGACTCACATTTGGAAAGTCCCCAGGTTGTGATGACGTCAAGACATCTGTTCTGAAACAGTGCGCCGAAGCTCTCTGTAGGCCCTTATACGACTTGTTCCAACACTCAATGGATTCGGGACATTGCGAAGGAGGCGTAAAAGAGACTTCTTTTCTCCGATCTTCAAAGGTGGGGATAGGCAAAATGCCACTAGTTTTAGACCAGTAGCCCTACTCCGAGTGGTATCAAAAGTACTGGAAATTATAATTGACGATCATATCAGGGAGCACCTTGATAGGTCTAATATACTCTTTGGGGCCCAACATGGTTTCAGGAAAGGCAAATCCTGTATAGCAAACCTACTATCAGCTTGAGACGACTGAACATAATGCTTGGATATGAATATTCCAGTCCGTGTGCATTTGACACAGTTCACCATGACCTTCTCCTACACAAAATAAGTCAGGCAGGTATGGGTAAGCCACTTCTATCATTGTTGAAGGACTACCTAGCTGAAAGGAAATTTAGCACTAAGGCCAATCAGGTCCGATCATCTTGGCACAGCTCATCATCAGGAGTGTCGCACGGTTCTATCCTAGGGCCACTGATGTTCTTGATTTTTATCATTGACCTTCCATGCCATCTGATCTGCCCGACCCTTCTATACGCCAACGACGTAAAGATATGAAGGGCGATAAAATGCTCGGGAGACTCAGATGGACTGCAGGCAGATCTACAGTTCCTGGAAGACTGGGCGGTGGCCAATGGCAGGACTTTTAACCTGAGAAAGTGCAAAGTAGTGAAATTACCCACCTGGACTGCAGAATACAAGTTACACCCTCTGCAATGGAAGCTTATCCTTCACAACGTCGGAGCGCGACTTAGGTCCAGTTCTAACTGAAAAAATGGACACAAGCGTAAATTACACCGGGGACTTAGCGAGGGCATATGTGGTCATACACTTTACACATAGACAGTTAGATGCACTCACTCCTGAGACCTTTATAAGGTTGTAGAAGACATACGTCAGACCACACCTTGAAGTGCATAATATCATTGCACCCGCACTGCTAGGAAGAGACACAAACCTCCTTGGAAGAGTCCGAAGACGGGCAAAAAAGGAGTGGTTGGTTTCCGAAATAAGCCATATGATGAGAAGCTAAAGAAATTAGGCTTATTCACACTTAGCTACCATCGGCCTATCGGGGATTTGATTACCGCTTACAAGATAACAAATGACCAGAATCACTTAAACAAATGTGTTCTGCCACTGAGTAGGTATAGGCTTCCTCGCGGAAATCCTAGATGGATAGCTCACCAGAGATCAAGGACCCCGGTACACTCCCACTTCTTTTCACTAAGGGTTTGCCGTTCCTGGAAATTCTTACCAGCAGATGTACGTATGGCAACTTTAAGTGAAGGCTGGACAATCATGCAGCGACACAAGGACTGCGTCCAAATGGTCTATCCCCTTAAAATCTCATTCACCCCTCGGAAGTAGATAACTTGGGTTTTTTTTTGTTAATGCGAAGACAATACTTCTATATTTCTTGATGTGCTCCATTGAATGACTAGTTATCATATTGTTCCCATAGACAAAATGACTGCAACCTTATAATTTTACCATGAACCAAATTTATGTAATTTAAATGATACTTATCCATGCCTGTACAATTGGTGTGTCCTACACAGGTAGGAAAAAATGTATTTAATGAAATTACTATTATTAAATATGTTTACTAATCGTATATGTAATTTATCATATTGATGATGCCTGTAAACTGGCGTCCCTCATGTACAAAATGAGAATATACTATTATTTATTTAAAGGATCAACTCCGTTCACAGTAGTTACAAAGTCTTAGCACAACGCATACTACAAACAACATAACTAATCCCTGCACCACTCCTTTTGGAGTCAACCAAAGCTACAACAGTCGAGTGGCGGAACGAACTACGCAGAAGCTAACCGAAGACCAGAAACGTTTACCTCACAATCAAGAAGCGAGCACAAAGAAATCAAGTTGGTTTATATTAGCTCATAAAATCGATATTGGATACTGGTTGATGTTCATGGATTTATCATGCAAGGAACTACTTGTTATTGTTGTTATATGGAGGACTATCCACAACGTTTAGAATCCAGATTAAATATCCTGCATCATAACAAACTTCTGATTTTATATAAAGAAGACGCATCACGATAGTCGAAAAGCAAAAGACGATTCCAATTTTTGTGTTGCACAGATTCTGCCAAAATGTCACTCACTCTTGGCACTATTCAGATTTCAGATTTCAGATTTATTGTTTGAGGATAGAAGGCTTGGAGCCTATGTTAATCCTTTTCTAGTAAACTTCTGTGGTTGTCCAAACCCTTCTTGAACGAATCAACTGAGGTTGCAGACACCACTTCTTCTGGGAGTCGGTTCCAAGAGTTTATGACTCTGTGTGAGAACCAGTACTCAACAGCAATATGATTTCTTCTTGGCTTTTGAACTCTCCTGCTATGTCCTCTAAGGTGTTCCGACCTGGTGGGAAGGAAAAGAGAAAATAGGTCAGGTCCGTAGTCATTATTTAAAATTTTAAACATTGTGATTAAATCTCCTCTCTGCCTACGGTATGACAAGGAGAAGAGATTTAAACTGTCTAGTCTTTCCTCGTATGATAAGTTAGTCATGCCATGAATCATACGTGTTGCTTTCCGTTGAACCCTTTCTAGAATAAGTGAGTCCCCTTTTAGACAAGGGCTGGCGGCCTGGATGCAGTTTTCCAGTCTTGACCTCACCAGAGATGTATATAAGGAGGTGAACATATCTCTGGTGATTCTAGTGAAGGCTCTACGAATTGCCCATAATGACCTGAAACTACGTGCAGCCACCGCGCGACAGTGTGCTGTAGTTTTTAAGTCGTGGCTAACTATGACACCTAAGTCCAAGTAAGTCTGAACTGATGGAAGTGTAATTCCCTCTAGTTCATAAGAGCTCGTGCTTGCTTGTCCAATGCGCATGGTTGCACATTTTGTCACGTTTATCGGGAGCATCCATTCTATGGACCACTCTGACAATTTGTTGAGGTCCTCTTGCAACGTGGACGTGTCACTGTTGCCCTTCAGCTCTCTCCAAATTTTTAAGTCATCTGCGTATAGGACCATAGGGGAATCGGTGAGCAGAGATAACTCATTGATATACAAAATAAATAGGAGAGGTCCAAGTACCGTGCCTTGTGGCACTCCGCTGCGTACTGCTGTCCAAGAGGAGAGTTTCGAGTTGATCCTAACCCTCTGCCTCCTATCTATGAGGAATTCCCTGAGCCAGTTTAGTAAGCTGCCTTTGATACCAAGACTTTCCAACTTCATGAGTAGTCTTTTGTGAGGTACTTTATCAAAGGCTTTGCTGAAGTCTATGAAGACGACGTCAACGGGTCTTCTGTTGTCCCTGGATTTAACCCAGCTTTCTCTTGCAGTGAGAAGATTTGACAGGCATGAGAGGTTCCTTCGGAAGCCATGCTGTGCTCTTGATAATAAGCTTCTGTTTTCTAGATATGCCATTATGCTTTTCTTGATGATTCTCTCCAGTGTCTTAATTAAAGTGCTGGTGAGACTGATAGGCCTGTAATTTGAAGGGCTTTGTCTTGATCCTCCTTTGTGGATGGGGGTTACTATGGCGTCTTTCCAGTCACGCGGTAACACTCCATTTTGGAGAGAAAGCTTGAAGATCGTAGTCAAAGGGCCGGCTATGTGTGCTGATAACTCCTTGAGAAGCCTTGGGTGAAGATTATCAGGACCCATTGATTTCCCTGCATCTAGTTTCCTTAGGCAGTTGAGCACGATGCCTTGGTCGATGTCAACGGAATCTATCCCATGTTCTTCTGATGCAGCCAGAGCTGATCCTATAGGCAGTGACGACTCCTGAGTGAAGACTTGGGAGAAGTAGTTTGCCATTGCTTCTGCTTTTTCTTGATCTTCTTCGATTGTGTCATTGTCAATAGTCAGGTTTGGGACACCATTGGATGTTTTATTCCTGAAGTTCATGTACGAGAAAATTTTCTTAGGTTGTGCCTTTGCATTTTGAGCCAGGTGTGCTTCGAATTTCATCCTTGATTTGCGGATTTCTGCAATAGCTTTATTTCTAGCAGTGTTGTATAATTGCCTGGTCTCAGAAGTCTCAAGTGTGGCAAACAAGTTCCAACATTTGTGTTTACGTCTAAGTAACTTACGAATCTCTCGGTTTATCCAAGGAGGGCAGTGTTTCCGACCCTTTGGGACAGACCAAGGGATGAAAGGTTCAGTTACTTGGGCGTAAAGTTGTTTAAATTGGTTCCATGCGGCTTCTACTTGAGACTCTGGGTTGATGTACCAGTTTACTGAGTTGGCTGCTGAGACGATTGCATTTATATCAGCTTTCCAAACGTTTGGTCGAGATGGGGTTTTGGCCCTTGCTGCCGTTGCTGTGAACTTGAAAGTGAGCACAGCATGGTCACTTCTTCCTAAAGGAGGAAGATGTTGTATGAGATCTACATCCTCACCATGGGAGAACACTAGGTCCAGAGTTGAGGAGGAGTGCTGTGAGTCATAGCGCGTGGGCTTGATGATATGTTGGACTAGAGCTAACGATATACTAGATTCCAGCAGTTTATAATCAAAGGAGTTGACTGAGGATGGAGTTGTTAGGCTCGTCCAGTCAACTGTTGGGGCATTGAAGTCGCCAACTACGAGACTTCGACATTTCGAGGTCCAGGAGCCTAGCTTCTCTATCAGGAAGTCATCTGCACTGCAGTTAGGACTGCGGTACATAGCAATGAGGTCAATGTCTTGGCCTATGCATTTAAGTCTGCAGCGTAGAAGTTCGCACGACTCACTTTCGTGAGCGAGTGCTTCGATACTACGCACGGTTAAGCATTTCTTGAGGTAAATGACTACGCCACCTCCTTTGCGGTTTAGTCGGTCTACCCTATGCACTTCGAAGTTTGGCAGGTTAACTTCGCTGTCAGTGACATCGGGTGTGAGCCATGTCTCTGTGATAATAATTACATCCGGGTTTCCGGAGTCTATCATGTTAACCAGCTCAGTCCGTTTATTTAACAGGCTGCGGGCGTTTGTGTAGCAAACTGTTAATCCAGTTTGGTGCTTCCCCGGCCTACCCACAGAGGTTTCGGGATCATTAAACTGCGAACTTGAACAACCCGAAAACCCTTAATCTTAAGGTTCTTTTCGCCGTTTCGGCGTCGTTCGCTTAATTCTAGGGCCGCAGACTGTCTTTTGATACGGTCTGCCAGGCTTAAGTCGGCGCGGACATATATGCCTGATCCTTTAAGTATATGAGAGTTGCTTAGAATAGCATCCCTCTCTTCCTTAGAGTTTAGTACGACTTTGAGGAGACGTACAGGCTGACTTACTGTAGGGTCAGGCTTTTGGCCTATTCTATATACACTGTGTATAGTGACGCCTGATACTGTTTGTGGCAGTAGCTTGTCTAAAAGGGGCTTAACCAAGTTAAGGTCATGCTCAAATCTAGTCTTGGGTTCGGGGGCCAATGACTCTTCCACTTTGTGGAGAATGAGCGACCTGTCAGAGAGATCAGGTTTGCTTGCCGTGGTTGTCTTGCTCTGCGGCGTGAATGTCTTCCTTTCCTTCGTGGGCAGTGTGGCCAATGTATTGTCCTTGTCTCGCTTTTTGCGAGAGACTACGTTACGCCATTCATTGGCGTTCTCTTCACTAGTCGTAGCAGGATTTATCTGCCTGCTACTCACCGGTGTGGACGAGGCTTGATCCACTAGTACCTGGGTGACTTGAGTTGCAGGTTTACGACCCCTGGTACGCCTCTTCTTTGTGGCAGTCTTTCCGTTACTGTCACTGGAGGGCTTATCCAGTATCGTGGGGGCAGCCTGGGTGACTGAAATGTGGTGAGTGCTCTTCTGTGCTGAAGGGCACTCAGTCATTGACAAAGACTCATTAGGAACATGTACTGTTCTGTCGATGACGCTAGTCGCATCTTCGGCGTCTGAGAAGCAGTTAGTCTTTTCCTGTGATGGATGACCCTCGCAGTCCATGAGCTTTAAAGCCCCGCTAAGAGTGGCAATGGCTTCTGTAATACGGAGTTTGGTAGTACTACAACAGTCATTGCACAACCAGTTTTCTAGGGGTTTACAGCAGCGTTTGTATGCTGCAGGAGTTAGGTTTGTGCACATACTGTGAAACCATCTCTTGCAGTTATCACACTGCATTCCCTCATCCACTGGGAATTGGCACATAACCCTTCCACAGCGGTTTTTTTTGATGGGCATACTGTCTAGAAGAGACTGGCGAAGAAATTTAAATATAACTTAGATGTATATAGACCTTTATAAGTCAGCGATAAAAATCAATGAGTGCACAAAAATATATATATAGCTATTATGTTATAGAAATAACAATTTCCTATAATTTAAATAGACTCAGATCTGAAAAGTAAACTAACTTTGATCAGAATAAACTGATTTAAAGTTAATCTGTAGACTTTTGGAGCGTATAACACAACAAAAGCCAAAACTAAACAAGAGCGTGTAAAATTCACTCCCTTTTTAAAGTTCGCGCGGTTTACCAAGAAAGTTGATGGGTAAGCGCATGCGTTCAACTGACTTTTTGAAGAATAAATCAGTCCGTGTTTTTGTCATTAATCATAATGTTCGAAATCTCGTGCTAGTTCAGTTTGTCGACCATAGTTCAAATTTAGACGCTACAACAAGGACATATGGACATTTCGTAATTGAGTAGTAAGTATATGTTCGAAACTGACGTTTTGGCTAATGTACATGCCTTATTTTCTGTCGTTAGTTAGTTATTCTTTGCTTTTTTACCACGCTAGTGTGAGGCTAGCCTCGGTGGGGAGACCCTGAGCATCCGAAATCTGATGTTTTGATGATTCCATCTTGAACTTTTACATTGGACCTTAGATACCTAATGGTTTGAACTTAAGTTTTCACTAATACGCTACAAATCAGTGTAGATGGTTAATATAAAATCTAAGCATGAATATATTCATATATGTCTCTTATTTAATGTACTTTACTAGGCAAAGTCAAACCAAAGCAGCTTTCCCTACTGATATAACCTTTTTATATTGGGAAACTATTCAGAATAAACTTGTAAAAGAAGTCTCGAACAAATTAAAGAAGATGACTATTGAATATCCCAGCTAGCATTGACTTCGGGCTCATTGCAGAATTTTTGGGGCAGACTTCGGGCACATTGCAGAATGTTTGGGGCAGGCTTAGGGGCCTTGTGCCACGTTCTCCAATGTGCCCGAAGATTCTACAATGCACCTGAAGAAAATGCTACCTGGGATGGGGTGTATTAAACTAAGTTTCAGGGTTAAGGTTAGGAGTTGTGATTATGGTTGGAGTTAGGAGTAGGTTGAAGAACAGTGTCAGAAATATCGATAGATCTCAAAATAGCATGGCCTACAGTCACCTGGATGAATACATTTATCAAGTGTGGTATGATTTCCCCATAGATCATTTGTGTAGTGACTTGGAAACATTCTTACAACACATAAGCCACAACTACATAATATAGTGTTTGTAATGTTTTTAGTGCATTTTTCAACAGCTATGCGACTGTTTTGGGTCTGGATTCTGACCGGTTGTCCAAGGTCAATGTGGTTTTGGCTATGATAGTTTGCCTTCACCCTATTTTGTATTATAAATGCCACTTTGCCTGGAAAAATATGATTAATTGTTTCAGGGTGATTTAAGTGTGGTGTCTATTTTTTACTACTGCCGAATATGATGGTATTGGATCCGTGTCTATTTCAAATTCTGTTCTTTTATATTCCCCGAAATCCATATCCTCCTAAAAGACCAGTTATCCCGTCAAGCTTCCCCCACATATGAATATTGTAGTAATCCTCATTTACCCACAGTAGTGAAACACTTGATCTCGATTTGATTAAATTGTACTACCTGTAACTCTAGTTGGTTTTTGAAAGTGTGTGGCTGCTTTAGTTTAACTTTGCCCTATAGTTGTTCCGATTTTGAATTCAGATTTCATCACTCAGGTGTTGAAACGTGAAAACACGACCATTTGGAAGGTGTACATTCATAATATAGGTAAATAGTAAGGTAAATGAGAAATTTTGATGGGGTGTGAAGTAGGTGAAATACAACAACAAAAACCCACCACTCACCATTATCTGACTTTAGACCGCCTACCCGATGTTGTTTCCTTATTTCTTAGAATCTCGGCGAATTACCCATTTCTCCCTATTTTCGCAGAAGGAATTCCCAATTTTTTTACACCCCTCGTTTGATCCACTTTTTCTCACGTTTCTCATATCAGTTCGAGAAATGCCCCACTTTCACCATTATCATGGAACGGCAAAAAAGCTAATCCAGATATTTGAACCTTTGGACAAAGCTATTTTGAGATAAATGATTAATGGTGTCTTTTACTTTAATTCTTAAATGTCCGAGACGAATGTAAATGATTGACTTATGATATCCAAAGATGTATCCTCCTTGTTCACAAATGTGGCAATTTTTAGAGGGTGGACTACATATAATAACAAACCACTGGAAGGCAAATGGACATGTGTATTCCTTTGTCTACCCTTAAATATCCACTCCTTAAACATGCAATAAATGTCCTTTCTCTTCAACAGTACATATTACCGACAAGCACTTTTAAGCTTGATTCTAGCAGACTGTTTCCGTTAAAAATTGAAAATGAACTATAGAAGGATGTCGTTATTTAGTTGCGTATGCATTGTACTTCTGCTAATGATACTTGTATCTTAGTGAGGATGTAAGTATAAGTGAATTATTGATGAAACTTAATAACATTCACTCTTTGTTTATTTTTACTTGTGTAGAGGAGTAGGATGACTCGCTAAGTAGGCGAAAAGATAGGTTACTTGGGCGAAACCTGTATAGGAAAAACACATTCACAGGGCAATACACACACTTCCTTAGTTATATACTTATTAAATATAAAAGAAATATTGTTTTGTTTTAAAAACAAAGCAAGAAAGACAATGTATGGGGGATCGTTTGCAGGAAAAATTTGAATATATTTATGATTCCTTAATAGAGATCAGTTATCCGAGTATTTTCAAAAAAAAAAACATGAAAAAATTAAATAGAAGACTAGGGATAACGACAGCACGGAGAAAACCATCATTTGCTAAGGTACAATTTAATGGGGATTTGTTAGGTAGAATTTGGTTCCAATGACCAGCCAAAACAATAGGGAAAACATTTTACGTAGCAAACCTGTTTGTCATTTTCTAGTAGGTGAATGATTGCGACTCACGCCATGGATAAGCTTAAATAGTTTTACCACATCTACATGTATATATCAATTCAACTGCGCGTGTGAAGATGGTTTTGTTGGTTGTACTACTGGACAACTTAGCCAACCTATTGATTAACATCTCCCATTGTGGTTTGGTAACAAACTGACAAAAACAACCCGAGGCCCTGTTTTGTTGTATTCAGTTAATAGTGGCCATTGTAGACAAAACGAAAGCATTCATGGTGTGATTCATCAGACCCCACCGAATCTTTCCACTGCATTTACCTGAGTCCATTGACGTCCAAATTTTCAAGCCTAAACCCACCATTCAGAATGCTGATATTATATACATAGGTTGTTTTTTAAATGTAAATTCCCCATAAAACCATATATACATTTCATGTTAGATTGATATTTAGAAAGTAGGTTAACTTGGGGATTATTCGTCATACACTAGTGTTAAGGCTGACTATATTCCATTAAAGTGCGTGATTGTCTCAAGCCTGCCTGGGCCTATTTGTCATCGAGTGAATGTATCATCCGCACACATTTATATTTGTGCATAATTGTCGATCTTTTTTTATAGGTCTTGCCTTTATCCTGGAAAATTCTTGATGTCATTACAAAGGTGTGTTTGTAGTCTGTTTTTGGTTAAGTTTTAACTGGGCATGGAATCTGAAATAAACCCATGGGATATACGCCCCAAGACACAGGATCGTGCGACTAAACGTACTGCTCCTCTTCAAGTGCAGTTAGCAAAGAAACTGAAGCTTAATTTCTCTAAAGAATGTCTACCGCAAGAGAAATCCCCCAGTAAAACTACCCTATCCACAAATCCATCCATAGATTTAGAAGAAAAGGAGAATGTTGTCAACAATTTGGAAAGTAGCTGTTTTACTTACAGTGCCAAAAGATGTCTGTCTACGCATTCGAATACAAAACCAATTCTAAAGAAAGTGAATAGTATTTTACCTCATCAATCATCAGAAGTTCCAATCATTTCTACCAATTTAACTAATCTGACTACTCCGTTTGAAGCCGATACTTCCATAAAAGCAAATTCAGTAATTAGTGACAACAAAGCAGGTGCATTTCATGAATACGTTAATTATCGTAGTGCTACACGGTCGCATATACCAAAACCTATACCCACAAAGTGTGGTTCTTTGCTTAGTCGTCCATTAGTTGACGGAACAAGTATACTGGACAGTGATGAGTTTGTGACACCTATAAATACAGCCCATGGAGATTCTTCAAATGTCACGGAAGTTACCAGCATCTCCAAAGATCTGGAAATTCCAAGTGCTAATTCTACCACAGCTGCTGACACTAATCAAACAGTTCCCACAGACATAACAGTTGATACTACATTCAAGAAGCGCACATCAAACAGTATGAAATCCAGTCGAGTTAATCTTCCTACTCACAATTATGTAAAGATTAATTTAAAGAAGAAACAATTTTGTAAGAAAGGATCTTCAAAACAAAGAGCACTAAAAAGACAAGTGTATTTGAGTAAATTAAAGAAAAAGTTTAAAAATAATTCTTATCAAAAGAAAAATACTTGTTACACTTGTGGAGCTACTGGTCATTGGTCTAATAAATGTCCAATGACCATAATGCAATCGAAAACTTCAACAACTGCTAATCATTCACAGTATTCACAGAAATATGATGTTGCCTGTAAAATACTCAATCTTAACGAACTCGATGTTCGATTTTGTCAACCTCAACTTGAAGATGTTTTTCCTGCAGACTTTTTATCAAATAGTAGTTCGTCTGAAATATCAAATCCCTCCGTGTCTATTGATGAATTGTCCCGTTCTATAAAGTCTTGCTTAAAGCAGTTGGGATTCGATTCTTTTCGTGCTGGTCAAGAATTGGTTATACTTCGTACACTTTTGGGTGTGTCTACCCTCTCGGTAATGCCGACAGCTTCGGGGAAATCATTGTGCTATCAAATACCTGCGATGATATACCAGGTAGGTTCAAATTATATATATATTTTTTAAAGAATCGAAACAAACTAACTAATTAATTTCTTTTAAATTCCAATAATTTTTTTAGCAACTTTATAAGACAGTTGCCTTGGTCATTTCACCTCTTATTTCTCTAATGCAAGACCAGGTAGTGCAGCATATGTCGGGTGTACAAGGAGCTTATTTAAATTCTAGCCTATCTGCTGATCGCAAAAGAGAAATATTAGAAGAGGCACAGAAGTAAGTTATTACTATGTTTGGGTTCCAGAAGGATGTGTTTAGTTGGAAGAGCGAGGGGTGTGTGGAATTTATTTTGTTCTTTTATTCATCTTGTTCAGTTTATCCCGAATAGCGTAGAATAAATAAAAATTAAACAAGCAACAAAAGTTAATAAAGTAAGATTTAATGAATTCTATCCAATTTCGGTGGAACTCTTCCTCAGCTGGATGCTGTACATACAGGGATATATATATATATATATATTTCGAGCTAAATAATATTGATTATAATAGTAATGCTAATAATAGTAATAATGTTGAAAAACGAGTTAAGATAATGGTAATGATGAAAGATAGTTTCAAGTGAACCATAAACAGTAATAATAAGAGGTGGAACAAAATATTGATAATAGTAATAATGGTTAATAAGTGAAACATATTATCATAATAATAATAACAATAATAATAATAATAAGAATAATTTGCTTTATTCCAGAAACAGTACTAGTGGTACAGTGTGGAATTTTCAGCACATCTACAATATTTGGATCTAATTTTACAAATATTTAAAAGGAGTATCAAACAAACAAACAAAAAAATCTAAAGACACCAACAGCAAAAACAACAGGATAAACACAAAATAATTATAAGTGCGAAAAAGTACCAAGAAGTAGAAAGGAAAATAAACAGCACATAATAATAACTCAGTATTGGGTAGTGGAAGCTATGATATGATTATGCATGGTGTCAGTAAAGCTATAGTCATACAAGAAGTTATGAAATGATATTTAAGAATGTTTATCGCCAAGATGATCAGTTAATTTGATTGAAACAACTCTAAACAATCATAAAATAACATTTCAGGGTCGTTGTTTTGTTTTTTATTGTCAGGTCTAATGCAGTGTTTGTAGTGGTAGTGTGAGTAATCCTGAATAATACAAAATTTTTTAAGGTGTTGACAATGGCGTTTACAACCAATTATTGTCAGTTTAATATTGCCGAAAAGTATAGAAAATAAGAAAAAACAACCACAAAACTAATAATTACATGATGGTTAATGACAGGACAGTTTTGTAATACTCATAGTGCTAATAGAGTCGGAACCAGTGGACACACAATAGAAGGAATATAGTAAAGTACAAAAAAGGGAAGCCAATGTGAATAATTTAGGTAGCTAAGTATGTTTGAGAAGGAGTTCACTATAGAATATAAAATAAGAGAGAAATAAAAGAGCCTAAAATTATGTTGTTAATAACAAAGCAAGTCATAGGTTTCACGCTTAACATTGTCTCTGTAAATTAGAACACGGGCCAAGTATGGTATCGTTGAGTTCCTGTACTTGGTTGTACGAGCATAGATTATTTTATGCTGACTTCTGGTTTTACTTGATGAGATACAAGGCGAGAGTTGGGAATAGAGGGGGTGTTGGGGGTCGGAGAGTATGATTTTTGACCATTTTTCGCATGTATTCAGATACCTTTGAACTAATGCAGTGACGAGCTGACTGAGGTTTACACCACTAGTCCTTCCTTCCTTCTCAGGATGGTATAGTCCTTTTCCAGTAGACCAGGAAAGACTAACGGGGAGCAGTAAAGTAGAATAGGTAAGATGCAAGAGTTGACAAATTGTGAAAGTAGAGGTTGGGTGATTCCAGATTGTATAAGTTTTTAAATGTAGTAGTAGGTTAGACAGAACACTTTCTTCCATATTAGTTTGTTTATTAGGTATATCACACAGTGAAACCTAATAAACAAACAAACAAATAAACAAACAAACAAACCTAATAAACAAACACAGTGAAACCTAATAAACAAACTAATATGGAATTACTTACTACCGCAGTGCCCAAGTTTTACACATATATTAATAGAACACTTTCTTAGAAATCGTTAGGATATGAGATGTCCAAGTAAGGTCGGAAGATAGAACTAGACCGAGGTATTTTGCATTAGACTTGGTTTCAATTTTAGTCCCCTCAATGCAACAGTCTTCATGAGAACTTACTAGTGTTTGTAGATTCAGAGTGACCACCACTTTCTTCTTGTACATGGGGACTTGGTTTATAAACTCCAATTGTGCAGGCTTTCCGCAATTGCAAGTAAATGACTTGATTGCGCCGGTATCATTTCCGTAGTCCATAGGATGCTTTGTTATTTGAACTTTTAGACACTTCCACTTCAGCTGCTTTCAACCACCTTGACAAATGCTCCATCATGAGACTAGGGAATCGCCTTTCTATGCGACCTATGTATTTGCTTCCACAAACGCCCTCAAACTGATATATATATCGTTATAACCCTCATTCAACAGCTACACGATAATGCCACATACCGAGTAATTCATAATAGAAAGCCCAATGAGAGCTTTAAAGTAAAGAAAGGCGTAAAACAAGACTGTCTACTATCATCGATGATATTCCTGACTGTGGCGGATGCTCCACCTACCATGGTCTGGAGGTAGCCCAGGTAGAATCACAATAATTGTTCTAGCTGATTTGCCGTCTGCATACAGATTCAATTGATTGCCGATTAACATTGTCTTTTTTCATGGACATATATGTGTATGTGTATAGATGTTCGGTTATTGTAAAACTCATTTATAAATTTATTCTAATAGGGGAAAATATTCTTTTCTTATGCTATCACCTGAAGCAATTGTTGAATCTGATTGGCTACTTCAGTCAGGACGTTTACCTCCGATCAGTTTCGTTTGTATTGATGAAGCGCATTGTTTAGCTGATTGGTCTAATCATTTTCGACCGTCTTATCTACGTGTATGCAATCTACTAAGAAGATATATGAAAGTCAAATGTTTTCTAGGTATGTTTCTTTGAGTATGTTTAGGTTAAAAAATCATTTTACATTGTTCACATAACAGGTTTATTTCAGCATAATGTTGTAGTAGAAGCAAACAAAATACAAATGAAAAAGCTTTCTATTACTGTACTATATGTAATGCTGTCTTATATTGTTAGGTTTGATTCCTGATTGGAGGAAGCGGTAGTTAATGGTACTCTCAAGCTGGGACAAAGTAATGGTCTAATACTCTCTGGTTTCCGTCCTTCTCTATGGCTCTGAAACATGGCCAATACGAGTTGAATGCATGAAAAGGTTGACTGTTTTTGATCGTAGATGTCTACGATCTCTTTCTCACGTTAGGTGGTATAATAAGGTGAGTAATGTTGACGTTAGGCGTAGAGTGTTGGGCAAAGAGGGAAAATCAATCGAAAAGGCTATAAAGTTACATAGATTGAGATGGCTAGGTCACGTGCTGCGCATGCCTAACCCTCGCCTCCCCCGACGGACGGGCATTACTAGCTGATATAGGTGCAGGTTGGAAAAGAGTAAGTGGTGGCCAAACAAAAGCATGGCCTCATCAATCCATGAAATCCTTGACAGTTAAACTGAGTCAGGTAGGGAGATGCAGACTTCCGGGTTGGGGCCCGCCCTCGGGACTCTGAGAATCAATGGCTGGAGACAATAGGTGACATGGCTCAAAATCGTTGTCAATGGCTTACACAGATGTATTCAGTCTCTATAGTCTTTCATATTCCTTTCTACCATTACTCATTCTGTTTCACTCTTGTACTTGTCAAAACTCTATTGATTCTCTTAACTCATTTTCTTGTCTACCTTTGTGTGGTATTTGGACCGTGGCAACTCGAACTGCTGCACTTCGGAGCGAAGTTCTATGTTGAATCCAGACAGAGAGACAGGTTTCCCCGATCCATGACAAAATCCGCTTAAGTTGTAAACTCTGTAACTATTATTCCTTGTATGCAATCTCCTAATATATATATTCTAGATATTGAATACATGAAGTAGTATTATCTTTAAATGTTCCACATTAGTTTTCCGATATTTCAATGAAACACATAGAAAGGAAGAGAAATAGGCCATACAAGAGGTACAATTCCTAGACTCTAGTGCTTGCCCCACGACAACATCATCAACTGTAGATTGTTACCTGTGATTTCAAAGATTTAAAAGCTCATAATTCGAAGAAAAGAAACCCAGTAAATAGTGATCTTCATGAATTTGTTTTGTTTTTACAAATCTCCTTTTCTCCTCTCTCTCTGTGTAGGTTTGTCGGCAACATGTACTCCAAATGTGATTAAAAATATCTGTAACAATTTGGGTATAATAAATCCAATAAGATTAATTGGTGATCAAATTGACCAAAGTACACTGTATCAATCTGGTTATGTACAACCGGTGATTACACCGTTACCGTCACATTTAACCATATCAGCATCAATGGATGCTAGAAAAGATGAAGCTTTATTAAAACTGTTAACCAATAAACCATTTAGCCAGCTAACAGGTGGTGTATTAATCTATTGTGCTACAAGAGAACAAACTGAACGTTTAGCCTCATTTATTCGTACAGCCCTACAAGATGTTGTAGATAAGGTAATCGATTAAAGTTTATATACTTTGTTTTTTTTGTTTTTCAAGTGTGTTGGTGGGTGGGTTGCAGTGTAGGGATTTGTGATTGTGATTTCATTGATATTTATTGGTCACACACACACGAATTGATTTCAGTTAGTGAAGCACTGGAATCTAGGAAGTACTGGATAGCTGTTCCAGTGGTGGTTAGATAGTCAGCAAGCTCGTGGGTGCGTACTGCTGGAGAGTTTCAAGGAAGTAGGATGGAATGGCTTTCCAGTACTCCTTGTTGGTTTCAAGTACTTCTCTAACTGTGAAGCGAATTTGTGATCATTATTGAAGTTTGTTAAATAGAAAAAACTCTCTTTTTAGGATTTCATCATGAGCTGACATCAGTTCGAGAACTATTGGAGAACCAGCCTGGAAGTACTGGACAGCTGCTTCATCCTAGTTCGGAACTTTTCATGAGTATGCACTCACTGGGGTTCAAACCCAGGACCGCTCGGTTACAAAGTGAGCTCTTAGGCTATTGAGCCTCTGGGACCCTACGCAATGGCCAGTCCATGAATTCTTTCTTTTGCCAATTCATGATACAGCGCTGCCATGGGCCATTAGGTCCCCAACCAGTGGCTTAATGGTCTACGAGCTAGCTCGCCTTGTAACCAGAACGCCCTGGGTTCGAACATCAGTGGGTGGGGGTGGGTACTGACGATTATTGCCGAACTAGGACGAAACAGCTGTCCAGTACTCCCAGTTTGTTTCCAACCGATGTCAGTCCAACCATGTCAGCCCGTTTCTCTTTTCCTTCTTCTTACATGACTTACCTCTTTCAAACGAAATCAACTTCGTCAAATTTGCAGATGACCTGACTGTTTCGGTTTCCGTTAAGCCTCAGTCAGACTCTTTCAAATTAAATAGCTTCCTGTCGGACATCAGTCAGTGGTCTAAACTAAATGGCCTCATGCTGAATCCCTCAAAATGACAGACTATTGACTTCTGTCTTAGGCATAAACGAGATCTACAAACACTAGTAAGTACTCATGAAGCCGGTTGCATTGAGGGGACTAAAATTGAAACTAAGCCTAATGCAAAATACCTCGGTCTAGTTCTATCTCCCGACCTTACTTGGGCATCTCATATCCTAACGATTTCTAAGAAAGTGTTCTGTCTAATCTACTACATTAAGAAACTAAGACAATCTGGAATCACCTAACCTCTACTTTCACAATTTGTCAACTCTTGTATCTTACCTATTCTACTTTACTGCTCCCCGTTAGTCTTTCCTGGTCTACTGAAAAAGGACTATACCATCCTGAGAAGGATGTTGAAGGTAGTCAGTAGGACTAGTGGTGTAAAACTCAGTCAGCTCGTCACTACATTAGTAGAAAGGCATCTGAATACATGCGAAAAATGGTCTCAAACCATACTCTCCGACCCGCAACACCCCCTCTATTCCCAACTCTCGCCTTGTATCTCATCATCAGAAATCAGTATAAAGTAATCTATGCTCATACAACCAAGTACAGGAACTCAACGATACCATACTTGGCCCGTGTTCTAAGCAACAGAGACAATGTTAAGCACGAAACCTATGACTTGTTTTGTTGTAAATAACATAATTTTAGGCTCTTTTATTTCTCTTTTGTTTTGTATTCCATAGTGAATTCCATCTTAAACATACTTAGCTACCTAAACTATTAACATTGGCTTACTTTTTTGTACTTTATTATATTCCTTCTATTGTATATCTACTGGTTCCGACTCTATTAGCACTATGAGTATTACAAAATTGTCCTGTCATTAACCATCATGTAGTTATTGGTTTTGTGGTTGTTTTTTCTTATTTTTTATTTTTTTCGGCAATATTAACTGATAATCATTGGTTGTGAACGCCATTATCACCCTCTTAGAATTTTGTATTATTCAGGATTACTCACACGACCACTACAAACACTGCATTAGACCTGACAATAAAAAACAAAACAACGACCCTGAAATGTTATTTTATGATTGTTTAGAGTCGTTTCAACCAAATAAACTGACCATCTTGGCGATAAACATTCTTAAATATCAGTTCATAACTTCCTGTATGACTATAGCTTTACTGTCACCATGCATAATCATATCATAGCTTCCATTAGCCCATACTGAATTATTATTATGTGCTGTTTATTTTCCTTTCTACTTCTTGGTATTTTTTTTTCGCATTTAAAAAAAATTATTTTGTGTTTTTCCTGTTTTTTTACTGTTGGTGTCTTTATATTTATTTTTTTGAAACACTCCTTTTAAACGTTGGATAAAATTAGATGGAAATATTGTAGATATGTGCTGAAAATTCCACACTGTACCACTAGTACTGTTTCTGGAATAAAGCAAATTATTATTATTATTATTATTATTAAAAATCCTGTAACCCATCAAATCAAATCTCTGCAAACTAACACTTGAATCCCATTTTTCTATTCAATATTTACATTTTAATGCAATCGAGAGTGAACTATATTTATTTTGAGATGATTGATGATATGATAGTCTCTGGCTGCCCAAAATAGGGCAGAAACTGGGACTTGATAAACCTGTACTGGTTTGAAAGCTTAAAAGATTAGTCTAAACAATCATATGATTACTGTACACGTGGATCTTAGGCTTACACAGTCTTAGATGATAAGGAGGGCAATTCAGTCGGTAAAGTTACATTGATTGAGATGGCTAGGACATATTTGTTATGCATGTTGAGCCGTCGCTTTCCTAGGCGAGCAACATAAGATTAGGTGGCTAAAGGACTCAAGGGTGATGGTCAAAGCAAAACGTAGCGTCAGTCTATGAGGGATTTGATAGTGAGTTTGAGCTATGTAGCATAAGGAGGTGTGGACAGACTACTTGGTTGAGGTCCCCTTGTGATGCTAGGAACCAATGGCTCAAAATTGTTCTCAATGGCACAGATGCATTGATTCTTTGTGATTTCTTATATATCCAATAAAGCCTCATGTTTTTTTCATGTTACTACTGTTCTTTCTCCTTCACATTTCTGCTTATTATTCTACTCTTTTGAATCTCTTTTTTAATATGTGTAAAACTGTAAGCACTGTGGTAGTATGTAATTCCAATATTAATTTGCTTACTAGATAGATATATCACACATAGTGATGAGACAGTATTATTTACCGGATGAAAAAGTTTCGCACACAATTTATTGCTGTTCGTAATCATATCGCTAATTATAATCGCACAACTTCGAAACTTGAGTTTTATAGTTTTCTTTATTCTCTCCCATTTGTCGTCTTGGGGGTAGTAAAATTTAACAGATGTCCGGCTGGACAGGTGTTGAATCATTCCTATTACACGTGTTAATTTGCAGTTGATTCGATAAATAAAGCTTCCGTTGTTATCAGTCTCTCTCTCTCTCCACCCTGTTACATTAGAATTTAAAACTGTCATCATTATCCCATCCTATTGTATGATTGTGTGAAACTGCATGTAGTGCTATCTGCGGCTGAAATATTCTCCAGACTTCTTATCTTAAGGATCCTTGAAAACCTTATAAAGAATTCTTAACAATGCATGAATAAAAGTGGCTGGTATTCAAAGCCACAAACTCACTTAGAAATAAGCTTTGTCGGTTAAAGGATCCTGTGGAGCCAACTAAACAAAACAATTTATCTAATACCCTGCAATGATTGTCAGATCAAGTACACAGGTCAAATTAGGAGAACGGGGTCAGTCAAACTTGCGCAGCACGAAAGCCTAGCGAAATCTAGATTAGTTGACCGGAATAAGATAGTAAGAAATCTGGAGAATAGTTCAACCGTAGATAGCATGAATGAAGTTCAGAATAGCATATCACTTACGTCCGTAGAAGAGGAAGATTACTGTTTATCTTTCCTAGACATATCACTTATTCGACGGCTTGATGGGTCAGTAAAAACGATTTGTTTTTAGAAAACCTACCTGGACAGGACAGTATCTTAATTATCACAGTTTCTGCTGTGTTCAGTGCAAAATAGCCTTAGTAACGCGCCTCTTCAGTAGAATCCAAAGAATATGCCTTGAAGACATACTTGATGAGGAAGAAAGAAAGTTGACACAAACTCTGGTTGATAATAATTATCCAGACAAGTTTATCAGGAGATATTAAGCAGTCAGAACACCAAGACCCACTCTCTAACTTGCCCCTAAAAAAGACGTGTACATCAAGCTACCCTATATGGGCATCAAAGCAGCTTGATAACTAGACAAAGATTGAGCGCTGCTGTTAAAAAGACTTTTTATGCAGCCAATATCGTAATAATAGAGAATGTAAAGCCAATATTACTATTTAAGCCCTTTGAACATGCGAAAAATGATGTCACATCCCACTGTATTTACCAATTAGAATGTACGTGTGGACACACATACATAGGGAGGACTCATCGATCTCTGCAAGCAAGTAAGGGCTTCAGAGCACATTCGTAAATGGCTTCAGAAGGAAACTGAATCCTCAGAGCCCGTTAGCGGTGAGAACAGACGACCTAGTTCTTCAATTGGGTAACATATCATAGAGACAGGACATAAATGTGATATTCACACGTCTTTTAAACCTACCTATAAAATGTATTTGGGGGGTATCCTAAAGTCTGTGGAAGCCCTAGCCGTCAATTAGGAAGTTTAAACCATCTTTATGCAATAATTCGTCACCACACTAAACCTTCCTTAGTAAACTTTGTTTTGATACCAGCCAGGACAGATGTACTATTACCTCTGTTATTTGGCTTAGTGATCTTCATTGTTATTTTGACCTTGAATATGTCCTTTTAACTTGACCTAAATTTATTTTCTCACCTCTTAACTCTTATTAATTTCACATATATTCCCATGACAGATTGTCTGAAATGTGTTGTGCGAATACATTACACGAGTCAAACAAATTACGTCTTCTTATTGCTTTGTCTAAACGGAGGCTTTGTTTATCGAGTCAACTACAAACACGTGTAATGGGAATGATTCAACATCTGTCCATCTCGAAATCTGGAAAATTCTACTACCACTACGACAACAAATAGGAAGGAATAAAGCGAACTATAAAACTCAAGTTTCGAAGTCTTGGATTATAATTGGCGATATGATTATGAACAGAAATAAATTGTATTTGAAACGTTGTCATCCAGTAAATAAAACTGTTTCATCACTGTGTGTGTGTGTGATATATCTAATATACAGATCATATATGGAATCTCTCTTTCGCTTGCCATTTGTGTGCCACATATATAGTATGGCAACTTGAACTGCTATACTTCTGCTGCAAAAAGTTCACTCAGTGCACAGAAAGAGGGAGGGAGAGAGAAATGAATTAATAACAAATACCAACAATGGCGTCGATTTAATTAGATGATTGAACCAAAATTCTATAATGTGATGTCGAAAATTCTTTCTTTAAAACATTTTGGATAAATAATATTTATTGGGGGAGTAGTTAATTATGCATTAAAAATGCTCAAGATGAAAGATTGTATAAAACAAACTATTTGAAGTGATTTAATCTCAGTGTACATTTCACCTAAAATATTCTTAGTGTTGAGATGTACACCTTATAAAGTAATTATATGATTGCTTACAGGATTTCATCATAAGCTGACACCGGTTAGAGAACTATTGGAGAACCACCTGGGAGTATTGGACAGCTGCTTCATCCCGGTTTGGAACTCTTAATGAGTACGCATCCACCACAGGCGTTCGAACCCAGGGCGTTCCGGTTACAAGGCAAGCTAGCTTGTAGACCATTAAGCCACTGGGACCCTATCCAATGCTAAGAAAGTACATTGCACTAATCAAGGCACTCTACTCAAACACACGTAGCCGTGTAAGGGCTTATGGGGAACTGTCATCTGAATTGATAACAACCAGTGGTGTCCGTCAGGGATGTCCACTTTTCCCATTTCTGTTTAACTTCATCATAGATATGCTAATTGAAGTATCCTTAACTGTACTTAACGACTTAGGAATCGACTTGTTACCAGGCAATAGTCTTATGGACTTAGAATATGCAGATGACATAGTCCTGTTAGGGGAGGATGCTGACAAAATGCAGAGTCCTCTGAACACCTTGAGCAGCAATCTTCGTATGTTTGGCATGCGATTCGCCCCTGTGAAATGTAAGATGCTGCTACAGGACTGGACTACGTCTACCTCTAGCTTTGTGATAGGGAGTGAAGTGATAGAACATGTTGACCACTTCACCTATTTGGTAAGTTGTATCAGCACCAACGGATTGATTGGTGACGAAATCTTAGCACGGATCCAAAAAGCTCGGGCTGCTTTCACTTACTTACACCATCTCTGGCGTAGGCGTGACATCCGGCTATCAACCAAGGAACGTGTATACTGCTCAGCAGTTCGCTCCGTCCTTCTCTATGGCTCTGAAACGGCCAATACGAGTTGAAGACATGAAAAGGTTGACTGTTTTTGATCATAGATGTCTACGATCTCTTTCTCACGTTAGGAGGTGGTATAATAAGGTAAGTAATGTTGACGTTAGGTTAGGCGTGTAGAGTGTTGGGCAAAGAGGGAAAATCAATCGAAAAGGCTATAAAGTTACATAGATTGAGATGGCTAGGTCACGTGCTGCGCATGCCTAACCCTCGCCTCCCCCGACGGACGGGCATTACTAGCTGATATAGGTGCAGGTTGGAAAAGAGTAAGTGGTGACCAAACAAAAGCATGGCCTCATGAATCCATGAAATCCTTGACAGTTAAACTGAGTCAGGTGGGGAGATGCAGACTTCCGGGTTGGGGCCCGCCCTCGGGACTCTGAGAATCAATGGCTGAAGACACTAGGTGACATGGCTCAAAATCGTTGTCAATGGCTTACGCAGATGTATTCAGTCTCTTGTGTAATCTTTCATATTCCTTTCTACCATTACTCATTCTGTTTCACTCTTATACTTGTCGAAAGTCTATTGATTCTCTTCACTCATCTTCTTGTCTAGCTTTGTGTGGTATTTGGAACGTGGCAACTCGAACTGCTGCACTTCGGAGCGAAGTTCTTTGTTGAATCCAGACAGAGACAGACAGATCCAATGGCCAGACCATGAATTCCAACTTGATTATTGACATTTAAAAAAGAAGTATGTATATCTTGCATTAACTGTTTAACTGTTTATATCCTGATTTTCCTCTGTCATCATTTTCTTTAGATTGGACGTAAACGTATGTCATGGACAACAGCTGCCTATCATGCTAGTCAAACAACAAATGAACGATCACGTATACAGAAAAAATTTATGAATGGACAAATACGTGTCCTGATTGCCACTTGTGCTTTTGGTATGGGATTGAATAAATCAGATCTACAAGCTGTAATACATTATTCACTTACTAAATCATTTGAAAACTACATACAAGTTAGTCGGTTTGAAATCTGTGCATATATATACATGTACATATTGATGATGATAATAATGACTTCATTACAAGCAAAAACGACTACATTTGAGCGTTTTGCTTTCTGTAGCAAACTAGACAGTTTCTGCGTCGGCGGCACAGCGGTTAAGACGCTTGCCGACCATGCACATGGTCCGGGGTTCGATCCCCGGCCGACTCACTCCTTTACCTAACTAAGCCAGTAATAGAACTGGCATAGAGGGAAGGTTGGGTATGAGGCTAGCAACCCCATCCTGTAAAAATAAACACTGCTACAGAAACTTCAAGCCTCTAGCTTGAAGCCCCATGTCCTACTGGGAACATGAAGGAATAAAAAAAGACAGTTTCTGGTAGAAATCATCTCTTAGTTCTTGCGAACTGTGCAGTCGGTTAGGGCGTAAGCGCGGAGACTACGGAGAGACAACGATGGATGACGCTGTCCTTCCTTTCACTAACGGATTTATTCAGACGGACCGAACACATACGACTATCTACTGGGAACCAGTCAAGAAGTGATTTTTCTGCCCTAACACTCAATGCTATTCCTATACCAATGAGTCCTCGCCAACTAGCTGAGGGGTCTCCTGACACCCTTAAGGTGAATTTTGTAGATTCACCTTGTTGGCCGAGTGGGGTTAAGTGAATGACCACACTCGGGTCTTGTATGTGTGTCTCCGAAACACATCCATGACTCAAAGTGCTAGAGTTCTGGCTAGTGATGCCTGTTTTCCGATTTGACAGAAGGTCCTGACGTTGAATGCCCTAATATGAAGTTGGCGACGTGACTTTAAGAAGCTGTCGGGGGTGTTTCTATGGCTTTCGTCGTTGTTCGTGGTCGCAGAGTGAAGTGAAGATGACTCACTAGCCTGAAGAATAGTACTAAGTGTAGTGGGGAGTAAGATGGTGAAGGTGATGTGGGTAAAGGAGAATGATGATCGTTGAAGCTTCGAGGTGTGTGGGCGGTTTTTACTTGCCCACACCGTGGAAGTTGATTGAGTCTTTGGGTACCTGAAATAGAAACAGGATTAGTGTAGCGTGACCGCAGAGCCCAGGGGACAACTGCTTGAGGCCGATCTCACACGGTGTGTATGAACTGGTTTCTTGATTTGGTTCCGTATTAGTCAACTTACCGCCGGTTACGGGTAAGTCGGGATGTACAATTGTTGGGGTCAATCTTTTCTAACCCCCTCTCTCCAGAGAGGAGAGACAGCATAGCTGGCATGCTGGTCATCTGAGGGAAACATCTCACTGCTGTTTCATCCCTGTTCCCCAGCAGTACGACTTTGACCATAGATCGCAAGTATAATGTAGAAAACAAAATCTTACACTATGCCGGTAACTGCTTTTAGTCTAATCGCTATCCTAACAACCTTCCTGGCATGGTGGGACCTGCAGGAACACTAGTTCCAACCAGTGTAGCTTGTTGGGTCATTGCAATGTGCAAGCCCGACCACTACGTCAAGGTATCAGCTACATGGAGTGTGGCAACTCGAACTGCTGCATATCTGTGTTGAAACTAATCAGTCAGTTATTCCAAGCAATACATTTGATACAATGTGGAATTCTCAGCATTGTTCTGAATATCATTGTACACAGAAAGAAAGGAATATTTGCAGGAAGATATATTGGTACACTGATAATGCTGAGTGTTGTCGCTAACTGGTGGATCCTATCAGTCAGACTGGCATTGATGACTTACCATACCGGTGAATACTGAATTAATATTAAACAGACGATACTTCAGTGGCGAAACGCTAGCCAACGACAAATGTAATCTGAGTTCGGTTCCTGGCTAATGAACTCCTGAATGTCACCCTAGTTTATTGGCCCAATAGTTAACCGGGGAAAAATGGGAAATTTGGACGTCGTCAGGCTAGTAAACACATCCCGTAAAAAAAGAATACTATCACCGCTACTGTTCCACTTGGAACACAAAGCAGCACTCTCCAAAAGGCGTAGCTGAAACTTGAAAGGAATTGATACCTTCCCCCTCCTAGGGGATTCGAACTCGTGTCACTCATTATTACAGTCAAGGACACGTGAAGTGTAGGGGTACTTTGGGTCAGTAATTAGTTGTGCTACGTGTCTTGTTTTATTCCTGTTTAAGTGCTTCATAATTTAGTGCATAACACTATAAGATATTATAAGACCCTACATTTCATCAGTTTATTTTCTCATTGTCATTCACCTGATTTTCCTCTTTTATTCAAGGAAATAGGTCGTGTTGGACGTAAACAACAATCTTCTTACTGTCATGCATTTCTTCCGTCTTCATTAATGGACGATCCAAGTGAAGCAAATGACATTCGACGGCATATATTTGTCAATCACATTGATCTTGTCTTATTAAAACGTTTATTAAGCCTAGTATTCAAAGATTTCCGTTGTGTTTGTCGTCAAACTGATGATGGATCTCAGACAAATGATCATACATCCTCCTTCTCCTCCGCCTCCTCGTCGTGTCAAGGCCATGTGCATACAGTCGATTTACAAGCTATCAGTGAACAAGTCGATATCAAGCCTGAAAGTTTAATCACAATATTAGCCTATATGGAATTGGAACCGAATAATCCAATCATTTCAATACTTCATTCTGGTTATACAGTAAGCTTAATTGACATTTCTTTTTTGTTGTTTTTGTTTGTTTCAAAGTCACACATTATTCTGTACAGTTCAATCAAAAAATGTTTTGCGTCCATTAACACTCAAGTAATAATCTTTTATCATGAGTTGACATTGGTTAGGGAACCATTGGAAAACCTGGGAGTACTGGACGGCTGTTTCGTCCTAGTTTGGGACTCTTCATCGGTACGCACCCACCGGAGTTCGAACCCTGGACCTTCTGTGCGTGCGGTGTGAGGACAAATACTCGCTGGCGGTTGCACTATATCGTGAATTGGCAGAAGTTAGAATTCATGGGCCATTGGATCGGGTCCCAGTGGCTTAATGGTATACGAGCTCGCCTTGTAACCAGAAGGTCCTGGGTTCGAACTCCGGTGGGTGCGTACCGATGAAGAGTCCCTCACTAGGACGGAGGAAACAGCTGCCCAGTACTCCCGGGTGGTTCTGCAATGGTTCTTCAACAGATGTCAGCTCATGATGAAATTTATTTTGATTATAGCTTGATTCCACTCCGCATTTTCGGTACAAGTATGGAATTTGCAGCATGTGATACCGATAGCCCAAATTTCACAGGCCGACCATTGATATCCGGGGATGGAACCCCGGACCATGTGAAAGGTCGGCGATAGTCCTAACCACTGTGCCACCGATGCCAATCAACCAAATCCCTACAAACCAATACTTGAATAATAATCTTTTACCTTATTAGTTAGTTCATTCACATAGTGTTCCATTGAAAACTATTTGTCTTGCATAATATTACTTTTCTGTGTTAAATTCATTTATTACTAGTGTGCCATGTATTGGTGTCTTCACGTATGATTTCTCGCATTACACTGTGTCTTCTACATTATTTTTTACCTGGCTGTATGATATGTCCATGGACTGAGTGATTGCCTTATACGATCTCTGTGTCACTCAACACGTTTCTCATTCGGTTTTCGATCGATAGTCTGGGTTCTCCTCAGTGTATATCCACTTCATTTCCTTCTACGTATTTGTTTGACGATAGGTCCTTAGTTGATTAATTGATTGATGTTACAGGATTGGACTACACCGACTCCTAGATTAGAAATAGGAAGTGAAGTGATAGAGCGTGTTGACCACTTCACTTATTTGGGAAGCTGCATCAGCCCCAACGGGTTGATCTCTGACGAAATCTCAACACGGATACAGAGGGCTAGTTTCGCATATGTCAGTTTACACCGTCTCTGGCGTAGACGTGGTATCCGACTATCGACCAAAGGCCGTGTGTACTGCTCAACAGTCCGCTCCGTCCTCCTTTATGGCTGTGAGACCTGGCCATTGAGAGTCGAAGAAGACATGAAAAGATTAGCTGTCTTTGATCATAGGTGTCTGCGTTCTATCTCCCGTGTCAAGTGGTATAATAGAATGAACAATATTGAGGTTAGGCGTCGGTCGAGTGCTAGGTAAGGCGGGGAAATCAGTCGACGAGACTGTGAAGTTACATCGACTGAGATGGTTAGGACATGTGTTACGTATGCCTAGTCATCGCCTTCCTCGACAACGGGCAATGTTAGCTGATATAGGGTCAGCCTGGAAAAGAGGTAGCGGCGGTCAAACGAAAACATGGCACCAGTCAATGAAATCTACAACAGTTAGTCTAAGCCACGTAGGAAGGTGTAGACTTCCTGTCTTGTTGGGATCGTTGGGACGGTAAAAACCAATGGTTGGAAACAATTGGTGACATGGCTGAAAATCGTTCTCAATGGCTGGTGCAGATGCATCCACTCCTTGTGACTTGTGATTTCGAATTAAACTGTTTTGTTCTTCGTTATTACTATTCCTTTGTCTCACACCTCTGTTTACTGTCTATATTATTATGCATTTCTCCTACTTTCTTCTCTTGCTTTGCGTGCTACAAGAAGGGAGTGTGGCGACTTGAACTGCCGCACCTATGTGCAAAGTTCTATGTTGAAAACAGAGAGACAGACAGATCCTCCTTTGGGGTTGGTCATCTAATCTTCAGTATATAGGGCGTAGGCGGGGGCTGTTGATGGAAGTTTACAGACTATTGGAACTGTTTTTTGGTAACATGCAGTATGACGCTTAACTGACTAACTTATTTAAGTCACAGTGAGCTCTTGTTTAAACTCAGTTACCCGTAACAGATTTTTTCTTATACATACAAAGTATAACAAATGGAAATGTGTGGGATGATAGAGAATAGTCTGGAGAAGAACAATATCTGTCTGGTTTCAACATAGAACTTTGCACAAGTGTGCAGCAGTTCAAGTCACCACACTCCCTTCTTGTAGCACACAAAGCAAGAGAAGAAAGTAGAAGAAATGCAAAATAGAGACGGTAGACAGGCATATGAGACAAAACGAATAGTAATAACGAAGAACAAAACAGTTTCATTGGAAATCATGAGTCACAAGGAGTGGATGCATCTGCACCAGCCATTGGGAACGATTTTGAGCCATATCACCGATTGTCTCCAGCCTTCATTGACGTTTACCGTCCCGAGGACCCCAGCCATGAGGTCTACATCTTCCCACGTGGTTTAAACTGACTGTAGTGGATTTCATTGACTGATGAAGCCATGTTTTGGTTTGACCACCTGTGGCTCTTTTTCAACCTCATCCTCTGCCAGTTAGCTAACATTGCCCTTCGAGGAAAGCGATGACTAGACATACGTAACACATGTCCTAACCATCTCAATCGATGTAGCTTCACAGCCTCGTCGATTGATTTCCCCTTTTTATCTAGCACTCGACCGAAGCCTAATGTCAATATTGCTCACCTTATTATACCACTTCAGGCGGGAGATAGAACGCAGACACCTATGATCAAAGACAGCTAGCTAGTCTTTTCATGTCTTCCACTCTCAATGGCCAGGTCTCACATCCATAGAGGAGGACGGAGCGGACTACTGAGCAGTACACACGTAACTCTTTTCCAATCTAATCTTACATAATCACATATTACTGAAAAGTATTAATTTCTTTGCACTATGCAATAAGCCTGTTGTTCACTTTATAATATATTCCTAAAGTTGATGTGACTACAGATACCACCATCTTATGCATCTTTTTTGTTTTTGTTTTTTTTGTTTCATACCTTCAGATTGCTACAGTCGATTGTTATGGAAGTCAAAATGAAATGGCTTATGCTTCTCAGCGTTGTTTAGCTATAGCCGGTTCATTGAGTCTATGGCGGAGAAATGAACAATTACAACAAAAGTCTAAAAGTTGTGATGATAATACCAGTTGTCCTAGACAACTAGAGATCAATTTACCACAATTATTTAATCGTTGGGGTTGGAAACCAAATGTTGTAAAAAAAGAATTAAAAAATCTTGAATGGGATACTACTACTTCTAATGATAATGATAATAATAATAATTCTATTACTGGTCAATTGAATAAAACATATCGTACTGGTGTAAGCGTTAATTTCTCTCAATGGAATTTATGGTTATGGATTCATGGACGAGAAGTACCAATTACCAATGAACGTCTGGATGCTTGTTTAATGTATTTAAATAATCGTTTACAACAAACTGAAAAAACTGCTCTACAAAGTATTGAACAATTGACATTAACTTTAGGCACTGTTGTACAACCATCTATTGAAGATGTTTATCCTATAGAGAATATTAATAATAATATTAATGTTGATATATTATTCAAAGATAAATCTAAGCCTGTATTGGAGGAATCTGACTTGAATGAAAATTGTAAACAACGCTCATTAGTTGTGCATGAATTGATTAAATCGCATTTTTCTGATACTGAGCCTATACTATCAGAGGAAATGTTAGTCATGCTGAAGAATTGTCAATCTCAATATCATTGGCCTCCAGAGATAACGGATAGTCAGGTAAGTGTATTCCCTTGAACTCTATTATTATTATTATCATTACGTTATTCTTCATTTCTGAACTATTATTATTATTGTTCCCTTTGGTTCCTAGTGGAAAATAGGGCTTCAACTGTCCATACTGTTTCAACTCTTCCTCACACGATCTCCTCCATATCACCCTTGGACGTCCCACTCGCCGCTTCCCTTTCGGGTTCCACTCGAGCACTGGCCTGACGCGCGATGTCACCCAGCGGCCTCCTCAGCGAGTGTTTAATCCATCTCCACTTTCTCCTGCATATGTGCTGAGCGATTGGTTCCTGTTTTGTTTGTTCCCATAGTTTCTTGTTGGTTCTTGTTCTTTCAGGCCATCTGATCTTCAGTATAGAGCGAAGACAGTTAGTTGTTCATAAAGGTCTGCAACAGGCTGTTGGAAATATTCTTTGTGACCCACTGGCCAAGTTTCTGATCCGTATAAAACAATTGACTTGACGTTTGTATTGAAAATCCGAATTTTGTTGTTGATGTAGGCTGAGTGACGAATATTTCCAGATTGGTTGTTTCAGGTTGATGAATGTGTTTCTCGCCTTCTCGATTCTCGATTTGACATCCTCGTCCGTTCCTCGTGTAGTTGAGACAATGCTCCCTAGATAAGTGAATGAAGTAACCTCTTTCAAATCCCTTCCATTGATGGTGATTGGCGCTGGATGTTGCTGCTGTTGTTGTTGGTTGGTTGGTTATTTTCATAACCTCCGTCTTGTCTATGTTCACCTGGAGTCCTGTCTTTGCTGCTTCTTCGACCAGTTTGTCGCTTTTCGCTTGTAAGTCTTCGATTTTGTGTGACATCAAACATAAATCATCCACGCGCGAAATCCAGGTCTTCTAGGTTCTTCATGTCGGTCCAGGATATCCCTGTCTTCTCGTTTCCCACTGTCTGACGCATAACCCAGTCCACCACAATTAGGAATATGATTGGTGATATTAAGCACCCTTGTCTGACTCCTGTGTTTACTCCAAACGCCTCGCTGAGTTTTCCGTTGTGGATCACTTGACATTAGCCGTTGTCGTACAGCTGTTGAATAAGGTCGATGAATATTTGGGGTACGCCGTAGTACATGAGTAGTTTCCAAATTACTTCACGGCCAACGCTGTCGAAGGCCTTCTCAAAGTCTATAAAGTTGAGGAATAGATTTGATTGCCATTCCATGCTTTGTTCTGTGATGATGATGCGTAGAGTTGCAATTTGGTCAGAACATGATTTGCCTTTCCTGAATGCAGCTTGTTCTGGTCGGAGTTCTGTATCCAGTGCGTCCTTTATTCTCTCCAGGATGATGCGACTCAGGATTTTACTTGGCGTCGACAGGAGTATGATTCCTCGCCAGTTCTTGTAGAGTCCTAAGTCGCCCTTCTTTGGTAGTTTCACAAGGTAACCTTTCCTCCAGTCGTTAGGCACCTTTCTTTCCTTCCAGACTTTTTGCAATAATAGAGTCAGCATATCTGCTGTCGTCTCTGGGTCCGCTTTCAGTGCTTCAGGGGGTATTCCATCTGGTCTAGCTGCTTTTCTAGCTTTCAGAAGCTTGATTGCATTCAAGACTTCAGCTTTCGTTGGAGGATTGATGTCAGCTTGCAGTTGTGTACGTGCTGTTGTTGGTATTTCTGGACGGGTTGCAGGCAGTTGTCGGTTCAAGAGTCCTTTGAAGTGGTCCGCTCATTGTTTAATCTTTCTTCTTTGGTAATTGGGTTCCCTTGGCTGTCTTTTATAGGTCTCACTTGTGTTGATCTCTTCCCGGATAGAGACTTGGTTATCTGATATAGTGTCCTCAGGTCCCTTTTGCCTGCTGCCTTCTCAGCTTCAGTAGCCAGGTTGTCGTAGAATTGTCTTTTGTCCTTCCTAGCACTCTTCTTCACTTCTTTGTTCAGTGCTGTGCAAGTTGAGCTCAGCGTCTCTTTCTCTTGTCCATCTTTGCATTGAATCATTTTCTCTTTCACCATTCTCCTCTCCTCTATTAGCTTCCAAGTGTCCGTTGAGAGCCATTCCTTGTCTTGTTTCTTCTTTCTTCCAAAAACCGTCATTTCTGAACTGCTTTATCCTAAAATCAGCCTAAGAGAATCTTTTCAATTAATTTATTAACAAGCTGTACAATCGTGTATAATATATAAGGTTCTTAAGAAATAAAATCTGGTGAGGGTATAAATCACAGGTGTAAAATGCATAAAATAATAATAATAATAGTATGAAATGCAATAAAATCATAATGTTTGTGATTATAATCATAGTTAAATATCAAGTGGCAAATCAATTAATGTCATTTATAGGACAATTCATATGACTAAAAGATGTTGGAAGGGGGTGTAAACTTATAGAATCAGTAGGCAAATAGAATAAAACCAAAAATTGTTACGTAGCACTGTGTAAAATTTAACGTTGCAAAACAGAACTGGTTCAGAATGACAGGTGGAGTGAGTGAAATAGTCCCCGTGGACAATTCAAAGTGAGAATAATAATGGTAACAATCGAATTAATACGGGATGAGTATACAAATTGAATTAAAAAACGAAAGATAAGTTGAGCCAAAATATGAATGGGGATTACCATACTTTAGCATAGAGGGATTAAGGGGTTTGAGTGAACTTTCTCTGTATACAGAGATCTGGCTTTTCTATTTCGATGACCAAAGCTTCAGCAATACAGATGAGTCGGATACGTAGTGATTCGGGTAAATAACTTCTCGCTTTGTAGATGACTTTAAAGGCTGAAGCTGTAGAGATAGGGCGATTATTATCGACCAGATGTTCAGTGATCGCTCTTCTTATAGCTCCACTTCCACGTCTTCGTAACTACGCACCCTATTGGACAAAACTCGAGTCGAACGACCGACATACGTCGCTCCACACGAGCACGTGAACTGATCAACTCACAGCGGGATCTTCTCCTTCAGATTATTGAACAGTAATGCTCGACTAAAAAATGCTTTTCTCTACGATGCAGCAGAGAATGTCCTTTTCAGGAACTGTGAGATCCTTCTTTTAATGATGTTGGCAGCAAAGTCACCTTTGAATTCCAAGCTCGTATACAGCATTTTCTTGGTTACGGACATTATTTATGACGTTAATTGTTTTGCCACTTGATATTTAACTACGATTCTAATCACAAACATTTTAATTTCAATTGTATATTATACTACCATATTCGTTTGTTTATTACACACAGTGATGAAACAGTGTTATTTATTGGATGACAAAGTTTCCAACACAATTTATTATTGTTCATAATCCTATCGCCAATTATAATCACACAACTTCGAAACTTGAGTTGTATAGTTTTCTTTGTTCTCTTCTATTCGTCGTCGGGAATTTTCTACAAATTGTCCTAAAATGCTTGACGACAGTCTATGTTGTTGCATTTATCATCTGTCAGATCAGTGTTTGATCGAGTGACTGTTCGGTTTTCGACATAGAACTCTGCACATATGTGTGGCAGTTCAAGTCGCCACTGACTGAGTGGTGATGGACTTACTTCGCGTGAAGTGGTGGTCAGTGTTTCCTTTGTTTGGGTACTACACATTGCTACAAAGTCGTAAAGTAGTACAAGTGTCCAGTGCTGTGTTGTATCAAATAGTTCTATGCAGCGATAGTGGTTGGAGAAAGTATGAACCTTTTTCAAAATTGATCACGAACTGACTACAGTTAAAGAATCATTGAAAACGAGGGAGTAGTGTATAGATGTTTCGTTCCCGTTCACGACTTCTTCGGAGTAATCGCCCATATGGTAACCAGGGGTCGAACCCAGGTGGTTTTGTTGACCATTCGGTCACTGAGATGGAGTCTGATGGTTTAACAAATTCTACCATCTACCAACTGGAAATATATAGTACCATCACTAGCTAGTCAACAGGAGGGAGTTTTTGTCCCCACATCCAACTTGGTGGACGCTGATGGTGACGACTTCGCACTATAGTCAGTTATGTGTGCGCACTACTGAAGAGTCAAAAACGAGGACGAAATAACTGTCCATTACTCCCTGGTTTTTAATGGTTCTGTGACTAAAGTCAATTTGTAATCAACCTTAAAATGAATAAAATTCCCGCAAAACAACACTTGAAAATTAGCCTTTTTGTAAAACAATTTATTTGTATCAGATATATTTGAACTAGATTACCCAGATGCGATCTTTAATGTACCAAGCTGAGAGCTTTACTTATTGTGCGAGAACTGAAATAGCTGAAGCAAGACTGGAACCGCATACCCGATAAATGAAAGTCTAGTGCTTAAGACGGTGATCCACTTATCCTCATTTGTTTCAGATAGATAGCTATCTAGGGTTAGTGGAGACTAGTGTTAACTACCATGTCTTCCTGTTCTGTACAAAGAAACGATTATTACCTTTGATAGGAAGTGTTCTGTCTGTCTGGATTCAACATAGAACTTGGCACCGAAGTGCAGCAGTTCCAGTTGCCATGGTCCAAATAGCACACAAAGCTAGACAAGAAGATGAGTGGAGAGAATCAATAGAGTTTTGACAAGTATAAGAGTGAAACAGAATGAGTAATGGTAGAAAGGAATATACAAGATTACAGAGACTGGATACATCTGCGTAAGCCATTGACAACGATTTTGAGCCATGTCACCTATTGTCTTCAGCCTTCATTGATTGATTCTTAGAGTCCCGAGGGCGGGCCCCAACCCGGAAGTCTGCATCTCCCTCCCTACCTGACTCAGTTTAACTGTCAAGGATTTCATGGATTGATTGATGCCATGTTTTCGTTTGGCCACTACTTACTCTTTTCCAACCTGCACCTACCTATATCAGCTAGTAATGCCCGTCCGTCAGGGGAGGCGATGGTTAGGCTTGCGCAGCACGTGACCTAGCCATCTCAATCTATGTAACTTTATAGCCTCGTCGATTATATGCAGATTTCATGGTTTTCACGAATTTCAGTCTGATGTTTGCGGCAAATGATGAGAAAATGTATATCTTTTTTCTGTAAAATTCGATAATATCCATTGTGCATTATTCGTCAGGAAAACTGTATTGGTGGATGAATATCATCACCTACCTAATAATGATCAAGTTAAGTCACGAATTGAGGTCAGTTAGAGAACCATTAGAAGTCAGGGAATACTCAACATCTGTTTGATCTTAATTTTGGGTTTTTCAGCAACACGCACGCCATAAGCTACCTTTCTGGCGATAGGACTCAGTTACTAGGTGATCCTGCTGTCCATGAATCCTAACATCTGCCGAATTGTGATGTATACCCCTACCGTTAGCCAGTGTGGTTGGTGATTGAGTGCCTGTCTTCACATCCGACGTGGTAAACGCCAGCCGCTGCAGTTTCTCATTAAAACTACGAAGAAATAGCTATCCAGTAGTAGTCTGTGACTTTCAATAGTTCTCTAACGGCTGATGCCATTTCGTGATCTAACTTGAAAGTAGTCAAATCTCTGTGACACATAATGCCTTCTAAGCTGCGAGCATCCAATAATTAGTGTACTTTATTTCTTTTTCTTTTCATTGAAGGTTGCTCAAGTGCAGTCGACTGTACGAGATTTTCTCCGGGTGCATGAATCTAGTCTTAATACAACTATTACAGGTCGAGTACTTGCTAATATATTTCATGGTATATCAACTCCTCAATTTCCTGCAACTACATGGTCACGGTGTCATCGATTTTGGAAAGCACATATGAATATCGATTGGCCAAGTATAAAAAGAATTGCTACACAAGAATTATTGATTCATTATACATGGACCTGATTTATGTCAATTATTTGTGTTGTATTCAGATGTGACTAGAGAATAAACTATTTTTATATTAATGTACTTAATAATGTGAATAAATGGTTATTTTTCTAGATAATCCTATGAATTAGTGAGATTATGACTTCTTTTGTCAAGTTAATATTCAGCAGTTGTCGAACAATCTAAATAAAAGCATAATAATAAAAATAATAATAACAATAATAATCTACTTTATTCCAAAAACAGTACTTATAATGTAACAACAGAAGGCCCTGTCGCACATTCGTAGGTATTTCGCCTCACACTTCCATATGCTGCTTTTTCCCGACCTTCCAGCAGCGTCCCAAGTAGCAGCCTCATCGCTGACAGATCTTGAACGCCACTCAACTGCGAAGAAGCCTTAAAGTCCTGCGCGAAGATCCATATGTCTCCATCAAAAACTGCAGGGCATAGGCTTTCCATTTGTCGGTAGGCAGCGACATCAAATGTAACAACAGAAGACAAGGGCCAGGCAACAGAACGTTTACTACGGAAAATCAACACATATTTATAGATTTTGATGTACATTATTGTAGGTTAATGTTAGTAGAAAATACAGTCTGTTGATTGGTTGTTTCTCACACAAAGTTAACCTTGCATCTCTTGTGGCTGTGTCAGTTCATCTATATGTTAACTGTATCCGCCTGTCCATCTTGACCTTGTTTTCACATGACCAACATTGACCTCAATTACTGTCAACCAATTTGGCTAGCAACCATCTCTCACCAAAATAATACATAATGGAATTCTCAGCTTTTGTCACAATATTGCATCTGATTTACTCAAAATATAAATAAGATTAAAACTAAATTAACCGGAGCTATTTGTCCACATTTACGATATAAAGTCAAAAATATTCGAAGCACGAATTGAGATTATTAAATACAATAATAATAATAACAGTGAGTTTGTTTCAAACGGCATTGTTGATTCAGTTTGGAAACTTTAACATTTTATAGATTATTGAATCTAATGTTCTGTTGATATAGTATAGTGAGGGAAAATACAAAATTAACAGTTATAACACAGCTTAAATTATGTCCACATTCATGAAAAAAATAAACAAAAACAAAAAATTGAGAGGATTATAAATACAAGCAGTACAATAACAATAAAGTTTGATGCTGTAAGGGTGGAGAAAATGGTTTATTTAGTAGTGCAAAGAAGGTTAGTTAGTTCATGCCTGATACTATTTTCATCACATAGAGTATGTGCTAAAGATGGTGTAGTGGAATTTTTATACTTAGACGTACGTGCATAAATTCTTCTGAGAAGACTTCTTGTTTTACCTGAGGAGACAGAAGGCTGGGGCTGTGAATGAGGTGGATGCTCACAATCTGACGAAATTCCTTTAGTGAATTTGTTGCGCGACATCAAGTGCCTATCATCAATGACAATGTCAACGATATGGCCCAATGGGATACTACTCGTTCTACTGATAGTCTTCAGAGTTCTACGCAGTATGACATAGTCTTTTTGTAAGCAATCCAGGAAAGAAAGGGTGAACAGTGAAGAAGAATAGGTAAAATACACGAGTTGACAAACTGTAAGAGGAGGGGTTGGGTTATGCCTGAGTGCCTCAACTTCTTAATGTAAAAAGTCAGACGAAATATTCTTTTAGAAATCGCTAAGACATGGGAAGACCAGGATAGGTCAGAAGAGAGAATTAATCCAAGGTACTTAACTTCAGACTTGGTTTCTATATCACTATCATCAATTTTGCAAGGGTCATAGGAACCAACGGCTTCATTCAACTTTCTTTTACATCGGAAACTGAAATCGACAGTCTGACATTTGGAAGGATTTAGTTTAGAGCCGTTAGACGAATAACAGTCTTCAATCATCGTTTAAAATTATTGTTCGTCGCTAAACAACTGCACAGAGAAGCCTGAATGAATGGACGCTGTCATATTTCGAAAAAAGTAGTAAAAATTTCCAGAAGTTCGATGGTAATAAGTGAACGAATTTTACTTACCCACATCACGAAAATTCTCAAATATATGGAGGAATTTTCAATAGACAACCCGCAGCTTCATGTCTGGTTCAGATAACAAGTGACAAACTTCTGTATCAGTATGACCACCTCTGATTGTATACCTACATTGTCCGTGGGAATGACTCTACGACATGCGTAACGACTACCGTGGTTATATAAGTTGGTGAGGATTCACCTCCATGTCGATTAGCTCATCTTAACTATCTAAGAGCAACACTATAATTGATCACAACTGGTTATTACACTTGCTGTAGGATATATCAGAGCAAATTATTTCGTCTGATAAGCTCGGCAGAACTGTATATGGCGCCTACTATTTCTTTACCGTACGAACATATGGACATTTATGTTATTGCGACTAAATATAATTACTGGATTGGTTACCCGATTTCATCATGAGCTGACATCGGTTAGAGAACCATTGGAAAAACAACTGGGAGTACTGAACAGCTGTTTCATCCTAGTGACCAGTGGCGTACAGCAGGTCAGGTGTGAGGACAGACACTCGCAGATGACATTACCCAGTGGTTGCGCTATACCATAAATTGGCAAAAGATAGAATTCATGGACTAGCCATTGGGTCGGGTCTCAGTGGCTGAATGGTCTACGAGCTCGCCTTCTAACCGGAAGGCCCTGGGTTTGAACCACTGTAGTGGGTGGGTACTTATGGAGAGTCCTTGACTAGGACGGAGGAAATAGCTGTCCAGTACTCCCAGTTGGTTCTCTAACCGATGTCAGCTAATGATGAAATCCTATGACCCATCAAATCTCTGCAAACCAACACTTAAATAATTACTGGATATTTCGAGTGCACTGTGCTACTCATTGACATTTGTGGGTACACAAAAGTTTCCCACTGACTTTGTATATTTCCAGAATGAGAAGCAACATAAACATGTCTGTTGTTACTAGGGTTAAGGATGAAAGCATACTTGCTGTTTCTGTCTTTATGTAGATCCTATCTGGAAACAGGGAGATTATGTATGAAATGAGGTATTTTTGCTCGGTGGGGAACTGCTTTCTAAGATGAGGCGGATGTGTCTATGTTAAAGATGAAGATAAAAATGCTTTTTATTCTGTCCCTTAAAGAACATTTCCAACCTTTTTGCCAAAAGTATACATGCTTTCTGATGAAATTCAATCGTGAAGTTAGTGAGAAATGAAGGAGTTCTATGTGATTTATAACTGCCAAGGCACTCCGAGTATGAAGGAAAGTTTCCAAATATCAACATATTACGAGGGAAAAACTACAACGGCAATTGCTAACACTAATATGAATTTATAGTTAACGCTCAAGATTCATTCCTGAACTGGCAGTTACAACCTATAGAGAAAGCTAGATAACATGAAGAGTTGGGTGCAATGACTTCTCATATTTTTTCCTAATACCGTTCAGATAAGTAAAATGGAAACGGAAACTACGACTTGAAAACCCGACTTCATAGTTTCAATAATAATTCCGGAAAGGAAAACAAATGATGTCTTGCAATACTTATTAACGTCGACAGCTGATACAATGAATTTTGTACGCAAATAACGAGGAGTCACATGTGCGTATTTACTGGATAGTAGGTTTTTGAAGTTGTCATATCGTGTTTATAAACGTAACAACAAATAAAATCGCCGGATACAATTGATCCCGGAAGTAAATGTTCAACATCATATATAGCGAAGCACATTATAGGGATTTCAATAATACCTTTAAACCCATAGATAAAACAAGGTTGCGTCACATACTTAAATTCGTTGAAGCCTTGGCCATAAAAACACTTGAACCTGCCCTGGTAATCCAATTTATAAGGTTCAATTTACTTCATAATATTTTCAGCACCTTCTTTGCTTTGGCTTTTCTTTCTTACCCACACCTTTGCGTCATCTCCCTACCCATTATTTGTGACTTGACCTGTACACAATCTGAAATGTGTTGTACTGATTCATGCCTTCTATATAACTATTTATGACAAGTACGTGTGTGGTCAGAATGTCCGAGATGTGTTGCGCAAATGCATTACATGTGTCAGATGAACTATGTCTACTTATTGTGTTGTCGCCGAAATTCATAAAGCGAACTAACTGCTTTAAATAATAGTTGTATTGCTAGTGAACTTCTTATACAAAAGGATAACACTGCAATTATGATCCCACAGGTTATAAATCATACAGTTCGAGGTATACATAATTCACCTTAGATTACTTTCTCAACTGCCACATATCTTCTACTACACATTTTAAAAATGCTCACCAACTAAATTATATGCGACGGCCAAACATTAGTGAAGTTAAATACAAAATTTCAGAGATCCGCAGGTGGAATTGTATTTCAGAAATGAAGGAAAAGTTCACTTCAAATTTAAAATAATGGAAAAAATATTAGATTCTTGTAAAAAAAACAAACAAACAATAAGGTTCTATGAAGTTACTCATACCACAAAGATACAATCTTTCTAAGAATAAATAAGTACAAAACTATTCTCAAGAAGTAAATTAGCATACTTTGATCGTATGAGATCCAATCAATTTTGAGTATACATGTGATGAGAACGTTCGCATATTCTCTAGTGCTTTCTGTTGACCTTTTACCTCCAGACTATTCTTGTACGCCCATAGTAGACTTATAATCACACTTCCAACAGGTGCAACCATGAATTACACAATAGCAAAGTTCAGAAGAGCACATGAGGAATATCTTAAGATGAAAATTACTTCACTGGTAGATAGATATATATGATCAGCTTTATATAGTACACTGTGTTCAGACATTGTCGATTGCAATAGTTATAAAATGTGATTAGCTATGATAATGTATGTGAAAATTAGAACTTCAATATATAATTGAGTGATATTACTCGTTAGCAGCCGACGACTGTTGATTCGATGACAGAACTTGATGCTGATGTGCTTGTTGACGAAGAATTCTTTGGACTTGAGCTTCAAGTAGGTCAACATGCTTCTCAGCATTAGTTACTTTGCTGTCCAGTTGAGATAACTTAACTCGGCAAGAGGAGTCGAAATGATTAAGGAAGTTTACTAAACTTTTCATATTTGTGCTGAGAATCTCAACACATTCACGATTTCCCCAATCATCTTTAATTTCTTTTGTAGTTTGAGAGTCTAATGCCATGTGTGACGACCAGCTATTAGTACGTTTAAGTCCGACTTATGTATATATTCGTGAAATGGTGCGTAGAAGTGTTTGCTGGTTCCGTGACGGCAGTCTGCCTAGCCAGTAGGATAATCTGGAAGGGAAAATATGAAAATGAAACAACAAAATAGCAAACCAATAATATATGATGATAGTGCTTCAAAACTCTGTGATCTTGAAAATGTCTTATTCGATAGATAAATCACATACGCATATCAGTTTAAATAGTCACACACACACTAAAAAAAGATAAGTGTAACCCCACAGTAATGGACATGGGTGTTGGGTAAGTTAGCGAAGATAATACAAGGCAAATGAAGAAGTATCGTTAAACCAAGGTAGTTCAGCGATAAAATACCCGTCAACCACTCATATAGTTCAGGCGCTCGACTCCCGGCCGATGCACTCCTAAACGTCACTAAACCGCTAAAGAGGTAAAGTTGGGCGCGTGGCTAGCAGCCCTACCCCGCAAAATAAAAACAACCCACTGCTACTGAAAATTCAAAGCTCTAGCTTGAAGCCGCATGTTTCAGTCGGAAATCAAAGGAATGAGTTGAATAATAATAATTACAAACCAAGGTAAATTAATTAATACTAATAAACCAACCTCATTTAACATATATATGATAATGCTACGTGTCAGGTGATTTACAACGGAAAACTCAGCGAGGCGTTCGAAGTACACACAGAAGTAAGACAAGGCTGGCTGTCTATTATTATCGATGATATTATTAATTGTGGTGGACTGGATTATGCGTCAGACTGTGCACGGGAGCGAGGAGTACGCTGGACTACCGATCGGAAGATTTTAGAACATCTGGATTTCACAGATGATATATGTCTAATGTCACACAAAGTCGAAGACTTGCAAGCGAAAACTAACAAAAAAACTGGAAAGGCGGAGAAGACAGGACTGCAGGTGAGCATAGAGAAGACGGAAGTGATGAAGATAACTAACCAACAGCATCAACAATCAGCCCTAATCACCATCAATGGGAGAGATTTAACAAAGGTCACTTCCCTCCTTCATTTATCCGGATAGGAAGCATCGTTTCAACCACAGGCCGGTGGAACGGATGGAGATGTCAAAATCGGGAAGGCAAGATATGCCTTCACCAACCTGAAACCATCTTGGAAATCTTCTACACTCAGCATAAAGAACAAGATTCGGATTTTCAACACCAATGTGAAGTCGGTTCTTCTATACAGGTCAGAAACTTGCACTGCGCTCACGTCTCGAAAAGGATTTCCAACAAGTTGCAGACTTTCACCAACAGCTTCCTTCGCTCTGTACTGAAGATCAAATGGCCAGAAAGAATTAACAGCAAGAAGCTCTGCAGTGGGACAAACCAACCAAGAGCCGAATGTTCAACAAATATGTAGAAGAAAAATGGGGATGGATGGGGCATACACTGAGGAGACCGTCGAATGACATCGCGCGCCAGGCCATCGCTCAAGTGGAATCCAAATGGGAAGCGACGAATGAGTCGTTGGTGCGAGGGTGACATGGAGGAGATCGTGTAAGGAAGCGATGAGAGATAATGGACAGTCGTTGACCCATGTGAAGAAGACAGCAGACAGTAGAAGAGAGTGGAGATTTATTGAAGTCCTATGTTCCACTTGGAACCCAAGGGAATAATAATATTAGTAAGGTACTGAGACTTTTCAGACTTTTGTTTGACGGATCTCAGTTGGACATGCGTAACACACAACTACACTGAACGATTTCCCCCATGGGTGACTAACTTACATGTTTCAATCAATACCAAGTCCGATTTCAACATAAATTATCACCTGACGTAAGGAAATAGAAAAGAAACTCTTATAGACTAAAATATATCATTTTTTAATGCGTTACTACTGCGCAGCTTTGTTATGTAGGAAAATATTTGTGATAAAAATATTGCGAAGTAAAAGATGACAAATACGCCGTTTCTATCGACTATGAGGTTGTCAGTAATTAGTTGATGTCACAAAAGTAGGAGGAGGAACCTAGGTAACCAACTGCGTTAATGCATCATTATCATGCAATCCAAAATAACCAAAACTTTAACCAGAAGGCTGTTCATCTAATAACCGTTTTCGTATGGTGTGAATTCCATTTTTACTAATTAGTAAAGCTTTTCTGCAAACAAGACAGAATTCCTCAATCTAATAATGTGAGGTCAATGAAATGACCGGAAATCCAAGCCAAATATGAAATTTGGAAACCGAAAAATGTACATTTAAACAGTGACAGTAGATCACACTTGAATTCCCACTACATAAGAGCCACTATGATGAGTGTAACACATGATAGAGGACCAAGTTAACTTAGTACTTCGTAATAGCTGTGAATGATGAGAAAGATAGGATGTGGCACAAAAAGTTGAAATAGTTTGAGGATACGCGGATGACACATTACTGTCCTCAACGTTGTTTACACGGTGCTTTAATTTATAGTACAGTATAAACCCAATAATAGGGAAAGTGAGGAACTGCTGTCCACTTGCATTCACATAAAAACTTTTGAATTAATCTAAGGGTAGATACTTAGACCTATTATATTATGCGTGCAGACAATTACGTACTCAAAAAAGAGTCAAGTGGGAAAGTTATCGGGACAAGAATGAGGAATTCGTTGAAGACGGTGTCCACAACAGTTTCTCTTTTATTCTCTTATCTCTCCCTGTTTGGCCCAAATTTTACGGGAATTTCCCCACTCCCCATCTAACAGTGACTTTAGGCGCACTGGGACACATTTAGAGCGCACTGCACATTTAACTGTTTTAATAAAGACATATATAGTGACCTGAAATATTATTGTGGTAAAAAAAATCCAATGCAAAGTGAATAATACGAAAATATAGCAGTTAAAGTCAAAATAAAGTGTTTTGCGTCACATTTACAATAGAAGCGTTTACGACGAAATGTCCGCGCTAAATCTCCGATATCCAATAACGACTACTAATCAGAAGTGAATTCTTTCAGCCTATTTCTCTGGGATAAACGGAAAACACTTGATCTTTGGTGATGTCCTACGCATTCTTTTCAGCCCCTGTTCAGCATAAGCTACGGGTAATGAGTGTTTGTATGTGTGATTAAGATACAGAGTTTCGGTTAAGGATAGAAGAGTCACTACTCCACTCCAAGGTAATTTCTCCTTGCCAGTCGAATTCTCCTGCTATATTATCTGAAAGGTTCTGCCATGGTCGGAAGGAAAAGAGAATATAGGTTAGACTACAGTCATTTTGTAGATATTGGAGTCTCATAATTAAATCTCCTCGCTACCTACAGTATGACAACGACAAGAAATTTAGGCTGTTAAGCCTATTTCGTTATTATATTATTTAAACCCAAAATGAGTGCATTATGGACACCAAGAGGTATTCCACACCCACAATTTTTCCTAGGGACTTGACACTGCCCGGCCATATATACAAAGCAGGTGTTTCTGTTTTAAGGCCATCTCTCTAGCTTTTGACATGAAGTCTGATGTCTAGAGTAACAGGACAGTGTCGGTAGCTAATGTATCATGGTTGACAGTGATCGAAACGGCTTCATAAGCTACTCAATTTCTAAGGATTTTGAAGTCCATATATGGTGTGATGCAGATTGTTAGGAAGTGGCCAAAACTGAAATCAACACTTAAGTCAGTGATTACAGATTTCACGTTGTGGACCGAATATAAACTAATTTGACAAACTGTTCAACTTTGCACCAAGTGTAAGCCAATCGGAAGAGTCTTTACTTCTCTGACCTAGCCTAACTTTAATGTGACCTTTCATTATTGCCATCATCTATCCTTTTGGTTCCGAGTGGAACAAAGGGCTGCAGTAGAATGATTTTATCTTTTTAAATTTTTATTATAACTTGATTCCACACCGTACTTTTGGTACGAGTATGGAATTTTCAGCGTGTGATATTGGTAGCCCAAATTTTGCATTGGTATCAGGTATGCGTCGGCAGGGGATCGAACCCCGAACAATGTGCATGGTCGGCGAGAGTCCCAACCGCTGTGCCACCGACACGAGCCCCTTTAGGCCCCTCCAAAATCGCCCATAATTACTCATCCCCATTTCACTCCTGGACCCATGCCCAACTCGTCGTTTCCCGTTCGCGTTTTACTCGAGCTTCACATCATTCGAAGATCCCCACAGCGTGTACTCAGTCCATCTACATTTCCTCCGGAATACTTGTTTATGAACAGGTTCTTAGTCAGTTCCCTCCCGTAGTTCTTTGTTGCCAATTCTTTGTGACTAGACATTTGATCTGTAAATAATAGGCAGTGAAGGCAGATTTTGCTAAAAGTTTAAAGTAGTCTGCTGGAAACGCTTTACGTGACGAACAGTACAGGTTTCCGACCCATATGGAAGAATTGACTTAACATTTGTGTTGAAAATCCAAATCTTATTGTCTATCCTGAGGCGAAGTGCAGGAGATGAACGTCTGCCTTGCACTTCTGATTCTGGTTTTGACGTCCTCATCGTTGCGGCTTGCCTGTAGATGAAACGATGGTTCCTAGATAAGTGACAGAAGTAACCTCTTTCAAATTTCTCCCGTTGATAATGATGGGTGCTTGTTGTTGCTTGGTCATTTCCATCACCACCATCACTCTGCGTTCTCTTGAAGTTCAGTATTCGCTGCTTCTTCCTCCAGGTTATTGGTTTGTGTGACACTGCATAAATCATCCGCGAGCTGCGCATCTTCTAAAGTCTCGTTTTCTCGGTCAGCACTCTCTGACTCAGGATTCGGAATATCATCGGTGATAATAGGCATCCATGGCTTGCTCCTGTATTCCCTTCAAAGGCTTCTCTGAGTTTTCCGTTGTAGTATGTAGCGTTGTCATGTAGCTGTAATATGAGGTTGAGAGAGATTTCGGGCTGAGGATGCATAATTGTGATGTGTTTTTCGTTGATAAACGTCTGTCTCCGACTCTCTTAACTTCTTCTGTTGCACATCTACATCATGGGTTCGGATAAGGGTTTTCCAGCTCCCCGAAGTAGACGTGTTTGTCCACCATTTCAGCCTTAACTTCCAAAAGCCTTTCTTCGTATCTTATATAGGAATTTACTTTGAACTATTCCTAGTTCATGTGAATTCCCTGTGAGAGTAGTGCTCTTCTTGGGGATGCAATCTTCTATTCCTCCATGCTTAGTGGATTTTTTGGTGGATATTTTCCTAACCTGATTTTGTCCGTCACTGCTCAGTATTCCGCTGCTCCGTAGAGAAGGCTAAGGTGCGGCTTGAGTAGCAAGAGCTGCTTTTAGACGAAGAACTTTGTCATGCCTTCTAAATTAGGAGGAGTGAACACTCTGTAAACAAGGTGTCATGAATGCACTATCTAAGTTGCCAATACTGATCCAACCCAAACCAAGGGCATTCTCTTTGACTACTCTATTGGATTGCTATTACGTAAAATGCAATTGGTAACTGATTTCTACGACAGTTCCCTTCGACAGACTGAAATGTTCACAAAGCTAGATAAGAAGTGGAAGTAGTGACGAATTTATCAGTCACGTTTATGTTAAACTGCTGGATTGCGTTCAATTTACAGTCATCCATTGGTATATACTTTTAATCCATGTTACCGGGATTCACATTCAAAGTAGTGAGGTGAAACTTAGAAGAGTCAGTTAATGGCAAGTAGATCTATTTGCATTATGACACAGAGCCTGACAGACAGATTCCTGTTGAGTCATGTAATGTCAGTGTAAATAATCCTTTCCTTCTTTGTGACTTTACTTTTAATAAGAGTACTTTAAACTTATCCGTCGTCTTCTTGTCGACGAACGGTTATGTGATTCACAGTGACTTGGGCTATTAAAAACTAATGATGGTTATTACAATTTAAGCGAAGCAAGAAAAGGAAAAATTCCTACCACATTCGTACCTCAGTCTTAACACCGTATAATACAATTCGAAAATTAGAAGTTGAACGAACTTTGAAAAGGGAGTGATGATTCGCGACTATGAACATAAATTCGACCGGAAACGACATCAGTAACTAATTGATACTTTCAATGCGTTTATCAAATAAAATTTTTCTACAACGGAGACAAACGCAATTAATTCTTAGTTCCCATCACATTCACAATGCGAATAAGATCTGGAATTATAACAGTTCACGCGTGCAAAGTTAGTAAAAATACTAAGGCAGAGGAATAACTGTTACTGTTACAGTTTTATCGACAGAACTATTGCCGTGAATCAGTAAGTGAAGATCCTGGTGTTTCAAAACTAAAGGTAGAAAATAAAGAACCAGACTTAGACTGTCAGTGAGCTAAGAGTAATGAACAGCAATCCATGAAATAAAATAATCAACTTCATACAAACTATCCGACACTATGTGTCAAAGAGAGGGAGACTCACAAAGACGAACATGTAACACACTAGTTCATATAATCTTCAATGATCAACGACGAGTAGTGTGAGATTCAAAAACAAAACCAGTCAACTGCTTGACAAAGCGACTGGTTTTCTGCAAAATGAAAATGCAATCCGAAGCCACCTGAGTGTTATGAGAATGACCTGCATACAATACATGATTGGAAGTCACAGCAGAATTGAAAGTTTGTCTTTTGACTGAGTACGAAATAATAAACGGTTCACCAGCCAATACTTCCTGTCAGTGAATTCGATGAATAAAGTTGTCCCTGGGCAGAAGATATAAATTCTCACATATACAGGGACGAAAGTGCTGGAAAATTTTTTTAACCTGTAGGCATTCCATGGGTATTTGAAGTGAAAATGTGTTGATATTATGTGAACATAAAAACGACTTCGCATGCCGGCGTAGTCATCTATTATTTGGCAAAAATGAAACGCATTGGGTATCCAGTAAATGTTATTCAACTACACTTCTTTCTTCTTCATTCCTTTCTTTCGTTGCGAGTGAAACACAGGGCTTACAGCTATTGAAATGTCAGCAACAGCTATGTCGTTTTTATTGGATGGGGTTTCTAGGCTCACATCTAATCTCCGCTGTTTTTACCAGCTTATTATCATTCGAAAATCCAGACAAGGTTTGGCACTGTGCTGGGCAGGAATGGAACTCTCACCAGCTGCACGACTGGTTAGCATTCTATTAGGGAGCCACCGAAGCACGCAGGAGACCTGTGGCAGGTGGACATTGTTACTACTAGACTGCTAAACTGTCCTTTGCTATTCGTTTCTGCTCATTGTATGCACACAATCCAAAATAATTCCGTCGAATACAAATTCTTAACTTCTCTCCTCGCCCTATTTCTCTTTGGTTTGCTTGTATTCGGCTACTGTAGATTACAATTAAAAATAAGCATTATCAGACCTAAATGTGACAGGCAGAAAATAATCCTCCACAATGGTGTTACTCATAATCTTATAGTGAAATCTTACAGTGAAATTATTACGAAGTAAGAACAAGTAAAATGAGATTTTATTAAACAGTTTCGGAAAGCTAAATCTGTTCCAGTAGATTGAGTTGAACAAGTAACAGTACCAGCACATATCATAAAACGTACAGATCACATAGAAAGATGAAGCAGAGAAGTCATATTTTTCTGGAAGCGTCAAGAGAACTTATACTAAATAAATAACCGTAATAAAATTTACTGTCCTTTTACAGAATAGTATATCTGTGGGTGATATAAACAGGCAATGTACTTATTTGGTAAATAAGAGTAAATATAGTCCAGAGGACAAAAAGAACCGATTGGGAAACAAATAGGCAGGAAGAAATGGAGGCTGGTTGGATTGACCATACTCTGAGGAAACCATCAAGTGACATCACTAGACAAGCCATTGCTTGAGTGGAACCCGAAAGGGAAACGGCGAGTTGGTCGTCCAAGGGAGGTCATGTGAAGAGGAGATGAAAACGTGTGGGCAGACATGGAGCCAGGTGAAGACTCTAGCAGAGGACCGAACGCAGTGGAGACGCATGCCTGAAGCCCTATGTTCCTTTAGGAATTAAAGGATACAATAATAATAATAAATAAGAGTAAATATAGTCCAGAGGACAAAAAGAAACTATTTTATGACATTAGATTCATCCTCTGAGATAGTTTGAGTACAAAGTAAGTGTTTGTTGCTGCTTTATTTTGACTGAATTAGAGTACACGTATATTCTAGTACTTCTTCGCGTTTATAATTGTGACCTAACGTTGCGATTACTCGACATCCACAACGTAATTCAAAAGGCACTTGCGAAGGAATACGATAGTGTATTATTGCAGCAATCAAAATTCAAAAATCGAGCGAGTACAAAAGGTATCAATTGTTAACATGCAAGATTTAGAGTAATAAACAAATCAAAGTACAATTACATAGTGAAAGTATACTGCGATGATGAGTAATAAAACGGGTCACTAAAATAGCCCCTCCGTAGAATGCAGGTAAATGAAGTTTACCTGTATTCGGAATGATATTGTAAATTATAATTACAGAAGAAATATATACGAGTTTCTGGTATGAAAACCGGATTGAGGATTTTAAGTTTTTGAGGTTTGATAATATAACTGTATATATGCAAAAATGTTAACAACTTCGAAACGAACCAAAATGTTTAGAAAGTTGTGCAAAATGTAACAGTAAAACCAGAAAAATTATTAGAATAATAATGGGGTTGTTATTGTAAGGAGTTACAGAATAGATTTATATCTTACACGCAGTTAATAGTACCGTAATAAGGTAGTATGGAAATGAATTAGAAATAAATTGTCTGTAGAAATCTTTGTGGCCAATGTACTCGTCTGCCTGATCTTGTGATTCTTTCTGTTTTGTTAGACGGAATATCACCAGATTTTGAATCTTTAGATGATGTTGATTTGGGTAAACATTCAGTCACCTCTATTTCCATGAAAGCTGGTTTTACGCGATCGATGCTTACAATCTCGTGTTTTCCTCCGCGCTCGACAGTGATGATTTTGCTTGTTCTGCTTATTACTTTGAATGGTCCGTCATAAAGTGGTTGAAGTGGTTTCCTTACACCGTCGTGTCGTATGAAAACATGCGTGCAATCCTCTAGTTTTTCAGGCATGTATGCTTGGTTGAGCTGATCTCGCGGTGGGTGATATCTTAAAAGGCTCATATGTTGTCTCAGTTGTTGTACAAAGGTAGTTTCGTCAGCTGGAACTTCAGTGGCTGGGTTGAAATATTCTCCAGGTAGTCGTAAAGTAGTACCATAAACTAATTCTGCTGTACAACATTTGATATCTTGTTTTATTGTCGAACGTATTCCAAGAAGTACAAGAGGTAATTTATCGCTCCACTTATCATCATCCTTCACTGCCATCAATGGTGCTTTCAGTTGACGATGAAATCTCTCCACTAAGCCGTTTGAACTGGGATTATATGCAGTAGTACGTATACGTTTGATTCCCAGTAGTTCTGTGAGTTGTTGGAATAAATGGCTTTCGAATTGGGCACCTCTGTCTGTAGTAATAATGGTGGGCACTCCGAAGTTGGAAATCCAATTTTGCATGATGCTCTTTGCAACAGTTTCAGCAGAAATATCAGGTAAGGGACAAGCTACTGGCCATCTCGTAAATCTGTCAATACACGTTAAAATGTACGTAAAGCCATTAGATGGTGGTAACGGTCCAACGATGTCAGTGTGTATGTGTTGGAACCTACCATCAGGCCATTAGGCGAAACTGTATGTCGTTGTACTTTTGACTTTTGGCAGGCTAAACATGATCTGGCCCACTGTTTAATCTCCCGATTGATATTCGGCCATACATAACGGTAACTTATCAGTTTAACTGTTGCTCGGATGCCAGAGTGAGAAATGCCATGTATTTTGGAAAAAACTGATCTTCGCATTTCTAGTGGGACAAAAGGGCGCGGTTTACCTTTGGAAACATCACACGTAATAATTAGGCCTTCATCAAGCATAACATCTTGCAAACGTAATGAAGTACTCGTGCTATTTTTTATTCTTTTCAGATCCTCGTCCATAGTTTGCAGTCTAGCCATATTTTTAAGATCAAATTGGTCTTTTTCTAAGGTATTTATATGGATGCGGGATAACGCATCTGCTACCTCGTTTTTATGTCCTTTTATGAATCTAATATCTGAAGTGAACTGAGAAATGAACTCGAGGTGTCGGAGTTCTCTTGGCGAGTACTTGTCGTGCTTTGCATTCATGGCCTTGGTTAGTGGTTTGTGGTCTGTGTAGATGGTAAACGGTATTCTTTTTTTGATTTACAGCTTGATTCCACACCGTATTTTCAGTACAAGTATGGAATTTTCAGCATGGATATCGGTAGCCCAAATTCAGGCCGACCATAGATATCGGGTGTGCGCCGACAGGGGATAGAACCCCAGACCATGTGCATGATCGGCGAGAGTCCTAACCGCTGTGCCACCGACGCACCTTCTACCATATGACGAAAATGTTTAACAGCAAGATAGACTGCTAGTAATTCTCTACTGAATGCACTATATCTTGATTGAGTGGTGTCTAGACGTTTGGAGAAAAAGGAGAGAGGTTGCCATTTCCCAGCAGAAAATTGTTGAAGAACTGCACCGACGGCGACGTCTGATGCATCTGTCATAATCGCTATAGGAGCGTTGACGTCACGACGTACTAGTAAAGTTTCTGAGCTTAGAGTTTGTTTCAGCTTTTCAAATGCCTCGATGGCTGAAGTAATCATGTGCAGCGATTTTGCATGACCTTTTAGTAGATCTGTCAGAGGTTGGGCCAGCTGTGCACAGTGAGGAATGAAACGGCGATAAAAATTGATGAGACCAAGAAATCTGCGTAACTTTTTGAAGGAATCTGGAATCGGGTATTCTTTTATGACTTGCAGCTGTTCTGCTATTGGTCGAATGCCTTGATTGTCTACCTGATGTCCCAAAAATTTTATAGTTTTCTTACCGAATTCACATTTACTTGGTTTAATGACAATTCCATATTCGACTAAACGTTTAAAGAGTGTTTCTAAGTGATGTTGGTGCTCCTCAGGGGATTTACTTGCAACCAGTATATCATCGATATAAGCGTAAGTGAATGAGAGGTCGTGTAATACCTGGTCAATGAATCTCTGAAATGTTTGAGCTGCGTTAGTCAAGCCAAATGGTAGGCGGACGAACTCGAATAAGCCAAAGGGAGTGGTTACCGCCGTTTTGGGGATGTCCTTGGGCTCGACCGGTATATGGTAGTATGCACGAACGAGGTCAATTTTGGAAAATATCTGAGCACCTGCCATGTTATGGAAAAAATCGTGGATGTGCGGAATTGGGTATCTATCTGCTATCGTCTGCTTATTTAAAGCTCGGTAATCTTCACATGGTCGTATCTCTGTTGAGTTTTTCTTTGGTACCATATGCAGTGGTGATGACCATGGGCTGTTTGATGGTCGTATTATTCCTAGATCTAATAATCTGTTGAACTCTGCTTTTGCTATTTGCATTTTAGCTGGATCCAAACGACGTGGTTTTGCTGAGACCGGTGGACCTTCAGTTACAATATGGTGCGTTACGTTGTGTTTGAGAGAGGCTGTGGAGTAATCGCTCTGTGTCAGTTCAGGAAATTTCTTTAGCAAAATATCGTACCTGGATAATTGATCTGTTGTGGCTACCATCAAGCGAATACTCTCGACATCTGTGGAGATGCCTGAAATCGATAGTTTACGACTACTATCTATCAATCTATGGTGACTAGAGTCAACTAGCAATTCGTAGTGTTGAAGAAAATCTATTCCAATGATAGGAAAGGTTACGTCGGCGACTACAAACTCCCACTCAAATGGTGTACTGCATCCAAAATTAAGTTTTTGTCTCCGAGTTCCAAATGTTTTTATGGTAGAATTGTTCGCAGCCTTGAGAACTAATGCTGGGTTTGGTTGTAAGCGTTCGTTGGGTGTTAGGGGAACTACACTAATTTCTGCACCGGTATCTACCAGGAATTGTGCCCCCGTTGTTTTGTCTGTCACCCTGAATAGACGGCTGTGGAACGTGTGTTGGCCAGCGACCGCAGTCGTCACCGACCGCCGGCCTTTTCGTTTCCCAACGCCACCGTTTGTTGGAAAGCACAAGGTTGTGTGCACCGTTTTGCGTGTACCCCAAATTTGCGATGATACCAGCATATATTCTGTTGTAAGCTATATTTACGCCTATTGCGTGAGTGGCTACGCTGTCTTCTGTACGTTGTGGTAGGTTGTCTGTTAACCCTCATTGTCATTAATTGCTCAGTGAGCACGTTGATTTTACGTTCTAAGGCTTCTATGCGTTAGTTTGACGTTTTGTCGACTCTGATGGCTTCTGCTTTATTCAGTGGGTCTATCGTGATAACTTTATCTGGTATTCTGCTAGTGGAAGCGACAGATTGAGGTGTTGACCTCTCGTACATGCGATCCGCGATTTCGGTGAGCCTTTCTATGTCAATGTCGTCGTCTCCGAAAGCAAGAACCTGCTGGATGTTTTGAGGAAGTCGTCGCAGCGAGATTTGATAAAAGAGACGTTTATCGATTTCTCTTCCTGCAACTAGGCTTTGCATATGCCTCATGAGTTGAGATGGGGTTTTATCACCTAACTCAACATTGCTTAACAGGCGATCGAGTGCTTGCCTATCTGAAAGCGAAGTGCATCGCAGTACCTCTTCCTTCAACTTGTCGTAAGGCGCTTCTATGCTGGGATGAACGATGTATTGCCGTACCTGCTCGGCGACTTCGTCTGGTAGCACTGTACTCAAAATGCCAAATTTAGCTGTCTGTGACGTGAGCTTATTGCTAGCCAAATAACGTTCCAGTCGAGCAAACCAAAGATGAGGGTCTCTGGGCTTAAAAACTGGTACAGTAAGAGAAATAGTACTAACAGATCCCAGCTCTAAGTTATCAGAGGTATTGGAAGACATGTTACAATTCGTAAAAAATGGTCTAAGAGTAGCAAAATAGCAAAATTTGTGCACAACAAGAATATGGCAAAACAGAAAAATGCAATGCAGGTGCTTACCACAATTTACTGCAGGTTGTGCGATGAACAAACACAAGAATAAGTTCGGAATATCTAATAAATATATAGATCCACGAAGGTTAAAGTTTTATTAATCCAACAAGTGTAACAACGCGTCGAGGTCAAAAGTCGTCGTCGTCGGAGTCAGCAAGTTATCGTCGGGGTCACCAATTTGTTGCCACTATATTTTGACTGAACTAGAGTACACGTATATTCTAGTACTTCCTCGCGTTTATATTTGTGTCCTAACGTTGCGATTACTCGACATCCACAACGTAATTCAAAAGGCACTTGCGAAGGAATACGATAGTGTATTATTGCAGCAATCAAAATTCAAAAATCGAGCGAGTACAAAAGGTATCAATTGTTAACATGCAAGATTTAGAGTAATAAACAAATCAAAGTACAATTACATAGTGAAAGTATACTGCGATGATGAGTAATATAACGGGTCACTACATGTTTACAAAGTCAGTCTAACAAAATAACATCAGCCGATCAATGAATGTTTGTAAAAGTCATTCTAACATTTCGAGACAGTAGTCATGAATAGTTAAGTCTCTGTACAGTTCATCAGGCTAAATTTGGTATTCACTGACGATTATAAAGTCATTTCAGTGGTTCAAATGGACAACAAAATTTTTAGCTGTAAAATGCAGAATTATTGAATGTATTATTCTAATAAATAAACAGAACTATAAAGAACATCCAATGGAATAATGACAATAATCTCTTCTTCGCCGACTGTTTGCAGTACACGGGAACAGAAAAGTAGCTAAAGCAGAAGTGAAACAGTAACACACGACTCCATTTTGGTAGAGCTCAGCTCTTCATTACGTTTCGATCATTTAATTCTCCTCAAATTGTAACTGGTTAATCAACGTTTTTTCTACAGCAGCTTTTCCAGACAAACATAACGTGTAATTCCTTTCCTGAAAAGCGTCATACTATACACTACTTGTATCATTTTGTTAAAACTAGCATACACTAGGGCTGTGTATGATTTGATTGAAAATAATTAAAAAACAGAATCATTACAGTTATTTTCGCCCAATTCAAACCATGTAGCTTCAATGGACTGTTAGGTTCTTTCTCCACAAACACAGATTCTTGCCCACCGAACTCAACCCATCTCGAGAATTTTACACTAAATGGAATATTTCCATAATTTATTCAGAACGAAATAGTTAGAGGGAACAGTTGTGGTTTCAATAAATTCTTCTTCAGATTTTACAATTATAAATCCATTAATTTAAGCATACAACAGCCAGTAAAGGCAAATTAGAATCATATCAGAAAGTGTATTGTGGAACAAGTATAAGTAAGATGGGATGGAACAATAGTCAGATAGTTTTTTAATATGCATGGTCAATGAGAACATGGGACAAAATCAGATGAAGTAATTTAATTTAATTATGTGTGTATATATATATAAATATAGTCAACAGAAAATACAGGTTTCGAGAGTGTGTGTAATCAGGGTGTGTGAGACAACATGAAAATAAACCAACGAATGGGGCGGACTAGACATAAGTTCAAGGTTGAAAATAACGACAATAAGAATGATTGTAAAATAATAATGATGATATGGTGTAAAATAACAAGCACTATTGGTGAATGATTGTCAAATAATAATAATGAATATAATGAAGTGGAATGAACAGGATTTTGTAAATACTATAGCAAGTTAGAAAAGCACTACTTAAACCTAAGGTAATAAAATCATAAGAAAGGTCATGAAATCATAAAAGTCGAAAATGAACGTTTGTCAATGAAACAAAGGAATAGAAGAAAAGAAAAGAAAATTGTGATAGGAATTTATGGTGTTAATGTTTATGGAGGATTTGTTGACTTTATTGTAGGCCAAGGTAAACATAGAAGTTGAACATACTTCTTCTATATACAAAGAGTTGGTCTTCTGGCATTAATTGCAACCGCTTCAGCAACTGACAGAAGACTTAGTCGAGTTCCTCTAGATATATTACTAGGTACGCGGTAAATAACTGAGAACTCCTGGTCAAGTTTTAGCTGGTGTCCAGTATCTACCAAGTGGGCTAAGACTACACCGTTTACGCATTTGGTTACCCCTTTACTAAACCATACAGGTACATATTCACGCGCGCGCATGGATAAAGTCCTCTGAGTACGGACAATGTAAATAGCTCCACATGAGCGGTAGAATTCATAGATACACATTGATGAGGCCATCTTTTGAAATTTATCTCTGACTTGCTGTGTGAGTACTGGTTTAGTTGAGAAGTTGAGTACAAGTTTAGCTGCCGGAAATGTTCTCTCTACTGCTCTATTAAGTCGACATTTTAGAATGTCAGCTGCAATTCCCCCTTTGTAACCTAACTTAAGATACAAAGGTTTCTTGTCTACGGTATCCACCTTTACCCTATCCCTAAGTATTGACATACACTTTTTTAGGAAGTTCTCTGGATATCCATTTTTTGCAATGTAAGTTTATACATTTCTTCCTTAATTCACTCCTCTGAGCATATGCGTTTTATTCTATAGCTAAGACACTTAACTAAGTTTCTTTTGTATTGAATCGGTGTGAAGCTATGAAAATGGGTGTACTGATCCGTCCAAGTTTTCTTTCTAAATAATTTACACTCTAGATATCCATCTGTCTTCATGGTAAGGAGGACGTCAAGAAAAGGTAGACTGTTATTGTCTTCTTCTTCTTCACATGTAAACTGAATAGCTTAAATTAATGGATTTATGATTGTAGAGTCTGAAGAAGAATTTATTGAAAACACAATTGTTCTCTTTAACTATTTCGTTCTGAATTTTATATTAGTCAAAACATTATTTATATACTGAAAAAGTTCTTTTAAACAATTATGTTCAACGATTACGAAGATAATTTGAACATGTTCACTCCATACCTAATAAATAAGGGAGTGAATTGGCAGCTGTTTGAATTACTAGTGATCCTGTGGCTATATTACCTGTTTAATTAAGATTATTGCTACATGTGAATGGGTGAGAATAAGAACAGTCTCAAGGAGTTCCTGCAAAAAATATATCAAACAGTACAAAAGATATTCTAGCTGTGTCAAACATCGATGAAACATCTTTAAAACAGCCAGGTGTGACACTTGGAAGGATTACAGTATCCATGTGAACGCGTAATACAAAACATCAATTACACAAATAAATTCAAATTGCAAATGACCGCCTCTGTTCTGCCCTATCAAGGAGACGGGAAAGAAAGTTAAATTTTTGGTAACTCTAAACAGTGACGACCCAAACGAAGGATCCAGGTAAACGTATATAATGACCTTGGTCAACCAGTCAGATGATCCTGTAGTAAATATGCCTAATTTAAAAAATTCTCATAGACATCGAAGTCAGTGTTAAAAAAATATTCATTCTGGGTAACTTTCTCGTGCGTGTCCAGGGAAACTTAATTCCTTATGGGAGTCTTCAGTGATAGTGTAAAAATTCATCCAGGTATCTGTGTCTGATGCTATTCTGTGATCCATTCAACGTTGTGCATTTACATATATCCATCAATAGCGGCTGCATATCTCAGTAAAGACATTACTCCTTTACATCTGCAAGCTTCATGTAAGCCTTTTATCCCAAAATTACTCAGATACTACCTCTTGATGGAGTTTACAGAATAATTCAAGTACTGCACCAGTACGTTTGCGTTCTTAGTATACGCTAACCTGATTGGTTGATCAGGGTCGTTACGTCCGTTTACTTGAGTCCTTCATTAGGGTCTATAATGTTTAGATTTACCGAATTTGCTCAGGTGATTACTAACAGACTCGCCCTATTTTAGTAATAGTTCATTAATCTTTTCATATCTGTCGTTAATAAGACGAAGGAGAATATTAAACAAAACTGTTCAAGCCATAAAGTAATGAACATTAATTAATTAGACTCATTTCCAGTAAATCCTAATAATTATGTGGCTAATTTTTTGTCCATTGAGCTTTCAGTCTATAAGCAAGAGGCACTGTAATTTGGATTTTTTTTCTGGGTTCGAAACCTGGTGGATGAGTACCGCTTATAAGTCCCAAACTAGAGTATGTGGGGGGGGTCCACCCGGTCGGGAGTGAGGGCAAATACTCGCCTTGGATGACAATGGCTGGTACCAGTCGCCGTGAAATCATAAAATTTGTAGAAGTTAGAATTCATAGGCTGGCCAATGAGTCAGCTACCAATGGCTGAATGGTCTACGAGCTTGACATGTAACCGGAAGGTCCTGAGTTCGGAGCGCAGTGGGTGTAAACTTCCAATGAGTCCTAAAGTAGTTGAACAAAACAGCTGTTCAGTACTCCCCACTGGTTTCCTAACGGTTCTCTAACTGATATTAAATCCGCGATAGAAATTGAAAGAAATCAAATCACTACAAGCAAACTCTTGAAAATTCGGATTAAGTCTTTTTATCCCATCAGCCAATTTTCATAGTTTAGCCATTGATTTTCAGTTTGAAAATATATATGATCACTTAAGTCCTTTGACTTTTAGGTAGACGGAATACGAAGGTTGGTTGTTGGTTAAATACTGTACATCGGTTCTGTAGTTCCGAGTCGAAAACAAAAAAGTCTCATTTTGACTTTGAAGTATTTCAGTGCCCTGAAGGATCTACGCAGTAGACCTTGACATAATTATCCTGAAATTGACAAAGCAGCAGGTGTAGCCACAGGGAATAAATGTAATTATCAAGCAATAATATCCGCTATTCTTACTGATACAACTAAATTCACAGAGAATGTCCTATTGGATGATATTGCAAAGTAGAAAGGAAAAGTAACACATGTCATCCAACAATTGCACGACAATGCTGCATGTCAAGTAATCCACAACGGGAAACTCATGGAATCCTTCAGAGTGAAGATGGGAGTAAGACAAGCTGGCTGCCTACTATCTCCAATGATTTTCCTGATTGCGGTAGACTGGATAATGCGACAGACATCGGTGGGCAGTGACGAAACAGGCGTAAAATAGACCCACACAAAACCTTGGAGGATCTGGACTTCGCCGATGATGATATATGTCTGATTTCCCACAAACTGGAAAATATGTAGGTGAAAAGCAACAAGTTGTCAGAAGAAACATCAAAGATTGGAATTCAGATGAATATAGAGAAAATAGAGGTGATGACGATTCCTGGCCAACAGTAACAGCCACAGTAACAACAGCAGACAACAATCAGCATACATGAGAGAAATCTGAAGGAAGCAACCTCCTTTACCTACCTACCTACCTACCTGGGAAGCATCGTTTTAACTACAGGCGGACGGAACTGATGAGGATATCAGGGCGAGGATTGGGAAAGCAAGGCAAAGTTTCACTACTCTCAAGTCTGTGTGGAGGTCAACAGCACTCAACATGAAAAATAAGATCCGGATTTTCAACTCCAATATGAAGTGAGAGCTACTATACGGATCAGAGACTTGGCGCCACGTAAAGAAGGGCACTTCCAACAAACTACAAATTTTTTTTGGCCATACTCTGAGAAAACAAACCATCAAGTTAGTGACATCACACGCCAGGCCATCGCTCGATTGAAACGCGAATGGGAGGCGGTGAGTTGGTCGTTAGTGCGAGAGTAACATGGAGGAAGTCATGTGAAGAGGAGATGAAAGTATGTGGGCAGACGTGGAGCCAGGTGAAAACGTTGGCAGAGAAGTAAAGTCAAAGGAGACGTGTGGCTGAAGCCCTATGTTCCTGTAGGAACTAAAGGAAACAAATAAAAATAATAACACATAATCTAGTAAAACTTTGTAGCGTGAATATCTTCAATAAAGAAGGGTTTAAGCCTTCAAATCCCACTGAATCTAACTTTCTAACCCTTTATGGGCTACTTAAGATTCATAAAACTGACAACCAGTTACTCTCGATTCCATCAATCTGTCATTTTGACTCCAACACTTGCAGGCAGGCGAGAACCAACAAGCTGAGTGAAGAGGCTGACAGCGAAGACAGGGCTGCAGGTGAACATAGAGAAGACGGAGGTGATGAAGATAACCAACCAACAGTAACAACAAAAGCAATCAGCGCCAATCACCATCAACTGGAGAGATTTGACAGAGGTTAACTCTGTCACTTATCTAGCCAGGAAGCATCATTTCAACCATAGGCCGTCGGAACGGATGAAGATATCAAAGTCAGAATTGGAAAGGCAAGATACGCCTTCATCAACCTGAAACCAGTTTTGAAATCCTCTACAGTCAGCATAAGAAACAAGATTCACATTTTCAACACCAATGTCTGGTCGGTCACTGACTGGCTCCATAATGAAGATGAAATGGCCAACCAGAAAGAATCGGTAACAAGAAGCTCTGGCTAGGAAGAAACCGACGAAGAGCCGATCGGTCAACAATTATGTCGGAGGAAATGGAGATGGATAGGGCACACATTGAGGAGGCCATGGAATGACATCGCGCGCAACGCAGGCCATTGCTCGAGTGGAATCCGAATGGGAAGCGATGAGTGGGTCGTTGGTGCGAGGGTGACATGGAGGATATCGTGTGAGGGAAAAATCACAGAGTTTGGGCAATCGTGGACCCAGATGAAGAGGACAGCAAGAAACAGAACGAAGTTGAGATGTGTTGTTGAAGCCCTATATTCCACTCATCACCCAATGGAACAATAATTATTATTATTCTGTTCATTACAGTTCTTTTGAATTTCTTTTTCTTATCTTTTCTCTACCTTTGTGTGTTACTTGGAAAGTGTCAACTTGGACTGCTATGCTTCTGTGCAATCTTCTGTGCTGAAAGTAAGATCGAGAACTTCAGTCCAATCAATCGACTGGAAAATCTAATTTGAATTAAATAATTAATAAGACTCGTTGCATAAAAGGTGGCTGTCATGGTCCTAATGGTCTAGTGGACAACGCTCTGATGTTTGGAACGATAGGCACTGGGTTCCAGCCTTGGTGGGAGGGGACACTATCACTCACACTGGGGAATGCAGATACATTCAGATGACGAGTCTCAGATAGGACGAAGTGCGTACCCTAGATTCCACTGCTAGTCACCATCTTCCAAGGGACTTCCGTCATTTATGTATATAAAAAGTGTAACAAATCTAATCGTCATTAACAGGAAATCTGTTTACCTGTCTATAATATCACTAGAATGTTGATTCTGACAGCTTTAAAAAGCATCTTATTCGGTTGATGGCGCCTAGTAGTGGAATCTGAGATGCATGTTTTTATATCCGATTTGTTGCGACTTGTCAGCTGAATATGCTGTCTGAATAAGGCATTTAGAAGACAAATTTCACGAGATGATATCGTCATTTCGTAGTTTCTTTACAACCGCTTCACAACTAACATGGTTAACATTAATAAAATAAAATAAAGTTCATGACAATTACTCACTTAAATAAAAAACAAAAGTACATGTTAATGACCAATCATATTTAGATAGGTCATGTAGTCCATTGTAGGCGAAGATTGAAGTCTATTGTTTTTTGCACACACAGTTTAGGCTGTATGTGATTAATCCAAAGTGCTTCCATCACCTTCAGTAGCCACCGTTAAATTAGAGTTATGTCAAATAATTGTGAAACAGTCATTAATATTGGTTGATTTTGTGACCTGACATTAATAAGTGTTTTGCAAAGGATGATGCTAGATTTCTATTCAGATTACTCGAATTGTGATTTTCTATATGATTTAGCAGCCATTTTGGAACATGTTCTTTTCGACGACATTGGAACATTCTGTTGGTTCTACCTCTATAGGTGTCACCGCAGCTGCAGGTGAACTTGTAGATACAGTTTGAAGTAGAGTCCACAGAATTCCGTCCTTTAATCGTAGGTACAGTGATCGAAAATGTTCGGCATGTGAGGAAAAGAGACGCGGCATAGAATTTGAGTTCGATGTCTGACCGAAGTCTTTGAGCTGTCAACTGCATAATCTGGTCACCTTTGAATGGTAGGTTAATAAAGACAGCTATGTTTTTAACAGAAGCTGTCTTTTCTAGATGTGGTTTATCCTTACTGTGACAAATGATAAACTTTTCTAGATAACCATTAGCTAATAAAATTGAATGTATATGTCTAAGCTCATCCATCAATGTGTAACTCGAGCATATAATGTCAGGTCACAAAATCAACCAATATTAATGACTGTTTCACAATTATTTGACATAACTCTAATTTAACGGTGGCTACTGAAGGTGATGGAAGCACTTTGGATTAATCACATACAGCCTAAACTGTGTGTACAAAAATCAATAGACTTCAATCTTCGCCTACAATGGACTACATGACCTATCTAAATATGATTGGTCATTAACATGTACTTTTGTTTTTTATTTAAGTGAGTAATTGTCATGAACTTTATTTTATTTTATTAATGTTAACCATGTTAGTTGTGAAGCGGTTGTAAAGAAACTACGAAATGACGATATCATCTCGTGAAATTTGTCTTCTAAGCGCCTTATTCGAATATGCTTTTATCCGCAAATGCCTTATGTTGTTCCCTCTGATACTTGAAACCAAACACTCATCATTTTTAGATGTTAAAAAGCCTTATTCACTGGATTACTTGACCACAGAATACCTATCTTATTAGAAAAAGACGTAAACAGCGAAGAAAATTTTCATTTCGACGATTCATTTTAATTATCTGTTGTACAATCGTAATTCATTTTAACAAAGAATTCATGGTCCCAGTGGCTCAATGATCTACGAGCTTGCCTTGTAAACAGAAGGTCCTGGGTGCGAACCATGGTGGTGGATGCGTGCTGATGAAGAGTCCCAAAATAGGACGAAACAGCTGTCCAGTACTCCCAGGTTTTCCAGTGGTTCTCTAACTGATGTCAGCTCATGATTAGATCCTTCGTCCAAAGAAATAATAAGGCTAATCAAATACTGGTATAATGTGTCCCCGAAAAAGGTTTTACGCAATGTAAGGTGTAATCTAGAAGGGGTGACTAATTGGAAACTAGAAAAGGAGGCAGAAGTTGGCACAGCATAATAACTGTGACAAAATCACTAAGCAATATGATTGGGTAGAGCGGACAAAATCTGGTGGAAACGCAATGTGTTCCTATACAAAATCTGTATGAAAATGCAGTGCTGTTAATAGACAGTAATAGAGTGATAAAAATAAAATAAGGATGATGGGAATTATGATAATTATAATTATAATAGTAGTAAAATTATAGTCACAACGTTACTGTGGCCACGGTAGGGCGAGTGAATGTAGGTGGTGTTTTTGAATGCAGAAGTCCGGTTTCAAATCCCTAACAGCCAGTGATTCGGATATATGCAGATGGCGTATTCAAAGTCCTTTTGTATAACATTCAGGGACTCTGTGTAGCACTGTGAAGGACTTATGCAAGTGAGAGTGCTCGATGTACAGAGGTGACAAGGTGTTCTAGGATGCAGCTGCTATTGTTCTTAATTTCTCCTCTGACTAACTTAGCTGGACAATGTTCCAGAATACGTTTGCGGACTTGACACTGAGTACGGCCGATATACTTCGCTCCAAATGAGCAAGTAAACTGATAAATACACAACTGAGGTGGCCAAAATTGGTATCTTATCCTTAACATTAGACTGGATTAATTGTCTGCAGGAGAATCTGATACGTTAGGTGGCTGCTTAAAATGTCTTCTTCAGACATAAAGAAAGGCGGTTTCTAAGAATTTCTACTTCGACGTCACCTTTGAATTTCAGGTTCATGAAGAGAGTTTTCCTAGGAAAAGTTGTAATTTTCAGAGACGGAGGCTTTTCCTTCATGTTTATGTCGATAAAATATCTTGGTGGATACCCGTTCTCTAATAGGGTCTTACAGGTTTAACAGATTATTAACAGATATTGAAAACCTGATAGGGTATCATTCGAGATGTAGTCAATCAACGTTTACTTTAATATAAATATATATATATATATATATTCGTTTACATTGTGGGAAAAACACAGCCTACAAAAGTTTGTAAATGAACACTAAGAAAGACGCAGACACGCACACTTACATATACACAGAGGGAGGAAAAAAAGACGTTTCAAATGTTGACGATTAACTTCAAGCAACCCTAATAGGTTTTATTTTCTGCGGAGAAAGAAGTAAAAAAGGAAACAGGAAGATTTATGAACACAAATTAGTTTTACGAAATGCTGAATGGAAGTTTCAGTTCGGTGAAGAAAAAAACGACAGAAAAATCAAGCAGTAATTAGTAATTTACAATATCTTCTACAGAATTCTACATAATCTAAGGCAAAATTCACTCCAATATATCTGTTACACAAAAGTACGTTCTCTAAAATCTGCATAGTTTCAGTCTAACCTACACTAAGCATAAATTAGGGTAAAAGAAACACGTTTTTACTACGGTAACGACAATAACGAAGACGCCATCGATGACAAAATGGATGGTGTAAAGTAATAAAAGAGGAAAAAGTTAAGAAGGGTAACAAAATATCGTCTCTAGTAAACAAAGTGAAACATAAACAATAAAAAATACAGTAATAGTAATAATAATTATTATTATTACTATTACCAGACACCAAATTATCTACTTTCTCACTTCGAATCATATATATATTACTTTATTTTGATGTCATTTATAATAACAATAATAACTGTAATAATCATAATAGATTTACTTTAGACAAACGTTGAACATTGAATACAAAACGCGCGTTTATATATATAAGAAATAAAAGAAAACTGTCTGAAGATGTAGCGTTTGGCGTTAATTTAACTTTCCAAAAAAAAATAAAAAAAACTTCTTCTATTATCTCATAATTCATGATGAATTCATCTAAGTACTCTGTCTGATTTGTATTTCATGCAAAGAAAATAGGAACACTAGTGAAGTAACTCTCAGTATGTCTATGGCGTCAGTCTCATTTTAACTGTTGCATAATAGTAGTGATAATAATAATAATAATATGAAACTTATTAACCATCCACTCGTATTCCGTCTAGGTATAAAACGAAAGTGTTAGTTATAATTGTCGGCTATAAGGATGTCTGTATAATTTATGATTATATATATATATATATTTATGTGCAATATTGGCAAATGAGTGTTGTTTTACAGAAATTATAACTGATATCATGTTCAACTGGCGGGCATTTTCTTTTAAAAAAAAACTCATTTTCACGAGTGTAACTTTAAGACTGTGAAACGCAAGCAAGATGGTTATATCCTTTGATGAAAAAACAATAATTTTGAAGGCTTATTTACACGGAAAATTGGCGTACATTTCATAGGAGGGAACACCATGTTTTGGACACGGTAAAGTAGAGAGTATTACAGATTTTAAATTTGACAAAACAAAACCTACACGTTTTCAAATGATTAAAACAAATAACGAAATTAAAGCATCGAAGGGGAAACCGGGTTATATAAATAAGAATTATTTGTTCACTGACTCATAAAGTCTAAAAACAATTAATTTATATATATTTCTTTATTAAGCTTAATGAAGTCTGTTGGCAAATGAAACCGCAAATGACTAGAACTCTACAAAATAAGTGGAGATAATACATTAAGGAATTTTGAAATCTCTTTAAAGTTGTCGTTTTTGTTGTTGTTGTATGTCCTAATGTTCGCAGCACCTTCCTAGATTACACATCTGCTTTCGACTCAGTACCTAGGGGCCATTTTGTGAAACAAGCTTGCTGAAACTCAAACTGACTGTTGGGTTGTCAAATGGCTGCATTCTTATTTCTCAGGAAGAAAGCAATACACTGTATGTCAGGGAAAGTCGTCCACTTCATTGCTTACTGAGGCTGGTATCCCTCAAAGCACTGTCCTTTCTCCTTTTCTCTTTGGTTTCCTCTTGCATGACTTGCCTCACTCTGATGAAATGAAATTTGTTAAGTATGCGGACAATCTAACTATTTCAATGTCTGTTAACTCCCAGCTTTCTATCAGGAGTTAGCATATGGTCTTCGTCTTATGGCCTTAAACTAAATCCTTCCAAATGTCAAACTGTTAATTTCAGTTTCCGATGTAAACGAAAGTTAAATGAAGCCGTTGGTTCCTATGACCTTTGCAAAATTGATGATATTGATATAGAAACCAAGTCTGAAGTTAAGTATCTTGGTTTAATTCTCTCTTCTGACCTATCCTGGTCCTCTCATGTCTTAGCGATTTCTAAAAGAATATTTCGTCTGACTTTTTACATTAAGAAGTTGAGGCACTCAGGCATAACCCAACCCCTCCTCTTACAGTTTGTCAACTCGTGCATCTTGCCTATTCTTCTTTACTGTTCACCCTTATTCTTTCCTGGATTGCTTAAAAAGGACTTTGTCATACTTCGTAGAACTCTGAAGACTGTCAGTAGGGCGAGTGGTATCCCATTGGGCCGTATCGTTGACATTGTCATTGATAGGCACTTGATGGCATGCAACAAATTTGCTAAAGGGATTTTGTCAGATTGTGGGCGTCCACCTTACCCACAGCTTCAACGTTGTGTCTCCTCAGGTGAAACAAGAAGTCTTTTCAAAAGACTTTATGCACGTACCTTTAAGTAAAAAAATTCCACTACAGCATATTTGGCACGTACTTTATGTGATGGAAATTGTGTTAGGTATGAACTAACTAACCTTCTTTGCACTACTAAATGAACCATTTTCTCCACTCTTACAACATCAACCTTTATTGTTATTGTGCTTCTTATATTTATAATCATCTCAATTTTTTAAATTTCCTTTGTTTAATTTTTCATAAGTGTGAACATCAATTAAGCTATGTTATAACTGTTAATTTTGTATTTCTCCTCACTATACTATATCAACAGAACATTAGATCCAATAATCCATAACATGTTAAAGTTTCCAAACTGAATCGACAATATTTTTGACTTTATATCGTAAACGTGGAGAAATTCCTCTGGTCAATTTTGTTTTAATTTTTAATTTAATTTTGATTTTGATTAAATCAGATGCAATATTGTGACAAATGCTGAGAATTCCATTCTGTATTATAAGTACTGTTTTTGGAATAAAGTAGATTATTATTATTATTATTAATGGCGTGATATGCAGTCATCTTAAGTTGATTCACCTAGAAGAAGACTATTAACATCAACTGGAGAAGTGAATAAATCTTAGAGAACTCCTAAAGACTTGGTACTTAGGTCACACTGTAACTAATACACACGTTTAAAATAAATTAAATTATGTCATGGCAAATTTGTGACTATGGATACAAAGATGCAATAGATGTTGTCTTCGGAAAATGTAGATCATTTTTCCGCAGTTCTTTCAATCTATTTTATAAATGACATTGGCTTTATCTTATTTCAGTGTTAGGTGTTTTAGTTTACATAGTATGAAGTAAAGACACCACCTTAGTTTGCAAGTGACGAGTATTTTTAAAGAGGTTTCAACATTCTGGCAGTGATTTTGGAAATCAATAGAACGATCTATTTATCGAAAACCTATCTGGATAGGACATTATCTTAATTATCACAGTTTCTGACCTGTGAGCCTTAGTAAGGTGCCTGTTTAGCAGAATCCAACGAACATGCACTGAAGACGCACTTGATGTAGAAAAAGGAAGGTTGACACAAACTCTGGCTGATAACAATTATCCAGACAAGTTCATCAGGAGATATAAAGCAGTCAGAACACGAAGACACACTCTACGACTCACCCCTAAGAAAGACGTGTACATCAAGCTACCCTGTTTGAGGCGTCATACCAGCTTGTTAACTGGACAAAGATTGAACGCTGCGGTTAAAAAGATCATAATAATTGAGAATATAGAACCAATATATCCATCTAAGTGCTTAGAACATGAGGAAAATGATGTCACATCCCATTATATTTACCAATTTGAATATACATGTGGACACAAATACATAGGGAGGACTCATCGATCTCTGAAAGCAAGTAAGGGCTGGCTTCAGAGCACATTCGTAAATGGCTTCAGAAGGAAACTGAATCCTCAGAGCCCGTTAATGGTGAGGACAGACGACCTAGTTCTTCAGTTGGGTAATATATTATAGAGACAGGACATAAATGTGATATTCACACGTCTTTTAAACCTATCTATAAAACGTGTTTGGGGCGTATCCTAAAGTTTGTGCAAGCCCTAGCTAGTAATAAAGAAGTCTAAACCACCTTTATGCGTTCAAAAGCATTTCATCATCACTCTATTCCTTTCTGGGTAAACTTTGTTTGGATATCAGCCAGGTAGGTTGCACCATTACCTCTCTTATTTGGTTTGGTGCAGGAATTGGTTATTTTGACTTTCAATAGGTCCTTATTCATACTTCCAAAGAAAGGAGACTTAAGTCAATGCAAGAACTGGCGCGGAATTATGCTCCTGTCCATCCCAAGCAAAATACTAAGCCACATCATCCTGGAGAGAATCAAACATGCCAACCTGGATGAAAAACTTCGACCGGAACAGGCTGGATTCAGGAGAAACAAGTCATGCATCGATTAAATCGCCACATTACGGATCATCATTGAACAAAGCCTGGAATGGCAGTCACCTCTCTATCTCAACTTCACCGAGTTTGAAAAGGCCTTTGACAGCGTCGATCGAGGGGTGATTTGGAAACTACTTCGCTACTATGAAGTGCCACCGACAATTATAAATCTCATCAAACAGCTATACGACAATGCTGCATGCCAAGTAATCCACAACGGGAAACTTACGGAATCCTTCGAAGTGAGGACAGGAGTAAGACAAGCTGGCTGCCTACTATCGCCAATGATTTTCCTGATTGCAGTAGACTGGATAATTCGACAAACAGTGGGCAATGAGGAAACAGGCATAAAATGGACTCACACAAAAAACTTCGAGGATCTGGGCTTCGCCGATGATATTTGTCTGATTTCTCACAAACTGGAAGATATGCAAGCGAAAAGAAACAAGTTGGCAGAAGAAGCATCCAGAGAAGATAGGAGGGACTTCAGGTGAACATAGATAAAACAGAGGTGATGAAAATTCCTGGGCAACACCACCAACAGCAACAACAACAACAGACAACGATCAGCATAAATGGAAGGAACCTGAAAGAAACAACCTCCTTTACCTACCTGGGAAGCATCGTTTCAACTACAGGCGAACGGAACTGACGAGGATATCAAAGCAAGAATCGGAAAAGCAAGACAAGCTTTCACTACTCTCAAGTCTGTGTGGAGGTCAACAACACTCAGCATCAAAAATAAGATCCGGATTTTCAACTCCAATGTGAAGTCACTCAGTGCTACTATACGGATCAGAGACTTGCACTGCGCGTCATAAAGAGCACATCAAACAAACTACAGACCTTCATTAACAGTTGTCTTCGCTCAGTACTCAAGATCAGATGGCCGGCCAGAAAAGATCAGCAACAGAGATCTCTGGGAGCGAACCAACCCAGCAGGAACCGATTGTGAAACAAATAGGCAGGAAGAAATGGAGATGGATTGGCTGGCCATACTCTGAGAAGAAACCATCAAGTGACATCACTAGACAAGCCATTGCTCGAGTGGAACCCGAAAGGGAAGTGGTGAGTTGGTCGTCAGTGCAAGGGTGACTTGGAGGAGGTCATGTGATCAGGAGATGAAAACGTGTGGGCAGACTTGGAGCCAGGTGAATACTCTAGCAGAGAACCGAACGCAATGGAGACGCACGGCTGAAGCCCTATGTTCTTCTAGGAATTAAAGGAAACAATAATAATAATATAAGTCTATTTTCTCACTTCTTAACTCTTAATTAATTTCATATATATATTCTTATCACCAGTCCGAGTGTGACCAGATTGTTCGAAGTGTGTTGCGCAAATACATTACACGATTCAGACAAATTATGTCTTCTTACTGCTTTGTCCAAATTCATAAAAAGAACTAATTGTTTTAAATCTTTTTCATGTAAGATAGGACGACTTTGCTTTTCTTTTCATCAGAGAATGATTTTGTTTGAGTATGTTGAATAGATGATAGACAACAACTCCATTTTTCTGGAAGATATTCATAAGGTGTCTCTCTTCTGTTCTTCTCAAAACCAGAGTGTTACAATGTGATATGGCTCTTCTGAATAATGCTTGGACACAAATACCACATGTATGTTTTAGGGTTGTTGTCGTTGTAATTAGGTATTTGACCTATATGAGTTGACTTTTTGCATAATTATGGTCACAATTTTCCTATAACTGTTCGTCTAACTGTGACAATCAAAAATGGATTTCGTGTATGAGGTTGTCTTTGTTTTCTAGATTATTTTTTTCTTTGTCTTCGTTACCGCAAGCTTGGCGGAGTAACTCAGGAAGCCATCCACCTCCTTGACCACTACTGGGTCCTTGCACTGTTTAAGTATTTTCTAATTTTTTGCCAATATGACAAATATTTCACTCACGTAATCTATCTAGAGATCAAGTTAACACGAGGATAGTGGAAACAATAGTAAGGAAATATACAGGATCAACAGATTACAGTGAAGGTTACCTGGACAGACAAATACATCATACATGAAGAATTCCAAAAGTTCACTTCAAAATCATGTTGTCCAGGAAAACACTGAAAGCCTCTCACTATTGTTAGTATTCTTGCCTTTGTTTCGGTGAATTCAAGGGTCCCATACTAGGACAAAACAGCTGTCCAGTACTCCAAGGTTTTCCAGTGGTTCTCTAAATCATGTCAGCTTATGATGAAATCCTCCATCCAGTTCAATAACACTTTAATTTCACAACCACATAGAACTATTTATTGGTCATCAAGTTAGCAGAGTTTTGTATTCTGGCGACTGAAAATGCTCTGACCTAATGACATGTATACAGAAGGCATTGTGTTTTAGGTAGTGTTATTACAAGACGGGGTTTTTCTAGAAAGTGCTGTAATGGATTTGAGCACTTGTACAATGTTGAGGATAGTGACAGAGGATGTCTTACTCGATAATTCCAAGCCAAGTTGCATAGTATGTCTTACGGATGATTGAATATAGTCTCTGTCTTACAACCATAAAATTTATTTCCCTATGGAAAAGCAATTTGATGTAGATATCCGTTGTACCTATGTTGACAACCCATCTGCTTTTCACTGTATACCCACGTGTCATTTGTTAAATAAGCCTTCTACGTCACAAACCCAGTCTGGAGCTGTTATATGGTTGCATTCTTATTTGAAAGAAGAGAACACGAATTTCAGCAAAGATAACTCCGACTTCAATTGTATCTTACAGGAATTTAATAATTCTCATCCACTGATTAAATTCAGAAGAGAATTAGAAAACGATTCAAAGATTCTCTTTCTGGGCGTGGAATTAACAAGAAGAGATGATGAAACTCTGTAGAGAGTCATCCGCAGAAAATCAACGTGGAATGGCCAACTAACGCATTTCTATAGTTGAATACCTTTGAGCCGAAAACGAGCTCTTATCATCGCATTAACTCCATGGCATTAGAAGAATCTGCAGCAGTGAGTGTTTGGAAGAGGAGACCCTATTCCTCAGAAATATTCTGGCTAAAAATGGTTACCCGACACGTTATGTCGAAAGGAACATGAAGCCTAAACCAAAAAGAGAAGAATGCGATTCCGTGCCGAAGAAAACTCTGTATATGAATCCTAATTTCAGGGGAGATTTGGCAGCTGACATCATAAAGAGGAGAATATCCAGCTCTTTAAAGAAGATCTTCCTCGTAGAAACACTAAGAATGACGTTCTCTAGCCGCCCAACAGTTCGAAACAATGTGAAGGATAAACTCTCGTATATCACCAATTCGGTGTGGATATATCAGTTCACCATCTCGTGAGGAGCTAAGTACATATGTCGTTGTATGCACGTCCTTTCAGGACGTGTTAGAGAATATTACTCAGCGTGGCTGCAAAGAGGAGGCACCGATTCAATCAGAAGTGCCTTCGTTGAACATCTGATCAACATTCCCCGCAAATTCTCAACTGATTCACTCAAAGTAATTTACAAAGTCAACAGAAACCTACCAAAGGCAGTATGTTTCCATGCTTTTCCTGCTCACATTTATAATTCGTTTAAAATAAGTGTTTTACAACTATATCTTGATCCCGTGTTATTCTTGTTTCTAAGGCTCTTGCAATCTATATTCGCACATCCTAACTCCTACCTCAAGATGAAAATTATTATTTCAATTTGTTTCCATGCTCATTTTTTACGCGCCTGCAATTCGTCCTAATCCTGTGTAATTTTGCTTCTAAGCCTCTTGTAAGCCATATCTAGTTGAAAATAATTGTCGCCTTTTATTCGCCTTCGTAACTATGTGGAATCAAGTAAAAATTGCATCTATGTAAAATTATGTATTTAAATGCGATTGTACAGCTTTTGAAAATGAAATCGCCGAAAAGGTATCTTTACTGAACTTTGTATTCTCTTCTTTCTAATGTCCTAATGGATGTTTTCCAAGAGCATTCTTATTTCTCAGATAGAATACAGTATACTGTATTATAAAGCAAAACGTTTCTCTGCCTTGGTTGCAGAAGCTGGTGTCCTACAAGATGTTGTTCTCCTCCACTCTTATTTTTTCTTTCTTCTTACATGATCGAACTCTTTCAGATGAAATCAACTTCGTTAAATGCGCTGATGTTCTGACTATCTCGCTGCCAGTTACTTCCCCCGATCTGACTGTTCCAAACTTAATAGCTTTTTTGTTGGACATCAGCCAGTTGTCCAAGCTAAATGGCCTTACCTTAAGTCCATCTAAATGTCAGACAGTTAACACCACTTTCAGACATAAACGTGATCTACATGAACTGGTCTGTTCATAAGATGTCTGTAGCACAGAGGGCTCTGAAATACAAACTAAGTAAAGCGTAAAATACCTTGGACAGTTTTGTCTTCTGACGTTTCTTGGTAATCCCGTATCTTGTCAGTTTCTAAGAAAATTTCCTTTCTAGCCTAACACACTCAAAAGTTAAGGCAATCTGGAATTACTCAACCTTTACTTTTAAAATTTGTTAACTGTTACATCTTACCTATTATTCTTTATTGCTCCCTGTTAGTCTTATCTGGGCTGCTCAAAAAGGACTATGTTGTATTACTCAGAGTAGGGCCATTGCTGTGCCACTTAGACAGCTTGTTGCTACAGTAGTTGATAAACACCCGGACTCATCTGAGCAATGGTCTACATCCTCAACTCTCCTCTTGTTGCATTTCACCTGATAGGACTAGCAGTCATTATGTAAGACTATATACCCGCCCACACAACCAGCTACAGAAACTCAACGATACCATATATTTGGCCCACAGCCAACGTGACAGAGACAGTGTTAAGCACGAAACCTACGACTTACTATGTTGTTATTAGTAAAATAATCGGCTCTTTTTATCCTCTCTCCAATTTGTAATCTATGGCGACACTATTTCAATTAACTTAAAATTTTAGCTATCAAAATTATTATTATTATCATCATCATCATCACTATTTTACACTTTTTGTACAAACTTGACTTTACTGTTACTGTAAATACCAAAATGCCGCTAGTATCAATCGTGTATTTTTATTATTTTTTTATCTTTGTTTTCCCTGTCGTCGAGTGCATTAGAAGCAATATTGTACTGAATGCTAAAATCTCCACACTGAGTCATAGTCTTTACTCTTTTGGAGTAAAACAAATTATTATTCATATTATTTTTTGGCTCAAAAAAGGAGTGTAGGCTTCAAAAATTAATTGTCCTCTTCACCAGTTTCAAAAACTTTAAATGATATGCATTTTCAACAAGTGTATCCGGCAGTATTTTATAGTTATTGTCTATTTCATCAGTTGTGCAGATACCATGAATCCTCTTAAACCAGCATTCAATTAAGTCCCTTCTGTAATGCGATGGAAAGATTCTACAGAAATTAAAATTCTGTCCTTTTCAAGTAGGCTTTTTTATGAATCGACGGGTTTTTCAGAACTGTAGATGAGTCACATCTTCATGCTAATAGCGTATCACGGCGTATCTCCTGAAATAGTACCTTTGCAGTTAAATCACCTATGTGATTTCCAAGGTAAGTCATATACACTAACCGGTAATGGTCGTTATGGAATCCCCGTAGCAAGGCCATCAAAATGTCTAAAGTGTTTAATTATAAACTTGAAATTAACGTTGTTAGTGCAGAATGATAATAAATCTTTCAAATGTTCTACTGGAATAAGAATTGAAAGACTGCTGGAGGATATACAGTCGAAATTCTTAAATAAAAGTAAATTATAAGTTAGTTGGTGGATGGTGACAAGCAGTGGAACCCAAGATGCGCATTTTGTCCTATTTGCAGTGAGTGATAATGTTCCCATCGAGGCTCAAACCCAGTGCCCATAGTTTCAAACGTCAAAGCGTTATCCACTAGACCACTTGGGCCACGAGAGCCACCTCGTGTGCAACGGGTCATATTAATTATTTAATTGAATTTTGAATTTTCCCATCGATTGATTGGACCGAAGTGCTCGGTCTCAGGTTGTCATGTCGGCTTCTTTTGTAGATGCTTCGACGATGTTTGTGCATGTAATTAGAAGTTAATTGGTGGATGAGGTAGCTCTCGTGGCCCAAGTGGTCTAGTTGATAAGGCTTTGGCGTTTGAAACTATGGGCACTAGGTTCGAACCTCGATGGGAACATCATCGCTCACTGAGGAATACGGGTACATCCATCTGACGAGTCACAAATGCACATCCTGGATTCCAGTGCTAGTCACCATCCACCAATTAACTTATAATTAGATGCCCAGAAATCTTCAAAGCATCTGAACAAGAAGCCGACATGTCAACCTGATGCCGAGTACTTCCATCCAATCAATCGACGAGAAAATCTAAAATTGATTTAAAAGTAAATTATTGTTATTATTTTATTATTATTCCATTGGATTCCGAGTGGAAAATAAAGCTTTAAAAGCAAGCTTCCATCTTGTTCTCCATATAATTTCCAGCTGGCTACACCACTTCCCATAAACGTTTACTTCCCCCCAACGAGAATTCCTCTATGTCACCCTCGGACATACTCCCAACGCGTTGTTTCTCGTTCCGGCTCCAATCGAGGGCCTCCTAGGAACAGTCACTCGGCGGTCTGCACCGCGTATGTTTGTGTAACACTGGATATTAATCAACCGTGAAGTTCACATCCTCTAGAGTCTTCTTATTGGCTCAACGTATGCTTGGTCCAGTTCACATTAATTATGGATATCACTAGTGGTAGCATGCAGCATTGTTTTACTTTTTTCTTCACTTCAAAGGCTTCAATGAGTTTCCTGTTATGAACCACTTAACATGTGGTGCCATCGTATAACCTCTGAATGAAGTTGATTAAGGCTTGTCACACTCCCGTATGTTGAAGCAGTCTCCAAGTTAGTTTGCTATCAACACTTTCGAAGGCCTTTTCGAAGCCGATGAACTTGAAGTGGAGGTTTGACTACCATTCTATACTCTGTTCGATGATAATTTTATTTTATTTTTTATTTATTTTGATTACAGCTTGATGACACACCGTATTTTCTGTACAAGTATGGAATTTTCGGCATGGATATCGGTAGCCCAAATTTTACAGGCCGACCATAGATATCGGGTGTGCGTCGGCAGAGGATCGAACCCCGGACCATGTGCATGGTCGGCGAGAGTCCTAACCACTGTGTAAACTTATAATTTGATCAGCGCATTATCTGTTTTTCTCGAATTCAACTTGTTCTAGGCGGTTTTGCATGCATAGCGTCTCTTCGTCTCTCCAGGATGACATGATTTATTATTTTGTTTGGTATGGATAGGAGCATGTCTTCGCTTCTGTTTGCGCAAAAAGGGCTGTGTAGCTCAGCAAGGTCACCTTTCTTTCAATCAGTTATCACTGCTTCCAGAGGAATTCCATCTGATCCTGATGTCTTCCTAATTTTAAGTATATGTTTACCATTTGGAACTTGTAATGTATCAACTGACGAAACCTACGTCACTTGGTGTATGTTACTGTACTTGTGGGTGTGACCCACATCAGAAGATCAGATAGTAGACAGTTGTAACTGCCTGAATTCTGGCTAGTTACTTGGGTGAATTATTAATGTCGAGATTCAAGTTTAGCATTTGCAGATTACATAATATGAAGTGGCAGATTCACCGGTGTCCCCTTTTTCAACCCAAAATATTCAGCAGTGTATATGTATACTATAATGCAATCATACTTGTTAGCTTTACTGAGACTGATGGTAACAAGGAGATCACATATTATGACCTGAAGACTGTTTATTTCCAGAGGAAACCATGATAAATTCTCACTTCGCATTATGTAATTTGAAGGTTGTAAATTTCATCCCATCCCATCTGCTTTCGCATATTCCCAGTACTTGAATTCCGTATCTTTTCATTTCGTTTGCAATCTGGGCAGCTTTGCCAGTCTCGTACATGCTGAGGACGTTCCATGTCCTCACAAAGACTTTTTCTTTTGCCGCAAGGAGACTCATCGTGTTGAAGTTTCTGTAGCACCTTTGTTTACACGGTGGGGCCGCTAGCTTCAGGCCTGAGAGGGGTGGTTTACATGTTTATGTAGTTTACAGGGAAGAGACTTTATGGGTTGCTACCCTTAGAATCAGGAAGACAAGGAATAAAGCGATCAGAACAACACCAGCAAAAGGAAAAACATTCACAACAGGAAGGGCAGCGACAACAACAACAAAAACATTAGCAGTAGTATCACAGTCAAATACAGTTAACAAAAATGATATCAAAACCATAGAATCACTGACTTGGGCCGACTTGGACATGTTAACCCAACAGTATATGCAATGATAGATAGTTGTTAGTGTTGAACAATCACAAAATTCCAAAGACAAGCTTTTACTACTCTCAAGTCTGTGTGGAGGTCAACAGAACTCAGCATCAAAAGTAAGATCCGGATTTTCAACTCAAATGGGAAGTCAGTGCTACTTTATCGACCAGAGACTTGGCGCGTCATGAAGAGCATCTCAAACAAACTACAGACCTTCATCAACAGCTGTCTTCTCTCTATACTACTCAAGATCAGACGGCCAGAAAAGATCAGCAGAAGGCAGTGATATTTGGGAGCCAGTTGTGCAACAAATCTGCAGGAAGAAATGGAGTTGGATTAGCCATACTCTGAGAAAACCATCAAGTGACATCACAAGACAGACTATCGCTCTATTGAAACACTAATGGGAGGCGGTGAGTTAGTTGTTAGTGCGAGGATGACATGGAGGAGGTGATGTGAAGAGGAGATGAAAGCATGTGGGCAGACGTGGAGCCATGTGAAAGGTTAGTAGAGAACCGAACGCAATGGAGACGTTCGGCTGAAGCCCTAGTTTTCTCTGACAACTAAAGGAAACAATAATAATAATAGTAATAAACTTCAATGGCAAATTAACTTAAGAAATATTCACTTTCTAATTGTATCCTCATCAGTGGCTCTACTCTGAAATACGTAACAATTTTAATACAGTACAAAATTCACCAGTTTAATGGCATTGTTGTACTGTAAGTCAGATTGGCAGCTTACAAATAAATAAGCGATTTACACAGTTCGAGGTGTGATTTCATCACAGTTTTCTTTGCAAACTGAAAGTGTTAAAATCACAATATATGATGACCTACTTGATACCATATGTGGTAAGCGAGAAATCAAGTGAGTGAAGTGAAAATTCGATTTATGGTATCATTAGTTCGCCGCCTGAATATCCAGCCGAAACTAAACTGATTCGGCTGTCCTAGTTGGGTCATACCAGGTACGCAGCTGAGTTGATGACCTCTACACGAAACAAGTGAAACTGCTGTCCACTGGCTAGCATATATAATACTAGTTGACATACAACCACTACTTAACCCAATCAATCAGTAGTGAGTATTGGTTTATTTTATTGTGTTGTATTAAAGACTATAGCCAACGACAAGGATCTCATTGTAAAGTAATTCATTTTTTTCATTCAATTTATTGTTTTCTTCTTCCAGCGCCAATCACCATCAACGGGAGGGATTTGAAAGAGGTTACTTCACTCACTTATCTAGGTAGGGAGCACTGTCTCAACTACAGGCACATGGAACGGACGAGGATGTCAAATCGAGAATCGGGAAGGCGAGAAACACATTCATCAACCTGAAACCAATCTGGAAATCTTCGTCAATCAGCACCAACAACAAAATGATTCGGATTTTCAATACAAACGTCAAGTCAGTCAGTTCTTCTATACGGACCAGAAACATGGCGGCGGGTCACAAAGAACATTTCCAACAGCCTGTTGCAGACCTTTATCAACAACTGTCTTCGTTCTATACTCAAGATCAGATGGCCGGAAAGAATCACCAACAAGAAACTATGGGAACAAACAAACAAAACAAGAACCAATCGCCCAACAAATATGTAGTAGAAAGTAAAGATGGATTGGACACTCATTGAGGAGGCCGTTGGGTGACATCGCGCGTCAGGCCAATGCTCGAGTGGAATCCGAAAGGGAAGTGGCGAGTGGGACGTCGGTGCAAGGGTGACATGGAGGAGATCGTGTGTGAAGAGGAGTTGAAACAGTATGGAATAACATGGATGCAGGTGAAAAGTACGGCAGAAGACAGAAGCAAGTGGAAGCGTGCATTTGAAGCCCTATGTTCCACTAGGAACCCAAGGGAACAATAATAATAATATATATGTCTAAATAGGGAATTTTGTTGACTTGTAAATTAAACTCATGGTCTATCACATATTGATTCATGTGTAGAAAAGGATGTCATCATTACAGTGAGATTTTATTAACTCCTATTTGTACGGAGAAAATCAACTAATCAGGTGAAACAATAAATAAACTTGAATTGAATGTTTATTTTTTTTCCAATCTTGAATTAGTGTACATTTCAAGCCTAAATTATAGAAGAATTCACAGTTTATACCACATATATATGCATATATCTCAGTGCATATGGAGGGTTGTTAGACGGTAGTGTTCCCTACTTTTATTTCGAATTAAAATCCCGGTCTTTGTGCCTTTACACTCAGACGAACTGAATGTTTTATGAAGATTTCAGTTGTGTTTGAATGAATATATATGTGTATATATATATATCTTCAGCCTCTAATTTGGCGTCTAATAGGAATTTTCTTCCCTTGTTTACTGCGTTAATTTTGGCGCCATCAAGTAATAATTAAGCTAAACTAACAATAGTGTACATAGTGTTGTACTATGTGTGTAAACAGTTTTACTCTCCCTGTGGTTACAGTAATAAAATGTATTGGTGCGTAGATAGGTAGGTATACAGGTATACAGGTAGTTACGCATTCTTAAGAAATAACTTTAGGCCAGAAATACATGATACTCTCTTCCTATGTCTACTAATTTATATATGTTAGTAACGATGATTTTTGAAATACTGTACTTATGGAAGAAATTAAATATTATGTGGTGTGATAGTTTTACACCCACCTACATATATATATGTAACCTGTATAGATGAATATATAAATCCTGTTGAAAGTTTGACATCCCACACACACTCACATACACACACAAACATATACATTAGTGTTATCTGTGTGGCACAACATATAGTAGTATATCAACATGTACTATCAAATCTCCACGCACTGATTTATTCATACACCCGAATTGAAATATATCCATGTTATGTATATATATATCTATGGTAATATTTACAGGCGCCAGATTTAATTTTTGCCCAATGATGATAACAGATAACTAACTACTAAAAGGGAAAGAGGTCATTTATTGTAACACTTTTGTGTAGTAAAAGTTAATCTCACAACACTTATAATTGGTTTAACAATATTTAATTTGATCAAAATTAGATTCTTCTATGTATATTTCCTTTTAGTATATAAAGAGAAGTAATTTGTTTTTTTCTAAAACACAAAAAAATAAAACGAAACTAGAGAACATGCGTTCACTATAAAAGAAGAAGTATAAAAGTATAAATGATCAGGGCATATTGGAACATTGACACATTGAACAGGCGAAGAATGTGTAACGCATACTTTAATTAAAAATAAATTCACTTTTATAATAAAAATATATATTATGCATAAACATTTTATACACTATTTATCAATGTTTACCTTTCTACAAATGTTTATTATAATTATACTTAGTTTATTATCATTTCTACCAAATTATACAATATCTCATCAGCATTCATCCATATTGACAAAAAATAAAACAGCATTACACTTAGATGAGGCGAAGGGAAAAAAACAAATTGGCGCATTACATGAAATTATGTTGAATGATCAAAATATCACTACTGGTCATTGGTTTAATAAAGGCATGGCATATAAAAAATGTGTTCAATCATTACAACATGATAAAGGCTATTTTGAAAAACAGCTAAAAGATTGTGAAAAATATTCTGGTCGAATGTCAATGGATAAAATTGATTTGATTAAACCTGATTATGAAGCATTAGTGAAGAAAGTTGTCTGTGTAATTCAGAAAATTAATTGTCCAGTGAATGAAAGATCATTTCAGGTAGGTGAACATTTTTGGCTTTACTTTCATTATTGTTTTTTTTTTTTGTTATTGATATCAGTTTATACGCTTAAAATAAAAAGTATCCAGTCAGCGAACACTCTCTTGGGTTAACAGGAAGAGATGGCCATTTTTGATCAAATGGAATGGGGTAACAAGTGGGTAAAATGAAGCGTGAAATTCTCACTTTTTGCTGAATTTTTCCAACTTTCACCCACCTTGTCATTCACTTACTTCCTTTTTATGCATTTTGTTACAAGAAATAATTAACCACATTTGCGCGCATTTTTTCCACGTTTTCAAAAATGGCCAAATTAGGCGCTTTTTTCACACTTATTTTTATTATTGTTCCCTTGGGTTCCTAGTGGAACATAGGGCTTCAACTGCACGTCTCCACTTGTTTCTGTCTTCTGTTGTACTTTTCACTTGCATCCATGTTAGTCCATACTGTTTCAACTCCTCTTCACACGATCTCCTCCATGTCACCCTTGCACTGACGTCCCACTCGCCGCTTCCCTTTCGGATTCCACTCGAGCACTGGCCTGACGCGCGATGTCATGCAGTGGACTCCCCAGCGAGTGTCCAATCCATCTCCACTTTCTCCTGCATATTTGTTGGGCGATTGGTTCTTGTTTTGTTTGTTTGTTCCCATAGTTTCTTGTTGGTTCTTGTTCTTTCCGGCCGGCCATCTGATCTTGAGTACAGAGCGAAGACAGTTGTTGATAAAGGTCTGCAACAGGCTGTTGGAAATATTCTTTGTGACAGACTGGCCAAGCTTCTGATCCGTATAGCAAAACTGACTTCACGTTTGTATTGAAAATCCGAATCATTTTGTTGTTGATGCAGGCTGAGTGACGGAGATTTCCAGATTGGTTTGAGGTTGATGAATGTGTTTCTCGCCTTCCCGATTCTCGATTTGACACCCTCGTCCGTTCCATGTGCCTGTAGTTGAGACAGTGCTCCCTACCTAGATAATTGAGTGAAGTAACCTCTTTCAAATCCCTCCCGTTGATGGTGATTGGCGCTGGATGTTGCTGCTGTTGTTGTTGTTGTTGGTTGGTTGTTTCCATAACCTCCGTCTTGTCTATGTTCACCTGGAGTCCTGTCTTTGCTGCTTCTTCGACTAGTTTGTCGGTTTTCACTTGTAAGTCTTCGATGTTTTGTGACATCAAACATAAATCATCCACACGCGAAATCCAGGTCTTCTATGTTCTTCACGTTGGTCCAGGATATCCCCGTCTTCTCGTTTCTCACTGTCTGACGCATAATCCAGTCCACCACAATTAGGAATATCATTGGTGATAATAAGCACCCTTGTCTGACTCCTGTGTTTATTCCAAACGCCTCACTGAGTTTTCCGTTGTGGATCACTTGACATGTGCCGTTGTCGTACAGCTGTTGAATAAGGTTGATGAATATTTGGGGTACGCCGTAGTACATGAGTAGTTTCCAAATTACTTCACGGCCAACGCTGTCGAAGGCCTTCTCAAAGTCTATGAAGTTGAGGTAGAGGTTTGATTGCCATTCCATGCTTTGTTTTGTGGTGATGATGCGTAGAGTAGCAATTTGGTCAGAACATGATTTGCCTTTCCTGAATCCAGCTTGTTCTGGTCGGAATTCTGAATCCAGTGCGTCCTTTATTCTCTCCAGGATGATGCGACTCAAGATTTTACTTGGCGTCGACAGGAGTTTTTTTTGCACTACTCATGTCATTTCTAGAAATACTCCACTTTTTGTTTGCATTTTATCCAATTTTGAAGGGAACGCTTTCCATTTTATACATATTTATAAAAAATAAATTCTCCGACTGTGTATTCATTATTATAATTAATCTTTTGCGTTCTAAGTGGAATTAGTGGCTTCAGTGGTACATCACCAATTCAATCTGTTCTCTGGAGACATTTTAAGCTAGAGCCACGATCGTTAATAAACTTTTATTTCCTCTTTATTATACGACCTGATTAGTAACACCCTTGGACCCACGCTCAACGTGTTATTTCGTATTTGGGTTTCTTTCTTGAGTCTCGTGAGTGACCTGATGAGTTATTAGTTAGTTATCCTTTACTCTGCAAGTGTTTCTTTCTGTTTATCTTTTCTGGCTATCTAATGCTTTTTCTATAGTTTGGTTTGTAAGGGTTAGTTATGTTTTTACGAGTTGATCACGGATTGATATCAGTTAGAGAACCATTGAAAACCAAGGAGTACTGGACAGCTGCTGTTTCATCCTAGTTTGGGAATCATCGGCAGTGCTGACCCAAACTAGGATGATACAGCAGCTGTCCAGTACTCCCTGGTTTTCAATGGTTCTCTAACTGATATCAATCCGTGATCAACTCGTAAAAACATAACTAACACTTACAAACCAAACTATAGAAAATTAATCTGATGCTCGCTAGTGACTTGCTACAGGATGGAGTTTCCTGGAGTTCTAGTGAAAAGTCGTGACGAGTGAGGTCCAATTAGATGTCACGTGTGTGGATGGATGTCCTACCAACGACAATGGTTGGGGTCGCGCTAAATCACGAATTGGTAGAAGTTAGAGTTTATGAGCCATTGAGTCGGGTCCCAGTGGCTGAATGGTATACGAGCCAGCTTGCCTTGTAACCGGAAGGTCCTGGGTTCGAATCCCAGTGGGTGCGTACTGCCGATGATTCCCAAAACTAGGATGAAACAGCAGCTGTCCAGTACTCCCTGGTTTTCACTGGTTCTCTAACTGATATCTAATGCTTCCAAGAATAATTCGATGGATTGGAGGAAATATTTACAAGGAAGCTTTCCATTGTTTAAGCGAATGTTAACACTGAAGGAAGAAAAAAAAGATGATAGCTTCATGATTAAGACATTCAATTCAGGATGTAACAACACAGAGGAATCATCCACCTGAGTGAGCTATGAATCCTCTTCATCTTTCCGATGACCACCTGCCCCTGTGTACACATAAAGTGAGGGTAAGTAGGCGGTTGACTATTGTATTTGGTAAATCTCAGTATACCATTCTGACTGTTTATACGAATAAACCTGAAACTAGTTTTTTCAATATTTCGATATCTGATTTGTTGGGATATGTAGATTTTTTTACAAAATTAGAGAAATACTACTCAAATTATCAATATTTTGTATTGCATTTAGTCGTGTAGGAAAATAGTTATTTAATGAAACTTTAGAGTACATAATTTCTGCGACTTTCATAGGTGTACTGTTGTTATTACTCAGTGATATGTTTATATCTTCCACACAGTTGAAAAATTAACTTAGTATAGACATTCCCTTTTCCCAACCTTTACAAGACTATTTGTATACTAAATTTTTGTTTAGATTTTGGATTTTTGAGAGTTTGATTCTCCTGAATGTAGACTGCGTAACCAGTTCTGATATCAGTTAGGGAAGCATGGGATAGGATGAGTCAGTATGAACAAGTGTTTCAATTGTAGTCTGAGAATATTCAGCAGTTCACATATCATTATTATTTCTTGTGTAAACGTCTTCCTTTCGAATATATAATTCAAAATGAACTTTATTATTGACTAACATTGTCACGAGAATTTCAAGAAAAATTCATACGGTACTTGTTTTCATACCATATGAGTTTCTGTAAATGGTTAATACGTTTAAACAAACCCAATTTACTATGCCTTGTTTCGTTGTAGTAAAGGGAAAGTGTGCAACACTTTGCAGTGATTAACGCTTTCAAGAGATGTACCACATATAATAGCCTAATTACTTCTGGTAGGAAGTAATCTTAGTGATCACCTCGACAGCTGAAATTACAGTATCTGACAATATGTTTTGAAAAGTAGTCATTGTTTCATTTTTTCAAGTATTGGTTTGGTAGGGATTTTGTTTAATTGCATGGAGGATTTCATCATGAGCTGACGTCAGTTAGAGAACCACTGGAAAACCTGGGAGTACAAAATCCCTACCAAACCAATACTTGAAAAAATTAATCTGATGCTCACTAGTGACTGGCCCTATTCAGGCAGTTAACCTGGGGTTCTAGTGGGAAGCCGTGACCAGTAGGGTACAGCAGGTTGAAGATGAGGCAGTAACTCATCGAAGAAGACATTGAGAAATGGTCGCGCTATGTCGTGAATTGGCAGAAGTTAGAATTCAAGGACCATTGGATCGGGTCCCAGTGGCTAAATGGTCTACGAGCTCACCTTGTAACCAGAAGGTCCTGGGTTCGAATCCCGGTGAGCGGGTACTGATGAAGAGTCCCAAACTAGGACGGGAGAAACAGCTGTCCAGTACTCCCAGGTTTTCCAGTGGTTCTCTAACTGATGTCAGCTCATGATGAAATCCTCTATGCATTGTTTCTTTGTCTGAAGACACGTTAAGTGCATGACTGTGAGGGTTACGGTCACAGGGGAGTCCTCGAAGAAGGGAAGCTGACTTATAGAAATTAGAAATGAACTAGAGTTGTCAAGACAGTGATTGCTATGGGTGGTTAGAGACAGCTGGATTTACTTCCAGTGAATAATGTCAAGCATTTTTCTTCTTGCTGAGTAGTAGTAGGAGGAGTAAGGAAAGACGGGTTACTGCTCATTGTTGGGGTCAGTGGTTTTCCTAGACAAGATCTGCATGAAATCAATCAAATCATTGCAAACTTAATGTCTGAATATCACTCAACTGCTGATTTTTCACTCGGTCGGTCGGTCGCTCGATTTTTGACATAGAACTTTGCACATATGTGCGGCAGTTCAAGTCGCCACACTCCCTCCATGTAGCACACAAAGCAAGAGAAGAAATTAGAAGAAATGCATAATAGAGACAGTAAACAGAGGAGTGAGACAAAGGAATAGTAATAACGAAGAACAAAACAATTTCATTGGAAATCATCAGTCACAAGGAGTGGATGCATCTGCACCAGCCATTGACAACGATTTTGAACTATGTCACGAATTGTTTCCAACCTTTGGTTTTTACCGTCCCGAGGATTCCAACCAGTCAGGAAGTCTACACCTTCCTACGTGTCTTAGACTAACTGTAGTGGATTTCATTGACTGGTGCCATGTTTTGGTTTGACCACCGCTAGCTCTTTTCCAGCCTGACCCTATATCAGCTAGAATTGTTCTTCGAGGAAGGCGATGACTAGGCATACGTAGCACATATCCTAACCATCTCAGTTGATGTAGCTTCACAGTCTCGTCGATTGATTTCCCCGCCTTACCTAGTACTCGACGCCTAACCTCTGATTTTTCACTAACCTTAAGATAAACATTTTCTAGATGACGTGATGATGAAAAGTTATGAAATTCTTCAAGTTGGATAGGAGGGTGAGTATTCACCGATGAAAGTGAGCAGCAGTAGTCCTTGACTGTCAATTTACAGAGAAAAAAGGAATAATGCTTCACTGAATCAACAACAAGTAGCTGAAATGTAAACTTGCTCCTTTTGGTCGCGACTCCTGACGACGTCTTTGATGCATGTTGGCGAATATTCTTATACTAGAACGAATCAAATAAATCCCGACGAACATAATGTCAACATTTTAAGGCTTTAAAGAAATAAGTGATCAAAAGCTGTGGCATGTTTGAATTTCGGCAGACTGTAGTAATCTATTAAAAAGAGACAGTTATTTGAAAATATCTTCTTAGTGAAAACCAGTGTTTAAATTAATAACAATAATAGTAATTCAGATTTATTTGTGTGTATCATAATGAGATAAAGTGAGTCTTTTCTTAATGTATCAAAAGATTTGAAAAAAGACTTAATTTACCAAACTTATCTAAGCTTATTGGAAGTCATTTGAAATGAGGTTATTAATCCACAGTTGCAATAAATGTTGCGTGCTTTTTACATTTAGAAGGCAAAAGGATAGGGTGGTGGGGATTTTGATCTTTTGTCAAGTTTGATCGCAGACGGATATCAGTTATGGGACTACTGAACTGGACAACTGGTTACTCCATCCTAGTTCGGGACTCATCGGCAGTACGTAATCACCTACATGGTTCGAACCCAGAATCTTGCGGTGACAAGTCAAGCTCGTAGACCATTCAGCCACTAGGACCCAACTCAGTGACCAACCAATGAATTCTAACTGCTAACAATTCGTGATTATAGCGTGATCACCATTCGATGAGTCCAAAACTAGTATGGAGGAAACTGTTGTCCACTACTCCCTGGTTTTCAGTGGTTCTCTAACTGACATCATCAATCCGTAGTCAAACTTGAAAAACAGATCAAATCCCTACAAATCAACTCTTGGAAATTAATCTGATGCTCGCTAGTGACTAGCTGCAGGACGAGATTGACTACAGTTCCAATGAGAAGTCATGACCAGTAGGGTACACCAAGTAGGTCGGGAGTGAGGAAGAATACTAGCCGGCGATGACTTTGGCTGGTGCCAGTCACGCTAAAATCATGAATTCGTGGAGGCTATAATTCATGGGCGATTGAGTTGGGTCCCAATGTATGAATGCTTTACAAGCTTTCCGTGTAACCGTGGTTTCGTAACCCGGTAGGTATTTACTTTTCAATTAGATCCTCATCTCTGGCTCTGCTCTAATTTATATGGCCATTTTAATACAATACCGAAAATTTCACTAATCTATTGGCTATACGTTTGTTAACAGTAACTAGTTAATATCAGAATGTCAGGGGGGCGATATTTAGTGAAGAAAATTAATACACACGATAATAGGGTGTGCGTTGGTGGCATAGCGGTTAGGACGCTCGCCGACCATGCACATGATACGGGGTTCGATCTCCGGCCGGTGCACTCCTTTACCTCACTAAGCTAGAACTAAAAAGCTCGCGAAGAGAGAAGGTTGGGCATGAGGCTAGCAACCCTATCCTGTAAAAATAAACACTGCTACAGAAACTTCAAGCCTCTAGCTTGAAGCCCAATGTTCCACTGGGAAAGTAAAGGAATAAAAAAAATAAAAGGATAGAAATGTTTACAACAAATGGACTTCGTATTGCAATACTTTTGAAAAATGAAGAGTAACTGAGGAATAAGCGAGTGTTCATGTTGATTACGGAATAAGTAATTTAGGAAAATAAAATAATTTAGACAATGATAACTTGTAATTAAATGTGAAGTAGTCAGAAAATATCAAATAATTTGGACAATTATAATTTTAAAAAACTTAGGTGAGGGGGTAGAACATAATAGTGAGGCTTTTAAATTCATGTAATGACAGCAAAGGCAAATAAAAAGGCTGTACGAATTTCTTATGTACATACAGGCTTGGCTTCTTCAGATGGATTCGGATGGCTTCATGTGTATGTAGAAGACAAAATCGCAAAGCAAAGTTAAGATTAGTTGGAACGGGATAAATAACTTTAAATGCTGTAATAGCATCAACTTTAAACTCACTGTCTTTAAAGTTTTCTAATTGTACGCTCAAAGTAGCTGGCTCTGTAGCTGCAGTCAGACTGGTAGGTAGACATAGAGAAGGTGAAATTAGGTAGTTTGTCCTTATTCCTCAAAAGTAAAACAGGAGTAGCAGTAAAGAGACAACTTACGTTTGCCGCATCGAATTCCCTTTTGACTGTACTATTTAGGCTCTGTGTTATTATTTAATTGATGGTATTATTATTGTTTCTTTTAGTTCCTAGGGAAACATGAGGCTTCAGCCGCACGTCTCCATTGCGTTCGGGTCTACACCAACGTTTTCATCACATGGCTTCACGTCTACCCATGTGCTTTTATCTCCTCTTCTTATGACCACTTCCATGTCACTCCACCCTTACACTGACGACCAACTCGCTAATTCCCATTCGGGTTCCACTCGAGAGCCTGTCTTATGATGTCACTTGATGTTTCTCTCAGAGTATGGCCAATCCAACTCCTCCATTTCTTCTTGCATATACTGTGCCTAATTGGTTCCTGCTGGGTTGGTTCGCTCCCAGAGATTCACCTCTGTTGCTGATATTTTCTGGCCGGCTAACTGATCTTGAGTATTGAGCAAAAGCAGCTGTTGATGCAAAGCTGTAGTTTGTTTGAAGTGCTCTTTGTGAAGCGGTGCCAAGTCTCTGATCCTTATATTAGCACTGACTTCACATTGGAGTTGAAAATTCGGATCTTATTCTTCATGATGAGTGCTGCTGATCTCCACACAGTCTTGAGATGTCAATGAGATGTTGTTGATGTTATCACCAAGAAACTGCAGTTTTATGAACAGTGGCTTTTTTGGAGCTGTCGCCCTACTGGCTTGTTTTAGTGTCAAGCTTATATTTTTCTCAATGAACCTATCTGGATAACCATTTTTACTAAGTAGTTCTCTAATAATCTTGAGCTTTTCATTAAAAAAGTCGTTTTGGCAGATTAACCTAGCTCCCTGAACTGAACAAGTCATGTTTGTGTTTCAAAGGTACAAAATTCAAAAATATCTGTTTACCGACCTGTCATTGTAGATTTCTTATACACACTTCTCTTTAGTGTACCATCCTCTTTCCTGGTCAGGAAGACGTCTAGGAATGAGATACTATAATTACTTTCGTTCTCTATGATAAAGTTTATTGCTGAATGAGCCTCAGTGAACTTGTTGAGGATGTTCGTTGCTTCTTTCTGGTTTTTTATAATCATAAATGTAATCATAAATCCACATATCGACAGTAGAATTCCAATTCAATGACTACTCCTTTCAGTGGTCCATTGTCTAACTTAGCAAGTAAGAAATCAGCTAGGATTAGGCCTAATATGCAGCCCTTTGCTACACCACTAGTTTGTCTATAGTATTCCTTGTTGAATAAGAAATGAACATTCATCGTACATCTTAAAATAAGTTTTTTTGAGGATACAGAAATACTGATGTCAATGTTTTGTTTATCATTAATGATGGGATCTCAGCAATAAGTGATATTGAGGCAAAAAATTTAGATAAACTTTTGACAACACGTAAATGAAACTCAGGCATGATATCATGTCATGACGTTTAATCTCATGCATTTAGAATGTCGTGAGGTAAACAAACGACCTTGACGCGCTTTTTGATTAGTAATCCGCAACAAAAATCTCACGAAATCCTTCGAAGTGAAAACGGGAGTAAGACAACCTGGCTGCCTACTATCTCCAATGATTTTCCTGATTGTGGTAGACTGGATAAGGCGACAGGCATAAAATGGACCCGCATAAAAAAACTTGGAGGATCTTGACATCGCCGATATGCAAGTGAAAAGTGACAAGCTGGAAGAAGAAGCATCCAGAGAAGATAAGACCTCAGGTGAACATAGAGAAAAAAAGGTGTTGAAGATTTTTGTCCAACAGCAACAGCTACAGCAACAACAACAGACAACAATCAGCATAAATGGGAGAAATCTGAAAGAAGTAACCTCCTCTACCTAACTGCATTGGAACCATCGTTTCAACTGCAGGTGGAACTGACGAGAATACCAAAGCGGGGATCGGGAAAGCAAGGCAAGCTCTCGTTTCTCTTATATCTGTGTGGAGGTCAAGAGCACTCATCATGAAGAATAAGATCAGGATTTTCAATTGCTACGTGAAATCAGTGCTAATGTATGGATCAGAGACTTGGCGCCGCGTCACGAAGGGCACTTCGAACAAACTACAGATTTTCATCAACAGCTATTTTCGCTCAATACTACTGAAGATAATGTAGCCGGTCAGAAAGGATCAGCAACAGGGAGGGATCATCGGGAACGAACAAACCGTTGGGGAACTGATTATGCAAACAATATGCAGGCAGAAATGGAGGTGGATTGGCCATTCTCTGAGAAAACCATCAGGAAAGTGACATCACACGACAGACCATAGCTCGAATGGAACCCACATGAGAAGCGGTGATACGGTCGTCAGTGCGAGGGTGACATTGAGGAGGTCATGTGAAGGGGAGATGAAAGCATGTGGGTAGAGGTGGAACCAGGTGATGAAAACGTTGGCGGACAACTGAACGGAATGGAGACGTGCGGCTGAAGCCTTATGTGCCCCCAGGAGCTAAAGGAAACAATAATAGTAATAAACAAGGGTCTATAACGTCAAGATATAATTTGACAGACATCAGAGATTCATAATGTAGAACTGAAAACACAAGATTTGCCTGCAATTTTTAATGGCTTAAACCCAAGTATTTATCTCTAGATTCAGTAAATCAACAGCAGCGTTCTTCTGTGTAGCTTGAGAAAGTTTCACGAGTAACTCACAGTCTGAAATTATATTCCACTAGTGTCACAACGGGATTTAACAAGATAGAATCTGTGGTACTGTTTAATAGCAACAACGTATATGAAAAATACGAGTCAACCTCAACAATGCCCACTGGTAGCTATTCAGCTCGAAGGCTACTCAGGTATAAAATACGCAATTCCCAAAAATATTTATTGATGAAACACAAGCTTATATCTACCTGAGGATTAGTAAGAATATTCTGAACAAGAAGGGATGAAAATTCTGTCCATAAGAATCAAAGAGAACAGCAGACTGTTCAAGGTCAAGCGACCTTTCCATGGTGTAACTTTGAATTCATTCAAACAAAGTGGCGGCCGTAAAAAACAACACATTATTATCAACTGTAAAACACAAATAGGGATCACCCAAAAAAGGATTAAGTCAAAAGAAGACAGCCACTTGTTAAAACGATGATTTACAGATGCTCTAGGTGAACTGCTTCTATTTCGATCGGATCATTCAAGCCAGATATACACATACGATAAGTTAACGTCTTAATTCTGATCAACTGTTCACTAATTTTTAGCCTGAAAATTGACTTCCTTAATATCTAATGAGAATCCTTGTGTAGTAGTAGCTTTCATGAAGTCATTTATAAAATCAGACTTTTATCAATGTTATTGGACAGTGATACTGTTGCCATAAGGCAAAGAAAAACATATCGGGTTTGTAATGCAAGTAGTATTTAGCCTTTTGTCTTAAAAAAATTGAAAATTATCTGATTTTACCTACTCACTCTTGTTTGACGTGAAAACTATTCACTGTATGCCTGGCTCTTTTAGTAACCTTTCAAAAGTGTATGGATATGACGGGAGTTTAGTAAAAACAGAATTGTCGCATGTTCATGTGGAAAAAGACTCTGAGTCTAACGCTGATTTCAGAAGACTAATTATTGCCTCAGAATACTTTGTGTGATAACCGACACGAAGATATCAGGAAATGGACTGGCAATGCGGGGATTGCTTATTTTTTTCACCGACAACGAACCAGACCACACAGGGTTACAAAGCACAAGGTCTATGTGTAAGCATCAGTATAAGTTACAAGAATACTTTTGATCGTTTTACTCCAGTCTTCTGCTAATCAGCGTATGGCTAGGCAATTGCTAACATTGTTGTTTCCCGCCAAATGGATATTACTTTGAATAAACAAACTATATGTTTTCCATTCAATGTTTAATAACACTGACAAGTATTCCTTATTTCGACTGACATTTATTTAGAAATAACAGTCCATTGTATTTCAACTTAGTATCGGTTTGTCACTAAACGTTACAGCCGTAGAGATTTATGCTGCTGAAGAGGTTTGAACTACGATGAAGAAACCATTCCCTGCTTCTAATACTTTACTAGTTTGGTAAGGTTGATAAAGTTGATAAAATCATGGAAAACTTTATGTTTGAGTAAAATCTAAACAGGTTTTCAAAAAATAGGTCAAAATCCCAAAAACTCAAATATCCCACGTTCTACACTGAATTGTGCATCATTTTTCGAAATAAAATTCAATAATGCAAAAGCTCAACACACAAACAGACTATGAGTTGACTTGTCATATTCAGTTTATAAAGTCACAGAAAGGGTGGCTCATTTTGTTTTCAGTCTCAATAAGCTGTTCATTTTGTGCTTCCATGTGTCAATGGTCGGATGCTTGCCAGTTACGCCGAAGGGTTTAAGTTTGATTTTCAGCTAACACACTCCTCTTATATCTCGCCTAGTTTTCTAGCCAATTGTAAGGCCGATAGAAAAATTAAGGGGGGGGGTGGAAGATTGGATATTACTATTATTATTGTTACCTTTAATTCCTAGAGGAACATAGGGCTTCAGCCGTGCGTCTCCATTGCGTTCGGTTCGCTGCTAGAGTCTTCACCTGGCTCCAAGTCTGCCCACACGTTTTCATCTCCTCCTCACACAACCTCCTCCAAGTCACCCTTGCACTGACGATCAACTCGCCGCTTCCCTTTCGGGTTCCACCCGAGCAATGGCTTGTCTAGTGGTGTCACTTGATGCATTGTTTCCTCAGAGTATGGCCAGCCAATCCATCTCCATTTCTTCCTGCCTATTTGTTTCACAATCGGTTCCTGCTGTGTTGGTTTGCTCATTGCCAGAGATCCCTATTGCTGATCTTTTCTGGCCGGCCATCTGATCTTGAGTATTGAGCAAAGACAACTGTTAATGAAGGTCTGTAGTTTGTTTGAGGTGCTCTTTATGACGTGCCAAGTCTCTGATCCGTATAGTAGCACTGACTGACTTCACATTGGAGTTGAAAATCCGGATCTTATTTTTCATGCTGAGTAGTTCTGTTGACCTCCACACAGACTTGAGATAATGAAAGCTTGTCTTGCTTTTCCGATTCTTGCTTTGATATCCTCGTCAGTTCCGCCTGTAGTTGGAACGATGCTTCCCAGGTCGGTAGGTAAAAGAGGTTGTTTCTTTCAGGTTCCTCCCATTTATGCTGATTGTTGTCTGTTGTTGTTGCTGTTGTTGGTGTTGCCCAGGTATCTTCATCACCTCTGTTTTCTATGTGTTCACCTGAAGTCCTATCTTTGACGCTTCTTCTGCCAATTTGTTGCTTTTCGCCTGCATATATTCGAGTTTGTGGGAAATCAGATATATATCATCGGCGAAGTCCAGATCCTCCAGGTTTTTTGTGTGAGTCCATTTTATGCCTTTTTCCTCATTGCCCGCTGTTTGTCGCATTATCCAGTTTACTGCAATCAGGATATGATTCAATCTAAAGTGAAATAGCAATCAGATTCTTTTGAAATTCTTATCTGAAATCATAAATGGCTCAGACATGAAGCTATATAGCACATTTTGTTTTGAGAAAAATTAGACTGGTGGACTGGATTATGCGTAAGACTGTTGGGGCGAGGAGTCAGAAATATGCTGGACCACCAATCAAAAGACTCTAGAAGATATGGATTTCGCAGATGATATATGTCTAATGTCACGCAAACTTGAAGACTTACAAGCGAAAACCAACAACCTGACTGAAGAGGCTGACAGCAAAGAAAGGACTTCAGGTGAACATAGAGAAGACGGAGGTGATGAAAATAACCCACCAACCAACAGCAGCAGCAACAAAAACCAGCACCAATCACCATCAGCGGGAGAGATTTGATAGAGGTTACCTCCTTCACTTATCCCGACAGGAAGCATCGTTTCAACTGCAGGCAGTCGGAACGGATGAAGATGTCACAGCAGGCTGGCCAGAATCGGAAAGGTAAGGTACACCCTCATCAACCTGAAACCAGTTTGGAAATCTTCTACACTGCACTCAGCATAAGGAACAAGGTTCGCATTTTCAATACAAATGTCAAGTCGGTCAGTGCTTCTATATGGGTGAGGAACTTGCACTGCGCTCGTGTCACGAAGATGATTCCCAACAGCCAGTTGCAGACTTTCATGAACTGCTGCCTTCGCTGGCTGGCTCCATACTGAAGATGAAACGGCCAGCCAGAAAGAATAAGTAACGAAGAGCCGATCGGTCAACAAATATAGAGGAAAAAATGGAGATGGGTCGAGTATACATCGAGGAGGCCATGGAATGACATCGCGCGCAATGCAGGCCATTGCTCGAGTGGAGTCCAAATGGGCAGCGACGAGTGGGTCGTTGGTGTGAGGGTGACATGGGAGAAATTGTGTGAGGAAGATATAAGAGAATTCGGTCAATCGTGAACCCACCTGAAGAGGACGACAGAAGATAGAACAAAGTTGAGATGTGTTGTTGAAGCCCACTCGGAACGCAGGGGAATAATAATAATAATATAGGAATGACCCGCACAGATAAATATTTTGTTTCGCTGGTATGCATGCATGTACTTCATAGTGCAAGAATCGACTTGTCTTGGAAATCAATTTCAGGTTTACTCCGACAGTAAAACAAGTGAAATTTTATTATTATTACTGTGATTGCATATCGACTAGTTTTTATTACACTTCAGTATGGTTGTAAACAAGTTATCAGTATAGCTGGCAGAGGGAAATGAAGACATAAGATTTACACACACGCACACACACACGCACACACTTATGCAAACATCCATAGAGATACAATTACAAATAACAATAAATTATTAGTGAATAATACAATAAAAATCTAAAGTAATTAAGTCATTGGAAGAAGGAAAACAAATAAGATGGGAAACACAGTGAAGTAACTGATAAATCACGTTTAAAGTGTGATGGGCGCATATGTGCGCCCCTTATGAGTGTGTGTGTGTGTGCGTACGTGCATGTGTGTGTGTGTGTGAGTGGCAAGTGAACCCATCTGTTATTATTATGGCGCCCATTAATTTATGCATTATACAATAATGTATATATCATTGTATAGACAAGGATCTTATGTTACTCATCATGTTGAACATTGAATATATGAATAAATCTTTCTCATTCTGTTAGAACTCTGCACCTTTTCTTTCCATTTTTATCATTTAATTGAAATCCAATACAGTCCCATTTATATTCAAGTATTGGTTTGTGGGAATTCAATTGATTGGTTACAGGATCTCATCATGAGCTGACATCGTTTAGAGAGCCAATGGAAAACCAGCCTGGGAGTACTTCACAGCTGTTTCGTTCTAGTTTGTGCCTCTCCATCAGGATTTGAACCCAAGATTTCTGGTTACAAGACGAGGTGATGAACCATTAAGCCACTGGGACCCGATACAAAGGCCAGCCATGAATTCTAACTTCTGCCAATTCACGACATAGCGTGACCACTAGCCAATGTCTTCGGCGAGTATTTGTCCTCACTCCCATGCTATGTCATGAATTGGTAGAAGTTGGAATTAATGAACTGGCCACTGAGTCGAGTTCCAGCAGCTTAATGGTCTACGAGCCTGTCTTGCAATTGGGAGGTCTTGAACTCAAACTCTGGTGGTGGGTAAGTACTGATGAAGAGTCCCATACGAGAACGAAACAGCCGTCCAGTACTAGCTGTTGGTTCTCGAATGATTCTCTAACTGGTGTCACCGCATGATGAAGTTCTGTAACGAGTTCCATTTATATTTGTTTAAATGTTTTATACATGATTATAGCGGAAGCAACGAATTTCGTTGACATAGCTGACAGAAGACTGCCTACTATCATTGATGGTACTCTTTATTAGCGTTGAGCAGCATCACAACACAGATCTTAAAGTTTGAAAAGGACAGGCATATATTAGGATGAAAAGAAGACTATAAGAGCTCTGGATTCCAAAGATGACTTATGTTTAATATCACACAAACTTAAAGATCTACAGGCGGAAATCCACAAATTGTCAGAAAAGGCAGGCAGCGAAGACAGGACTTCAGCTGAATACACCAACAATAAGCACTAGTCGCTACTGAAGTGTAAAGGAAGTCACCTCTTCCACTTATTTGAGGGACATTGCCTGAAATACAAGTTGTACGAACGAGAATGTCGAAACCAGCATCAGAAAAACCAAGATCGACCTTCCTTACCGTCAAATCATTGTGGGGATCTGTTACAATCAACATAAGGAACTAGATTAGTATGATTCAACTCTAATGACAAGTCAGTTCTCCTATATGATTTAGAGACTTGGTGCATGCATCACCACAGGCATTTCCTACAGGTTGCCTCAGATTTTCGTCAACAGCTACCTCCGGTGAATACTAAAGATCAGATGGCCAGATACGATGAGCAGTAAGAAACTTTGACAGAGAAACAACCAATAACTTATCACCCAACAAATATACTCAAGGGAATTGGGATGAACTGGACTTACTCTAAGGAGGAATTACTTTGAAATCACACGCAAGACCCGAATGGAAAACGATGGGTTAGGCGTCCGAATGTGACAAAAGAAAGATCATGTGAAGAGAAAGGGAAAGCGCGTGAGTGGTGGAAAAGATAAATACGTGCAAAATGTGTACATATGTGGTAGATGGCATGAAATGTGTTTATTGTTGGAAGTTAAAGACGCCGAGTCAGAAGGGATTATTATATATGGATATTGTACTTGCAGGCCCTCATCATCTGGAAGTATATAGAGTCATTATGGAAATTATATTTCCTCCTAAAAATCCGACCTCCAATACCCGATTGTCTGATGTAGTAGTGAACTTCGCGTTAAGTTATTCGAATCACGAATAATTCAGTGCTTGGCACTGGTATAGACTGCAGTAACTGTGCTCACTTGTTCAGTCCTAAGCACATTCAGATTTCAGATTTATTGGTTGAGGATAGAAGGCTTGGAGCCTACTGGTTGAAACCTGTCACCCAAATGAAAAATGTCACTGGCATAGTGCTCTAGATAAATAATATTAAACAAGAGTCATTTTATACCTACTTCTTAAGGAAGTGCACTGGATGGTTTACAGTTATGAAACTTTCCGAAACTTTCATTGCACAGGAAGCTACATAAGATGACTGTAGGGACGATAACAACCAAGGGATTGATATTCAAGTATTGGTTTGTAGGGATTTGGGTGGTTGTTTACAGGATTTCATCATGAGATGACATCAGTTAGAGAATCACCGGACATCTGTTTTGTTCTAGTTAGGGACTCTTCATCGGCATGCACCCATCACCAGAGTTTGAATTCAGGACCTTCTAGTTGCAAGCCACTGAAACTTGACTGATTAGTCAGTCCATGATTTCAGACTGCTGAAAATTCACGACAAAGCGCGACCACCAGCAGATGTTTGAACTAAAGCTAACTCACGATAACATACCGAGACCTTTCATATAAATGATAACATTCGGGAAGTCGTACTCAAAAGTATGCGAAATCTAGAAATAACTAACAATTCAGCAATGCTATACATTGAGAATCGACAGAAGTCAATGAGTTAACCGTGTGACATGAAGGTTCTAGGTTCGAGCCTTGATGGGGACATGGTGGAGTAGTAGTGAAGACTTTCAAACCCAGACAGTGGTCCCTAGTATGCAGTGGCTGTCTAACTGAAGTGAGTTCTTGAACAAACTTGATATTCATAATGTGTTCTCCAAAATATCACTCAAAATGGAAGTTGGAAGATGCTCAGCAAGAAATCAACTGTATGATCAGTAAACGTTGTTTAGTGTAAGCTCCACATACTGTAATACATCCTCAGGAAACTACCTACTGTTTAGCTTACTTTTTGACTGGTAGAGGTGAAGTACTTGTCATCTTTTTGCCTTTATTTCTTATTTTAGATTCATGATATCCCCTGTCAGTCATCGTGTCTATCTCTCCTGTCTGTTTGCGGACAACTACGTAATTATCCTCCTCCAAATTTTAAAAATATTCCATCCGGTTGTCCAATGAGAATGGGAAGTGCAGGTCCAAGATCACAGAAACGATGGTTGCAGGAAGGTGATCAATATTCCAGGACGCCACCATTGTCCTATCCTTCTGAAACATACAACACATTTAGTAATTTACCAAATCCAAGAAGATATGTCAGATATCCTGGTTATCCAGCGTACTTGTCTTCTAGATCACCGTCAGTAGATAATCACTACAAATATCAGAAACAATATAATGCTCAATCAGAAATGATCCCGAATACTTACCCATGGATTTATCGACGTCATCGAAGAGAAATGACCAGTAGTTCTGATGAATATCAAGTTGATAATTCAAAGACACCTGTCGGCCACCCAGATCAATATATTTCGATGAAAACACAGTTGCATTTCTCGCCAAGTTATCATAATCAAAGAAGTTTACCACTTACTGAAGAGGATTGTTTATTTCTACCACCGGGTGGCTGTGATAAATGGATTGACCAGTCAACTAATATACAACGATTAGAAGCGCCCACTTTCAGAGAATATTTAAAAAGTAAGTTAATATGTGTGTGTATGCATTTTGATGAAATTTTTTCAACCTACAATAATTAGTTATTATGTTAACTAGTTTTGAAAATTCTCATTTTTTTATATCAAATATAAATTTATGGAGTTATTATTTATTTATTATTCCCTTTGGTTCCGAGTGGAACATAGGGTTTCAATAGAACATTTCCCTTCTGTCCTGCTCTCCAAGGTCCTCTTCAGCTGGCCCCAGGATTGCCCTTAGTCTATCATCTCTTTTTCAAACGAGCTCCTCAGTGTCACCCTCAGACCCACGCCCAACTCACTGTTTCCTATTCGAGTATGGCATGGCGCGCGTTGTTACCTGACGGTCTCTCCAGAGTGTGCCCAATCCGTCTCCACTTTCTGTGGCATATTTGTCGGGCACTAGGTCGTTTATTGGTTTATTCTCAGAGTTTCTTGCTGCTAATTCTTTCTGAAAAGGTGGCTATCTGATCTTTAATATGGAGCCAGAGAAGGCGGCAGCTGTCGATGAAAGTCTTCTTTGAACTGTTCGAAATGAATTTCATAACACGCCAGGTTTCATAACATAAAGAAGTTACGATATAACAAGTGCGGTGGGTAATATTATCATTATTGTTTCCTTTAATTCCTAGAGGAACATAGGGCTTCAACCACGCATCTCCATTGCGTTCGGTTCTCTGCCAACGTCTTCACCTGGTTCCATGTCTGCCCACACGTTTTCATCTCCTCTTCACATTACCTCCTCCAAGTCGCCATCGCACTGACGACCAACTCGTCGCTTCCCTTTCGGCTTCCACTCGAGCTATGGCTTGTCTCGTGATGTCACTTGATGGATTGTTTCCTCAGAGTATGGCCAATCTATCTCCATTTCTTCCTGCCAATTTGTTTCACAATCGGGTAATATTAACTCTGATGAATGAATCAGAAGTAATAATCAGAATTGTTACTAACCTTACATAAGAAATCTAGACTTTGTTTATTCTGAATTAAGAAAAAAACCTACTAACCTGGTAAAGGATTTCATCATGAACTGACATCGGGGAGTACTGGACAGCTGTTTCCTCCGTCCTATTTAAGGACTCTTCATCACTGCGCACCAACTAGGCTTCGAATCCAGGAATCCAGGGCATTTTGGTTACAAGGCCAGCTCGTAAACCATTCAGCCACTGGGATCCAATCCAAAGGTACATGAATTCCAAATTCTGCTAATTTATGATGTAGCGCGACCACTAGGTAATGTCATCGGCGAATATTTGTCTTCACTCCCAATCTGCTGCGCACCACTGGTCACGACTTCCCACTAGAACCCCAGGTAGCTACTTACCTGAATAGGACCAGTCACTAGTGATCACCAGATTGAATTGGCAGAAGTTGGAATTCATGGATTGGCCACTATAGCGGGTCCCACAGGTTGAATGGTCTACGAGCTTGTCTCGTAACCGGAAGGTCTTGGGTTTGAAAATCAGTTGGTGTGTACTGCTGAAGAATCTCGAGCCAGGACGGAGGAGACAGATATCCAGTACTCCCAGTTGGCTTTCCAACAGTCCTCTAACCGATGTGAGTTCGTGATGAAATCCTGAAACCAATCAAATTCTTGCAAACCAACATTTGAATGACTTGGTAAAGTTAAACTTTAAACAAACAGCAGGCGCTAAGGTACCAGTTGCTTGGAACGTTCAGTCACAGAAAGCCAGTGGAACCAGGCAAATAACATCATATTCATAAAAAGAAATGCTGAGTAAATTGTACTGATATCAAATGCAATATCTGGTTAGTTTAAGGTCGAGTTAAGGAAAGATTAAACTCAGGTTAAGGCTGGAGACAGATTAAGGTTACGTAAGACGTACATTAGGATATAAGCTATTCTATGAATGGATTAATGTTAGGTTAAGGAGAGATTAGGATCATAGTTGAGTTAGGAACATAAATTCGCCCTCTAGCGCAATCGCTGGTTTACGCAGCATTAGTGCATCTGTGTCTAAATTCAAACTTTGCCAGTAGCTCCCACCACTGAATCACTAATACTGAGTTTCTATTCCTCTCCCACCCGATGGGCGAAATAGTAACCCAAAAAATCGATAAAAGAATGAAGAGAACCATAAAAAGTCGTTTTTATGTGGCTAAACTTGTACTGGTGTATAACAATATATCCTCAAGAAGCCGAGAGAAACTTGATTATCACCCTGTTGATTTCACTTCCCATTATCAAAAATCGATTTGTAGGGATTTGATTTGTTTTTCAAGTTTGATCACGGATTGATATATGTTAGAGGGACACTGAAAACCGCCAGGGAGTACTGCACAGCTGGTTACTCTATCCTAGTTTGGGACTCATCGGCAATACGCACTCACCTACACGGTTCGAACCCAGAATCTTACGGTGACAAGTCAAGCTCGTAGACCATTCAAACAGTGGGACCCAACTCGTCAATGGCCAGCCCATGAATTCTAACTTCTGGCAATTCGTCACCACCAGCCGATGAGTCCAAAACTAGTATGGAGGAAACAGCTGCCCAGTACTCCCTGGTTTTCAGTGGTTCTCTTACCGATAACAATCCATAGTCCAAGTTAAAAAAAAATCAACCCTTGAAAATTAATCCGATGCTCGTTGGTGACTGGCTGCAGGACGTAGTTGACTGGAGTACTAGTGAGAAGCTTTGAGCAGTGGGGTCCACTAAGTCGCTCGGGAGTGAGGGCAAATACTCGCCACGGATGGAAATGGCCGCTACCTGTCACGTTAGAATCACGAATGTATAGAAATCAGGATTTATAGGCTGTTCATCGATAAGTCGAGTCCTAGTGTCTGAATGGTATGTGAGCTTAACTTGTAACCGGAAGTTCCCGGCTTTGAACTCCGGTGTTTGGTGAGTACTGCCTATAAGTCCTAAGCAAGGAAGCCACAGCCGTCAAGTACTTTTTTGTGGTTTTCAATGATTCTCTTTCTGATATCAGAAATTCGTGATCACACTAGAAAAACTTCCTGTTATGTTTACAAAACTTACATGTAATTGTGGTTACAGATATATCAGAAGAACAGAAAGGCTTCTATTCAGTTTGAAAACTTCAGTTTCTTTTAATTCAACTTTCACGGCTGAGTTGTTTATTTATGCTTGTCATTATCTCTAAGAATAGAATTCGTTGGAATGAATAGTTTGAAGTGTTTAATTGCAAATTTGAGCGGTGATCTGCAAAGTTATATCGTTTCTTTTGACAATGTCCAGTTGTGAGAACTGTGGTGTACATTTTGCTCCTTCAAAAGATGAGTATATGTCACCCGTTTGATTTATGGGTAAACGCAAGTCTTAGAGTCGAACAGAGTGGTGATTTAGTAATTGTGACGCTCTGTGCTGCGTCTCAATCAGATTAACAACACTAGACATGCATAACTAGTTAGGAATGTATACACTGATAGATAGCGATTAGTAAAAAGGATGAAACGGAATTATTAAAACTTATTCCTTACTCCTTGTTTAATTTCACTGGAGCTAAACACTCAATCCCTGCTAGTGTATATTAGCCCCTAGAATAGGTGCTTTCGATTATGTCTTCAGAACTACTTGATTTCATTTGAGTGTTGGTAGCTATTAGTGGGGTTTCAGATGCCTGTCATGCCCGGTTTACGATTTGATAGCTGGATGTACATGAATCCAAGTGGGTGACAGTGTTCTAACTGAGAATGGAATAATACAAATCTTTCTCTAGAGGTGGTTACCTTAGATCACTAGTCCATTAGGGGGTAATTCTGGTACCTGAAGCGATGAGTGCTGGGCTTGATTTGGAGTAGGAAAACCATCACTCACTATGGTGCAGGTACATGAGAGTGACGAATCCTCGGTGGGGCGAGACGTGCCTCCTAGGTTTGAGTGCTAGCCATCCTGTATTGGATAATACCAAAATGAAACATACACCATACATATAATATCACTGTGTGCCTCGAAATGCTCTGTTAATTGTTACACATTTACTAAACTTGACAAAACGCCTCACAAGTTAGTTAGTGTTGTATTAAACAGAAGAAAAGAAAAAAGAATGATTTTAAGCCATGTTGCCAATGGTCTGAAGCCATTTCAAGAACCTTAGTCGGGTAGTCTTCTCCCAAAACCAGCATTCAGAGATTTCATGGATTAATGCCATTTTTCTGCTGTTTTTTTCATTCATTAGCGTTCCTTGTATAACATACAGCTTCAAGCTTTATTTCTGAAGCTTCAGTAGCGGTCGTGTTGATCTTTTTTACCAAGTAGAGTCGCCAGCTTTACGTTCAACACTCCCTCCTTATCAGGTTTGGGAGTGTGCCAATTGGGAATTTAACCTGGACTCCAGGCGTTACTGACAAGCATTCTACGATTGAACCACTGACTCGCATGTTTTTGTGTGACCATGTTTAACTCTTTTCCAATGAGATTCGATGTCAGCTAACATTGTTAGACTACATAATAGGTTATGTATTGCAAAATGTTTGGCTTTCACCAGCTGAATTGAGGCGGTAGAGTGTACGAACTAGTAAGTATGAGTCTGTTGTTCTGAATGTTACTGTGATCCGATTTTTCATCCTGGCTTCAGTCATCACGTATAGGTAAATTCTGATCTACGGTGGAATTTATATCACTAATCATCCAATTATCAGCTGGGCGTGTTAGAGAATGAGCCGAAAGGGTAGTCAATAACTGACCTAATCTTGATGTCATTTCAGCCATATCAGATGATGTTCTGAGTCTGTAATTTGAATGATTCTTGAGTATCTAGACCTTCAAAATCATCAAATAGATTAATGCAGACACATTTTTTATTCCGATTCTGACTATTTACTATATACGGTTGCATCTCTGTAAGACACAAATGTTACCTAGTGAAGGGAAGTGTCCAGGATACTTTTGTTAGTTGCAGTACATTACATCTTTCTTCAAATCATCTAAATTTATTAGATTTCGTCGAAACATGCTCAACTGAGTCAAACCAACCAGCAAGAAGGACCATTCCAACGTCACTTATCATCATCTGTTACTAAAACCTGTCTTATGAAGCAGATCTTGGGCCACGGAAACTAATTACCAACAGACAGTTTGTCTAAAGAATTCCAAAGATAGTCGAAACATTTCTGTTGCATTTATTTGAAAATTATGCCTCTTTGCACTCTGCTACACAAGATTCGGATCTCTTCACCACTTCCGCTTTCTATTTCATGGTTATGTTTGATGCCTACCTCCATTGGTATAAGTGGGCTTCAGTTAGTAAACTGTTCATTTTCTCAGAGCTCGGCAATCTTTTGTTGGCTTTCAGGGACTGAATCGGTTACAGGTTTGATAACGAGTTGACATCTGTTAGAGAACCATTGGAAAACCAACAGGGAATGCTGGAAAATTGTTTCATTCTAGTTTGGGACTGTTTGGTAGTACGCATCTACTTACTAGTGTTTGAATCCAGGATCTACTGGTTACAAGACGAGCTCATAGAACACTCAAGATATTAGGAGTCAACTCAGTGGCCAGTGAGAGAACTCCAACTTCTGCCAATTAGTGAGATATCTAGAGAGCAACCGATTGTTTAATTTTAGGTTTTCTGTAGTCTGACGGATACTCAGTTTATAATTTCACCTATTTATTTGAATTCGTAATAACTGAGTGAAATATAACTAAATTAAATTAATGCAGCACAGACGTCTAAATGAAGTGCAGCCTTGATTGTCGGGAATTTATTTTGTTCTACGCAACATAAGATTCATTGGGCGATAAAGTTTGTTCTTAAGTGAATTTGTTGGCTTAAATCACAAATATAACATCAACTTTATTAAGTGGCGTTAGGCTTCTTGAGGAGCTTTGGAAACTCTGAGTAACTAGGTTAAGAAATGATCAAGGAAACAATACGGTGGATGGTGACTAGCAGTGATCCTGATTCAGGTTCGTCATTTAGATTTACCTACATTCCCCAGTGAGTGATGGTTTCTCTACTAAGGCACGAACCTAGTACCCACTGTGTTCAAACGCCAAGGTGTTATCCAATAAGTCATTTGGGTCATTAGGTCCACTTCTTGTGCAGTGGGTATCAGTTATGATGGAAACACCATAACTCACTATGGAATTCAGATACATCCGAATGACGAGTCCGAAACAGGACGAAATCCGTGTTGTCCTGGATTCCACTGCTAGTCACCATCCACCAAATCACTTCAAGTTAAATCCTCAAACATCATCGAAGTATCCGCAAATGGAGCCGACATGTCAAACCAATTCAAAACTCTCAGTGAAACTGAAAGTATCTACTTGAGTTATAAATCTTCTTTTTGTCCTTATTTGCATGTGTTCATTTGATCTTAGTTACACGGGACTGGCTTTTCATATTTTAAAGCCCATGAGTTACGACTTTTGTGTGACAGCTGATGATACTATCCATTCACCCTGACTGAAGTAGTGAAAGCAAGATTTGTGCCTGGGACAAAGAATGCTTCGAAATCCTGATACTTCTAGGAAGCAGGATTCCACCTTCATCACTCTAAAACTAGTTTGGAAATCTTCTGCACTTTGTAGCATAAACAACAAGATTCGGATTTTCAACATTAATTTTAAATCAGTCAGTTCATATATATGTATATGGGTCAGAAACTTGGTGCGTACATCATGAAAATCGCTCCCGACAGCTTGCAGATTTTTTATCAACAGTCATCTTCTCTCCATATTGAAGATCAAATGGCCACCCGGCCAGAAAGAATTAGCAACAAAACCCTATTGCCCAAAATATATGCCAAAAAAAGTGGAGATGGATCGGACAAATACCGAGGAGATCATCGAAGGACATCGTGAGCCAGACCAAAGTTTGAATGGAATCTTAGTTGGAAACGTCGAGTTGGGCGTTGGTTCAAGGGTGACATGAAGGAGATCGTGTGAGGAGGAGGTGAGAGACTATGGGCAATCATTTGGCCCTCTAAGGAGGAAAGAAGAAAATAGAATAAGCTGAGGACGTGATGTTGAAGTCCTATGTTCCATTTCAAAACCCAGGGGAACAATTACATATATATATATATATACATAAAAGAATATCCTGGAAATTATGTTTAAACATAACATAGAATCCTCAGCGTAATTTATTGCAGAACACATATTCCCTCCCTCTTTGAAGTCAATATTCGTCAACAGTATATTGTGTGACACAACATTATTTTATGTGAAACAAGACTAATTCTTCTCTGACGTTTTTTCTTTATTTCCTTGTTGAAGCACTTCATAGGAGTAGGTTGGAATCCAAAGACGAAACTGTGGAATTAAAATAAGTAGAAACGGTAAAAACTAGATGCATTATTCTAAGATAACCCAGTAGTTTAGGTGGGCCCAGGGATCTGTGAACATAGACATTTCAATATATGTGTAAAACTTGGGCACTAGTGATAAAAACTTGGGAGATAGTGATAATAACAATAATAATGATAATAATAATAGTGATAATAATAATAATATTAATGACGACACCAACAATAAGGAATCTAAATCATCAGTAGTAATTCCATACAAAGAAGGAACCTTGGAAACCTTACGGAGAATTCTTAACAAGGCAGGAATAAAAATGGCATTCAAACCCACAAACTAAATTAGAAACAAGCTTTGTCGGTTAAAGGATCCTGTAGAGCCTTTAAAACAAAACAATTTAGTTTATCTAATACCCTGCAATGATTGTCAGGTCAAATACATAGGTCAGAGTAGTATAACAGGGGCAGTCAGACTAACCGAGCATAAAAACCTAGCAAAATCTAGATTGGTTGACCCGAATAAGAAAAGAAATCTAGAGAATAGTTCAGCCATAGCACTACATGCAGTTACACACAACCATACAATAGGACGATGGGATAAGATGACAGTTTCAAAATCTAATGTCACAGGGTATAGGGAGAGATTGATAACAGAAGCTTTGTTTATCGAATCAACTGTAAATACATGTAATAGGAATGATTCATCACCTGTCCCCAATATCTGGAAAATTCTACTACCCCCACGACAAATAGGAGAAAGCAAAGAAAACTATAAAACTCAAGTTTCAAAGTCGTGTGATTACAATTGATATGATTATGAACAATAAATTTTGTTCGAAGCGTCATCCAGTAAATAATACTGTTTCACTGTGTGATATATCTAATAAACAAACTAATATGGAATAGACATTTCAAATTATATATATTATTTGCAGAACTATATGTATACACATATTTTGGTGTATTACATTCATTACCGAAAAATGTTTATGAGCACAATTAAACATTATCCTAATCGTATAGTCTGCGTACTTAGCTCTATACATGTACATTTATATTATGAACAATAAGCCTTACAATTGGTATTTTGGTACAACTTAGGAATGTAGCAAACAAGAACTGTCTTCGTGGTTGTTATTCATTCTGTCTGTCTGTCTGGATTTAACATAGAACTTGGCACCGAAGTGCAGCAGTTTGAGTTGTCACGTTCCAAATAGCACACAAAGGTAGACAAGAAAATGAGTGAAGAGAATCAATAGACTTTCGACAAGTATAAGAGTGAAACAGAATGAGTAATGGTAGAAAGGAATATGAAAGATTACAGAGACTGAATACATCTGCGTAAGCCATTGACAACGATTTTGAACCATGTCACTTATTGTCTCCAGCCATTGATTCTTAGAGTCCTGAGGGCGGGTCCCAACCCGGAAGTCTGCATCTCCCTACCTGACTCAGTTTAACTGTCAAGGATTTCACGGATTGAAGAGGCCATGTTTTTGTTTGGCCACCACTTACTCTTTTCAAACCTGCACCTATATCAGCTAGTAATGCCCGTTGGGTGGGGAGAGGCGATGGTTAGGCATGCGCAGCACGTGGCCTAGTCATCTCAATCTATGTAACTTTATAGCCTCTTCGATTGATTTTCCCTCTTTGCCCAATACTCTACGCCTAACGTCAACATTACTTACCTTATTATGCCACCTCCTAACGTGAGAAAGAGATCGTAGACATCTATGGTCAAAAAACAGTCAACCTTTTTATGTCTTCAACTCGTATTGGCCATGTTTCAGAGCCATAGAGAAGGACGGAGCGAACTGATGAGCAGTACACACGTCGCTTGGTTGATAGTCGGATGTCACGCCTACGCCAGAGACGGTGTAATTTAGCGAAAGCAGCTGGAGCTCTTTGGATCCGTGCTGAGATTTTATCACCAATCAGTCCGTTGGTGCTGATACAACTTCCCAAATAGGTGAATTGGTCAACATGTCCTATCGCTTCACTCCCTATCACTTAGCTAAGAGTTGATGTAGTTCATTCATTAGTGACTTGAAACAACTTCACCTATTGCATGAATTTTAAATCTTTAGTTTATAGCCAAATTTTATTCTATACCTCTAGATGCTTTACCTGCCTATGTGTTTGACTATCCATTCCTAAATTGAACGGTATGGATGGATAACACTGCTCTATATAATGCGTGTTCAGTGTGTATATGATATAAATCGCTGTTACAAAATAGTTATTGTGACTAATTTTACGACTGGCTTCTCACTTTATTTCTGTTTCTATTAAATCTACCATTGAAACGATCTATCAGTTCTTTTCTGACAGATAACATGGCAAAGTTAAACTTGAAGCACCAGTAAGTACCAACGGACAATGACCTTGAACGCACCAACCACATGATAAAGGCGATTTTTGCACATAAAATACATATAGTCATGAAAATAATGTGTTAAAAGGCATGAAACTGTTACACAGGATACCCATCTCTGACGTGTGACAAAAGTACCTTTCACTTTTGAATTGGAGTATCAACAGGGTATTTCAACAACATTCTGTGCATGTGATTATCTAGTCTTCTAACCCTAACAATAACCCTAATCTTTCCTTAACCTAACCCTAACGTGAAAATATCCCTAAACAAAGCTTAATCTAACTCGAACTGAACCTAATATCAACCTTATTAGGTTAAACTAACCCTAAGCTGTCGTAAGACTAAATCTTAATTTAATCTTTCCCAAACCTAACCTGAAACATGCAAGATATCCCATTTAATAACATAACGTTCCGTTAAGCATATTTTATCCATGATTACAATATTGTTTACCAAGTTTCGCTAAATTGGTAAGTGAGCGTTTCAAGGTCATTTGTACGATCTCACTCCACTGGTACTTACTGGTGCTTAAAGTTTAACTTACTTTAACTCTCTCTCTCTCTTACTTTAACTCTCCCCACTTCTCTTTTCTTTCTTTCTACATGACTAACCATCTTCAAATGACATTAATTTTGTCAAATATGCTGATGACCTGACAGTATCTTTGCCTGTCAAATGTCAAAGTGACTGCTCTAAACTAAATGCCTTTCTGTCAGAAATCAGCCAGTGGTCCAAGGAAAACGGTCTTACCTTAAACCCCTCCAAATGCCAAACAGTCAATTTCACCTTTAGACATAAATCCGACTTAAACAAACTGGTTAGCTCTCACGAGGTGTGCAACATAGATGGCACTGAAATAGAAACCAAGTCGGAAATTAAATACCTAGGCGTCATTCTATCTGCTGATCTCTCCTGGTCGTCTCATATCTTGGCGACTTCTAAGAAAATATTCTGTCTTACTTCTACATCAAGAAGTTAAAACATTCTGGTATAACCCAACCCTTACTCCTACAATTCGTTAACTCTCGCATTCTACCTATTATTCTCTATTGTTCCCCCTTAGTTTTTCCCGGGCTACTGAAGAAAGACTATACCATATTACGCAGGATGTTGAAGGTTGTCAGCAGGGTAAGCAACGTACCACTTAACCAGCTTGTTAATATTCTGGTCGACAGGCACATGAATTCATGTGAAAAATGGGCTAAATCCATTTTATCTAACTCACACCACCCTCTTCACTCACAACTCTCCCCTTGCATCTCATCAGGCGAAACCAGAAGCCTATATAGAAAAGTATATGCTCGCACCAGCAAGTACAAAATCTCAACCATACCCTACTTAGCTCGTGTTCTGTGTGATAAAGAAAGCATTAGGCGTGACACCTATAATTCATTAAATAGTCAGTAGTACAACTGGATCTCGTCTTTCCAACTCACATCATTTATAGGTACAACATTTTCTTTCCTTCTTTTCCTTTTCTCTCTCTCTTTTTTCCGTTATGTGCTGCTTTGTTTCTTTCTCTCGCTTACGCCAGTAAATATGACAGCACCTACTTTTCTAACACCTTCAAACACTGTTCAACTTTGGCTTTGCTACCGACATGCCAATATGTTGTTTTCATAATGAACTGAGATTTCCTTAATCTATGTGGAATTCTATTTATTGATAATGTACTAACTGGATGCAATACTGTAGTAAAAATGCTGAGAATTCCATTCTGTATCACATGTACTGTTTTGGAATAAAGCAAATTATTATTATTGCATTATGGGTAAATTTTATTTTGATAGAGTCACACAGTGTTATACAGATATTTATTATTATTGGTCCAAACAAGTCACTAACTGAGTGGCAAGCAATAAGCTATCGGACATTATATATATATATATATATATATATATATGTATATATATATACAGTTCACCATCAAATAAGATCTGGACATTTAAGTATTCATCTTAGTTCCTTGAGTAAACTTAGTACACTAACATTTCTTTTGTTCATTTGCTTTCTAAGCCTGGAAAATAGGGAGAGCTTCAAGATTTAGCTGGATTTATCCGCCAAACTGCATTTCATAGTCAACATGAAGTTGATTCAATGTTAAATATTAAACAGTTAAGCTGTTGCTTCTTTTATTTATTTGTTTTTCTCATCAGCGATGACCTCTAAAATTAAATTTATGACTTTATTGAGACGCGGTAATAAACTTTATTGAATAACCTACACATAGATTATATTTTATGCAATATACAAAAAGAAAATTTCTATGAGGTCATATTATTTTTCTGATTTATTTTATTATTTTTCTTAGCAAAAGTATTAGTAACTAAGTTATGTTGATTTTGTATCCGAAACTTAGAACATTCAGTAGAGACAATGGCAAAGTTAAACAATAGCGTCCCCGAGGGATACGAACGCACGAGTGACCTTGAACCGACCAATCATAAAAATAAGTGGTTTTCGCACAAAAAATGACGTATATTTACAAGAAAATGATGTGAAAACACATTAAACAGGGTACATTTCTCTGTCATGACTTAATTAAAATACTTCGCAGTTATAATGAAGACTATCAGCTTTTAAGTTAGACCAGTTTCTGTAAATGTATTCACCGAGATGACTGAAGATGGGCTGTTTTGTGACCCGTTTATTGCTCTTATCCTATTTTCCAGTCGTCCTCAAAAACCCTTGGTTCAATTACTATGCTTTCCAGTAAGAGGATCGACGACTACGTACTGGGAAAATGTGGATGGTAGAGTAAATTAAAATTAAATAATTCCAAATCTAAATTTATCCCTTATCGTAACCCTAACCTTAACCCTAATTCTAACCCTAACGAGCTATTACCACATTGTTCAAACAATATTTAAAAACGTGATCTGGGGGAAATTTCCTCCTTATTTGGTGAACAGCGTTCATATCTGTGCTGTTATAATGGCAAGTGTTGTTAGCCAACGATTAACATGCGTTCAAGGTTATTGTAGTTTTCGCAACCCTGGGACGCTGTCGTTTAAATTCGCGAAGACAATCCCATTAACGAGTCAGAAGAATAACAACTTCAAATGATCGATTGAATCCATTGCTAATTTAAATGTTGCAATGACGCAATGTACTTTTTTCATAAATCGGTCACCAGATGATATCAAAAACAATAGTGTTGATGGAGTATCTTCAGAAAGCTGAGTCACATAACATCCTTCAGTCAGACTGAAGTTCACTGTTGCTTTGATGTAGAGTGTTACGATATCATTATATAGTACTTAAACATCGGCATTTATCAGGAAAACATTCGCTTGGCTGTATAAAAGGTGACAGAAATGTATTCTCAAGGGTTCGAATTGACATCAGTTAAAGAACCATTGGAAAACCAGCCTGGAAGTACTGGAAAGCTGTTTCGTCCCATTTTGGGAGTCTTTTGTCAGTACGCAACCACCGGGATTCGAACCCAGGACCTTCTGGTTACAAGGTGAGCTCGTAGATCATTGAGCTGCCGGTACCAGACCCAGTGGTCCATGTTGCAGAATGAAGGTGAGTAACTCATAGAAGAAGACATTACGAAGTGGTCCTTCTGAGTGGAACATAGGGCTTCAAGTTAGAGGCTTGAAGTTTCGGTAGCAGTGGTGTTTTATTTTTACGGGATGAGGTTGCTTGCCTCGCGCACAACCCTCCCTCCTTACCGGTCTTATTACTGGCTTAGTGAGGTAAAGGTGTGCGTCGGACGGGAACCAAACCCTGAACTACATACGTGGTTGGCAACCATTCTGCCGTGGCTGAAAGGTATGCAGGCTTGACCTGTAACCGGGAGGTCCTAGGATAAAAATCCGGTGGGTGTGTGCCACTAATGAGTGCCAAGCTAGGACGAAAAAGCTGTCCGGTATTCCATCCTGGCTTTCAGTGTTTCCCTTAATAATATAAATCCATGATCAAAATTGAAATAATGAAATCCCCTTCAGCTGAATATAATAATAATAATGATCTGCTTTATTGCAAAAACAGTGCTTACAATACATTATGGAATTTTCAGCATCTGTCACAGTTTTGCACCTAATTTACTCTAAAACTAACCACAGGAACTTATCCACATTTACAGTAGGAATAATGTCAAAACTGTGCAGAGTACAAAATGAGAATAATAACTACAATAATGATAATGATGGTAATAACAAAAGTAGGTTTGTTTCAAACAGTGTTGTCCATATGAAGTATGGAAATCTTAGCATGTTATAGAGTATTGAATCTAATATTTTCTTGACATAGCATGGTGAGGACCATAGACATAATAAGAATAATAACAGTAAAACTTGATGGTATAAGGACGGGGAATAAGATAAGAAATCTAGAGAATAATTCAGCCATAGCACTCACTACATACAATGACACACAACCATACAATAGGATGATGTTGGGATTAGATGACAATTTTAAAATCTGATATAACAGGGTGGAAGAAAGATTGATAACGGAAGCTTTGTTTATCGAATCAACACCTGTTCGGCTGGACATCTGGAAAATTCTACTGCCACTACGACGGAAAACAGGAGACAACAAAGAAAACTATAAAACTGAAGTTTCGAAGTTGTGTGTTTATAATTGGCAGTATGACTATGAATACTAATAAATTATGTTCCAGACATTGTCATCCAGTAAATAATACTGTTTCATCGCTGTATGTGATATATCTAATAAACAAATTAATATGAACTCAGAAAATTGTTTATTTACTAGTGGAAAGAAGGTTAGTCATTTCGTACCTGACACTGCTTTCATCACATAAAATACATGCCAAACATAGTATCTTGGAATTTTTATGCTTTGACGCGCGTGCATAAAGTCTTTTGAAATGACTTCTTGGTCTACCTAAGGAGGAGGAGACGCAAGGTGAAAGCTGCGGCTCAAGTGGACGCTCATTGTCTGACAACATGCTTTTAGCGAATGTATTGCATGAAATTATTAAGTTCCTATCATCAATGAAGATGTTAAGGATGTAGCCCAATGGGATACCACCCTACTGATAGTCTTCAGAGTTCTACGAAGTATGATATCATCTTTTTTTAAAGCAACACAGAAAAGAATAAGTAACGGTGAACAATAAAGAAGAATAGTTAAGATGTAAGAGCTGACAAACAGGCTGTAAGAGGAGGAGCGGGGGTTGAGTTATGCCCGAGTGCTTTAACTTCTTAATGCAAAATGGCAGATGGAATGTTCAACTATAAATACCGAGATACGTCAGAATAAGGAATTAGTCCAAGGCAACGTCTAACTTGATTTCTATATCAGTATCATCAATTTTACAACGATCATGGGAATTAATAGCTTTATTTAACTTTCTTTTACATCGGAAACTAAACTTAAAAGTCTGACATTTAGAAAGATTTAGTTTAAGATAATCAGACAAAAAGCATTCGATGACTCCTAATAGAAAGCTGTTCATCTCAGTACAGTCTAACTGAGAGTTAACAGGCACTGAAATAGTCAGATTATCAGTATACTTAACAAAGAGTCTGGAACTAGAACGAAACATATATCCTGTACTCTCCCGGGTTCTCAATGTCTGTTTCAATGATGTTGGTGCATTATGAAGTCTAATTCGGAACTCATATTCTACATTTATGCTCCAATTTTTTATACTTATGTCAGTTTTTTTCTAGGAAGTGGTACAACTAGAACCTCAGAGATGAAATAATAAATCTTGAAATGTCTTTTCATAGTAACATTTATCGTCTCTATTTACTTCACTTTTTTTGTTTTTGAAGTGAATCCTGGATGTCCAAGTGATATAACCGAGAAGTGCAATTCAATGTTTCCAACAACATTTACACGAAATCAATGGTTAAAATCAAATTTTACTGTTGGTAAGTTTTACAAATCTTTAAATTTTCCCATTGTTATTATTAGAACAAGACATATGTATAAGCGAACAGTATCGTTGTATTCAATTAGATCTTCTTCAGGCCTTACTCTAATTTACACACCTTCATATATAAAAAAAATTTAACCAATGACAATGAGTTTGTGGATCAGATTATATTCATAATAAGGGCTAAATGTTTTCAACATCAGTAATAACGATGATTCTAATGATATAGCAAGAATAATAATGTTAACAAAAGTACAAAATGGGTTATCCTAGGAGATTTGTAAGGAGACATAAGAATACCATGTATAATAAAGAGAAACTGTCAACGGTTAAAAGGAAACACCTCTTCCTGAAACTGCAATTCAACGGGGACGTGGCTAGTGAAATCCTACATCTATATAGAGCCATGTGGAGGTCAACAGCACTCACCATCAAAAATAAGATCCGGATTTTCAACTCCAATGTGAAGTCAGTGCTACTATACGGATCAGAGACTTGCACTGCGCGTCATAAAGAGCATCTCAAACAAACTACAGAACTTCATTAACAGTTGTCTTCGCTCAATACTCAAGATCAGATGGCCGGTCAGAAAAGATCAGCAACAGAGATCTCTGGGAGCGAACCAATCAAGAACCGATTGTGAAACAAATAGGCAGGAAGAAATGGAGATGGATTGGCCATACTCTGAGGAAGCCATCAAGTGACATCACTAGACAAGCCATTGCTCAAGTGGAACCCGAAAGGGAAGCGGCGGCAGTTGGTCGTCAGTGCGAGGGTGACTTGGAGGAGGTCATGTGAAGAGGAGATGAAAACGTGTGGGCAGACTTGGAGCCAGGTGAAGACTCTAGCAGAGAACCGAACGCAATGGAGACGCACGGCTGAAGCCCTATGTTCCTCTAGGAATTAAAGGAAACAATAACACAATAATAGTAATAAATTCCTAGATGTTTCTTTAATGTGTAAAGGACTGATAGAACAATAGAAAGATCCATATTTTTAGAAGTTTTCATCAAGAGGATTGTATATACATTTTAAAAGCTTTGTTACAACCCGATGTAAAAAGAACTTAGTTAGAATACTGTTCAACAGAACACGAAAACATTGTTCTCACAGTACAATTTAATAGGAAATAATGATTCGGAAGGATAATTTATCTAAGAATGGATATCCTAAGAAGTTCATCAATAAATACTCGAAAGGAATGAACCCCAGTAAAACTATCCAAAAAGCTTCAAAAAAATCTGCATCTATAAATTTGCTATCCAAAGGAGACGAAGTAAAAGGAGTAGTGAAACGAAAACTTGACAAAGTTATCAAGAAAACTTAATATGCTGCAAAACTTATGTGTATGTCAATCTGAGTGTGTTTGTGCAAACAAACAAAATAGGTAGTCCAGAAAGGCGATTGTCCCCTCATAGGATGGCGCATTTGCCAAAGTGGTTGAAAACAGCTGAAGTCGAAGTGCCTAAAAGTTCAATGACAAGGCATCTTGTGGACTAAGAACATGATATTGACTCGATCAAGTCAGCGAGTAAAGAAACATGAAGATGCTTGCAACTGCGGGTGGCTTGTGCAATTAGAGTTTATAAACCAGGTGTGTGTGTGTGTGTGTGTACAAAAGGGAATGGTGGTAACTCAGAAACTACCATGGTATTATGTTTTACTTATTAAATGTTATTCTTATTAATATTTTGTTCTACTTCACATTATTACTATTTCTGATTCATATGGAACTATCTTTTATCATCAACATGATCTTAACTCGTTTTAACATCATTTTATTGATTATTATAACAATAATTATTAGTATTGTTACTATTATTAGCATTGCTATTATTATCGATATATTATTTAGTTCGCAATTTTTCAAAAGAATGGTTACTGAACAAAAAATATGATTTTCGATAAATTCATCATGAGGTTCTACCGTTATATTTACACAGTGGTGAATAAATTAGTGTTATTAACAACGTTAATGTTGTTTAAATAACATCGAATCAATGAAAGTAATATCAATGGATTACAGTTCGTAGGATCAACGTAACACTACATACTGAATATCAGAAAAATTAGGAAAGATAATAGTAACAAATTCATGAATTTACAGCCTACACTGAAGTCCAGGGCAGTAGTAGTGGTTGGACTTCCTTCTACTGTATACAGGGCACTGTTTGTTTAAGGTGAATCGCGATAGCCTCTGCTGTCTGAAGTATGCGGTACCTCGATGTGTTTAGCAGTTTATCTGATACCCGATAGATGATAGAGAAGGATTCTTCACTGCTGTCTTTGTGGCCAGCTTGGACCAGGTGGTCATATATTGAACTCTTGCTGGTGTTTACTACACCTTTAATTAGCCACACTGGTAGATCTTCTCGAACAAGAAAAATCAAGTTTCTGGAGCAACAGCCAATACAACTCGCTTACAAATCCAGTCACTACTACTGCCCTAGCCTTCAAAGGAGGCTGAAAATTCATAAATTTGTAATATTATCTCCCCTAATTTCTCTGATATTCAGTGCATTGCTATGTTGATGCTGTTGAACTGTAATCCATTGGTATTATTGATTCGGTGTTATTTTAACAACATTAATGTTGTTCATAAGACTAATTCATTCATTCACTATGTATATATAACTGTAGAACCTGATGATGAAGTTCTTTGTTCTTTGTTCAGTAACCCTTGTTTTAAAAAATTTTAAATTAGTTCTTAATTCTTGAAACATTCAAGTTCTTTCTCTCAGTGATAATTAAATGTCTATTTCAATGATTTGATTGAACCTTAATGCATTATAGCTTAAATTCATATCACTGTATGTAGAGTTTTCAGCTCAGGAAGAGTTCCACCGACATCTGATTAATTCATTAAATACTGCTTTATTAACTCGTGTTGCGTATTTTAAATTTGTATTGGGAAATAAATTTTCAGTCTTTGTAAAAATGCTGTCATCCAGTAGGGACACTTCAACGACGATATCTAAGGATTAAAGAGAAAATCAAATTTGAATTAAAAACAAATAATATCTCATACGCGTAGCACAAAAGATGGCTGGCTGTACTGACCTGGTGGATTGAAACGATAGGTGCAGTATTGCAGCCACTGTGGCGATCCCTGCACTCAGTATGTACGATGCAGGTGCATTCATTTTTTGTGCTCTGTCACTTAAGCATCTCATCAATCCTATTTTTACTGACATAGGATGGGATGACCGAAAGTCCACCATCATGGTGCTCTGTGAACTGTCGACATTAGATGGTTGGTGGCAGTCGGCAAGAAGCCTTGTACATAGATTTCGTGCTAGTTTGCACTCACCACTCAGCAAGGTGTATCTGTAGTCTGAGATTGCCTCCAGCCACCTAATGTCACAGTGCTCCGTGATGGTGAGTTACCTAAAGTGGTGGTCACATTGAAAACTTGACTGGTAGAATTCAGTCTGCACCAAGCAGAGGACTGGATACATTACACTAGTCATTAACTAGTGTCCAAGCAGAGTATTTAATACAATCCCACAGGAGGTCAATCGCTAGCCCAAATGGCTTATTGGTAACGTCTCTGACTGCAAAACTGGTTGGTGCGACTTCTAATCTCAGTTCTTTCAAGGTTGCAGATACGCCTTGCTGACTGGTGACTGAAAAATTGACATGAAACCTAGGTCAGGCAAGGCTTCCTGCCGATTACCTGCAACCGCCTAATATCAGGATTCAGAAATAAATAATAAAATAAAACAATGTGCACCAATAAAATCAAATATAATAAAGTGGAATGTTAATAGAATAATTTTTTTATTATTCCTGTACATTCCCTGTGGAACATAGGGCTTCAAAGTAGAAGCTTGAAGTGTCGGTAGCCGGGGTGTTTTTACCTTTACGGGATGGGGTTGCTAGCCTCATATCTAACCTTCCGTCTTTACCAGTACTATTACTGGCTTAGCGAGGTGAAGGAGTGCGTCGGTGGCCGGGGATCCACCCCTGGACCACATGTGTTGTATATCAGACTATACTGAAAAAAGTTAGTCTTCTGATAACAGAGTTTTCCTTCATTATTCTATTCTTAGAGGGTTCTTCAGCAAAGAAAAGATAGCTTCAATCGAAGCTCATAAAGAATACTTCCTTCTAGGCGAAAAATACTGAGAAAGAATCTGAAAAAGGAGATAATATTAGTGATAGTGTCATCCATAATAAGATTTAAATAAAACTGCTGTCTAAGATGCAAGTGATGAGTATGTTTCTATTTTAAAGCAATATTTAGAGTGAACTTTTAAGCAACGACCTTACTCAGAGATAAAAGTTTTAGGCCTAAGAATTCAATAGTTCCAACAAGGGGAAGTAGTACAGCTTATCAAATAACATTTAATGGCTGTTGGGTCCCAATGAATCACTGCCTGACTGAATTTGAATAAATAGAAACTTGAGCAGAGCTCTAGCAGTCCTGATTGTCACTCTTCATGTAGCATAAATAGGTACACAAAAAAGGAGAAACAAGTAATTCATTGTAACTCTCATGTCCAGAAATATATATATACCTGAGAAAGGAGAGTAGCTTAAGTAAATATGAAGATTTAATGGACTTCAGAGATTATAAAGAGCAGTGAATACATCTGCACCATTGATAACAGTTTTGCAGTCATTCACCATTTCGAGGACCACAAACAGACAGTCTACACCTTCTTACTTAGTTTAATACAACTGTCAAACACCTCACGGAATGATGTCATATTTTAGTTTGGCGATCCATGACTCTTCTTCTACTTAGTCCCATGTCAGCTAATAGACTGTAGCTTGGCACATGTCCTAGACAGCTCAGTCTATGTAGCTTCTTGGTTGACGTCTTTTCCCAGCACTCTACGCCTAACTTCATTATCACTGAATGTATCATACTACATTCTTACAACAGTCAATGATCACTCGTACTTCACATTAATGTTCGTTAGATAATATACGTTTAGATTCTGAATAATCTTCTAAATAAATTCTTCATGCTCATCAACCTTATTTACAAAATCGGAGGTATGCCTTTTCTTTATGTTTCCCAATGTAGCTGCTCCTCAGATACATGTAAATTTGCTAAATACTCTTAGAGTTAACAATGAGAAGGGTATCTATCGGCTTTTGATTGCACCAAAGAGCATGCCGTCTGATAAACAGGAACCAACTTAGCTGCGGGATAGGTTATGGCTAGTGATTTATTCAGTCTTCTGTTGACTATTCCTGCAGGATTTTTTCCCCTTTAAAATCGAGTTGAATAAAGATGGGCTTTTTTCGCTGTTTGGCAATTGAGCCTTCACATCTTCGTTCACTTGCTGATGAATAATCCCTGAGGATCACACTTGTTTTTCAACATCTTTTCAAGAATCATAAATTCCTCCTCTAATCTGTCTGAAAAGCATATTCTTCTGAACATATAGAACAGAGTCTTGAATAGTACACGTTTAAAGCTATCTGGACGAAAACTATTAGAGTTTAAGTATTGTCCATTCCATGTTGGCTTACAGTGAATTAACCTCTGGAGACTACGATCTTTCAGTCGTTGCAATGACAATGTCAAGGAAATGAAACTTTCCATCATTTTCATGTTTCATAGAATTAAATCAATATTTGTATTTGTGTCGCTGAATAATCCGAGTAGTTGTGAAGCCTCACTTTCATTGTTGCACACCACAAAATTATTAGTAGACAAGGTAGTTCAATTCTGCTCAACTGTGCTGAAGTAATCGCTATCGAACCCCTGAAACCTGATTTATGTGTTCAAAAATAACCAGTCATCAGTCTTTTTTTGACCTGGTAACTGCATTTCTTTATTCTCTCCTTCATTTGATTGTGTAATCTTTGACTTTTACCTCTGCAACCTTTTTATTTAGCATAACTTTGCTTGTCTCGTGTTTCTGTGATTTAAGTTGAATTCACTACAGTGCTACCCATTTTATTAGTTGCTCATCCTCTTACTCACCTCTCGTCTTTATTACATAACCCCTTTAGCACTGTGTGCATACATTGATTTTTTGTTTAAACTTGAAGTCTCTGGGTAAACGTCAAAAAGTTCAGTTTTCTGAGCACTGTTTATTAAGTTTAGAGCCTTCTGTCATTACATGACATCATATCCCCATCCCTATTCAATTTCATCATAGATGTACTAATGGATTTAACTGTAACTCACTTCAGAGACTCAGGGATTGACTTGCTACCAGGGAATAATCTCGTTGACTTAGAATATGCAGACGATATAGTCCTTCTAGGCGAGGACGCTGACAAAATGTAGAGTCTTCTGAACACCTTGAGCTGCAATCTACGAATGTTTGGCATGCGACTCGCTCCCGCCAAATGTAAGATGATGCTACAGGACTGGACTACACTGACTCCTAGTTTAGAAATAGGGAGTGAAGTGGTAGAGCACGTTGACCGCTTCACTTATTTGGGAAGTACCATCAGCCAGTGCCAACGGGTTGATTTCTGAAGAAATCTCAGTACGAATACAGAGGGCTAGTTTAGCATATGCCAGTTTACGCTGTCTCTGGCGTAGACGTGATATCCGACTATCGACCAAAGGGCGTGTGTACTGTTCAGCACTCCATTCCGTCTTCCTTTATGGCTGTGAGACCTGGGCACTGAGAGTGGAAGACATGAAAATATTAGCTGTCTTTGATCATAGGTGTCTGAGTTCTATCTCCCGTGTTAGGTGGTGGTGCGGTGAGAGCTGTCTACTAGCCAAATTGGTAGACAGTGATTGACGTCAATGTTTACGTTCTCAAGATTGGTCGTGAGAAAATATGAACAAGACTGATTCAAAAATCGACCACAGCAGACTTTGCGTAGGCGGATACAGTTAACATATAGATGATCTGACATTCAAGAAACAGTCACAAAGAGATGAAAAATTAACTTTAAGTGAAAAACAACCAATCAGAAGACTGTGTTTGTTTGCTTAACTAATCAATAATAATGTACATGAAAATATATAAATATGCTTTGATTTCCTTAATAAAACGACCTGTTGCCTGGCCTTGTCTTTTGTTGTTACAGTGGTATAATAAGGTGAGCAATACTGAGGTTAAGCGTCGAGTTCTAGGTAAGGAGAGGAAATCAATCGACGAGGTCGTGAAGTTACACCGACTGAGATGATTAGGACATGTGTTACGTATGCCTAGTCATCGCCTTCCTCGACGGGCAATGTTAGCTGATATAGGGTCAGGCTGGAAAAGAGCTAGCGGCGGTCAAAAGAAAACATGGCACTATTCAGTGAAATCCACAACAGTTAGTTTAAGCCATGTAGGGAGATGTAGACTTCCTGGTTGGGGTCCTCGGGATGGTGAACACCAATGGCTGGAGACAATCGATGATATGGCTCAAAATCGTTCTCAATAGCTGGCGCAGATGCATCCACTCCTTGTGACTTATGATTTCCAATGAAACTATATTGTTCTTCGTTACTACTATTCCTTTGTTTTACACCTCTGTTTACTGTCTCTATTATGCATTTCTTCTACTTTCTTCTCTTGCTTTGTGTGCTACATGGAGTGTGGTGACTTGAACTGGCGCACATATGTGCAAAGTTCTATGTCGAATACAGACAGACATCACATCATATAATATTTGCAAGTGTGTTGAAACTGTTCTGTACATAAACCACTTAATAATTTCTTTAAGCAGTATGCAATTGATGAGAAGCCAACCGATTGCATGATGGTACCATCTTATTCTGCACAAACTATTCTTCTTGCTTTATTCAAACCTTATTTAGCCAGTTAAAGAATAATTGTGATATGAGTATGCCTACTGAACAGAAACTTCACACAGATAAGTTATCGTATGACAGAATAACTTACTTAAACATAAGTTGCATTTCAGTGTTGCGTCAAACTTAGAAATGTACCAGGATAAGTTATGTAATGGCTGAGGATAAGAGACTTGGTGAAAAAAATGCTTATTTGGAATTTGGTGTCTCTTTGTAGCGCACACCTTATCTGAAAACCGTCATTTCCTACTGTGTTTTGTGTGCCGGTGAAGGCGCCTTTATATACTACTGATAAACATTGTCAGTAGCACACGCCACAGTTATATCTGTGGCACTCATTGAATTCATAGATATAGTCGGGTGAGCAAGTGAGGTAAGCTTCTTGGTCTACGACAACAATTTGACCCTTATTATGGAGTGTCTTACCATGTGGGAATCACCAGTAACGCTCATGCGTTTGTGTTTGATCTAATGTATATGTGTGTGTTTCTTGTGCATCAGCCGTTCACCGGTAGAATAACACTCGTCAACCATGAGCTTCATCTGGAGTTGGGTTACCTTCTAGTAAGTCTGGCGAAAAAAAGAAGGTTGGAGGTGAGATCTAGCAGCGTTAATAATTGAAAAACAAAGCAGCTGCAGCTAAAACTTCAAAGTTAAAGCCTAAAGCTCTATGTTTCACTTGGAACTCAAGGGAATAAAATGGTGATAATAATAATAATATAATATTTATTTTGATGTGATTGTGTTCTCTGAGCTGGATAGTTAATTTGCGAAGCTTTCATCGCCCTACTAGGCGACATCTTCAGCGCATACTTCATTTTGATGAGATGAGCCTTTAGGTTTTTCCATGAGTTCATTACTGATCTCTCCTGATGACCTTGGATTTGACTGGTTGTTTTTGTGTGTTTTCACACTCTCTAGGCTATTTGTATTGGAACTGATTGTTTCCTCGACTTGAACTTTGACCATTTGTGTGTGAGATTTCCTTCTTATCATTTGGTAAATTTTGTGTCTTTTGATTGACTATTCAGTGGAATACCAGGCTTCTAAAAATTCTCTAGCATTCTTGGTGTTTCCTCTGTCTGATATTTGAACGTTGATTGTCCCAGTCGAACTGATGTCCATGATTAGCTCTATGCAGTGAGGTGATATGAGAGAGTAGATTTCATGTCTTTTGACAGCCAGCTTTTGTTCATAGATACGAAGACGAAGAGGATATCCACTTCGGCCAATGTATTGTTTTTCGCAGTTGTTACAATTTATTTTGTAGATGATGCTGGTTTTATCCTCTTTCTACACGGACATGATTAATAAACTAATGAAGTATGCGCTGAAGATGTCGCCTAGTGGGGTGATGAAAGCTTTGCAAATTAACTATCCAGCTCAGAGAACATAACCACATCAAAAAACCTTATCATATGTATGTTCTGTTTTAGTATGACGTTTGTAGAACAGTCCTTACTTCAGGAGGACTGATTTATGATGACGATGAATAAAGTGTATGTTGAAATTTTATTATAACTGGTATAATTAAACATTATAGGTTGAAAGCAACTGAAAAGAACCGCCGATATGAACCTGATCAATATTATTTTACATCGGCATTTATTTCATCCCTAATCATAATAATGTTAAAAATAGATCTGGAGTTAACAAAATTAAGACTTTTCCGTGCTTGATATGACTGAGATGATGGATCGTTTTCGATCAGCATTTAGCCTCACTCTAGTGACAACTTGATTGTATTTATTAATAGATTTTGTGATGGAATCCAAACAGCAAGTTTTGCTATTTTCGCGATGAATGTATCCGTATTCTAACTAAATTAACTCTGAATTCAAGTGGACTGTCATGTATGCACACATCCACACACACACATCAACAGCTGGAAATGTCTATGAAGAATTCATTATATGACGATTGATGCCTTCATTGTCTGAGGTTAAAATAACATAGTCAGGCATGTTGCTTCAAAATTAATTCAACTCATTACTGATAAAAAGAGTTTAATGTAATTTTGCATTCTGTTTTATAATAGAAAAAAAAGAAAATTCGGTAAAGAAAATTTTCCTTATCGACGAAATCATCTTCAGCGACTGTACAGTCGTATTTATATTTACCAAAAATGCATAATAGTTCATTACTAAGTAATATGAGTGATATAACTGGTATAATTACATAGAAGTAGTTTCAAAGGTAAACATAAAAGTTATAAATTACGTAGTATTTAATGCCACAGAAGAAGAAAGCGTTAGAAATTTAATAAAACGGAGTGAGACGAAAGGTGGTTGAGTATCCATTTAACAAGTGTCACGGGAAAAATTTACAGGAAGCCAACATCGTCAATGCATGGATTTTCACAGTTAGGTCTCTTTGAGAAAAAAGATAAATCTGATCCCCTCCTTATCCTCGAGAATAAGGAGGATATTTACCAGTGATATAGTCGATAGTGAACTGGAGATACTCACACAAGTGCTCATGAAAAATGGATATCCTTCAAGATTCATAGAGAAAAACATGAAAGTAAAGCAAAATCCTGAAAGAACCTAAACGGTGCCGAAGAAACTGCTATTCTTGAATGTTGAATTTAAAAGTGATACCACAGCTGACATTCTGAAATACCGCCTATCCACATCACCAAGAAAAGCCTCCTCTTCGTCTGAGCTGTGGATCAATTTCTACAGCCGACAAATGATCAGTGGATGTGTGAAGAATGAACTACCACTTTAGCCCACTTCAGTGTGTGATTGTAAATTCACCTGCTACTTTGTAGCTGGTTATATCGGCCGCACGAAGCGCACACTTTCCAAACGCATCTTCGAACACTGTCCTGGATAGTTAGCAAAAGGACAATGCAAGACAGTTACTAGCTCAATTCTCGAGCACTTGGTGAACTGAAGCCACACAGCTCCAAGACTATCTACAACGTGACACCAAATGGTACAAACGGTGTCAGGTTACAGCATTTGTATACGGCGAAGGCGTTGACACTGCGTCAATGCAACCCTGAAATCTGTTTACAGAAAACGTTTGTCCAGTCCCTTATTCTATCTTGGTCTTGAATTCTGCATTAGGCGTTGGTTGTAAAGCTCAGTTCAAATTGAAGTATGTCGCCTAGTGGGGTGACGAAAGCTTTGCAAATTAGCTATCCAGCACAGAGAACACAACTACATCAAAATCATCCACCTGAACTACAAATCTTCTCAATCTATGTTTGTCATAATGAATCCATTCTTTTTCTGTACTCTTTTCTTTTTAGCTGCTATTATTCGAATATCTGGTACATTATGGTGGTTTGGGAAAAATGATCACTACCAGCCATTGTTTCGTTTTCATGTTTTAAAAACATTCGATTCAGACATACACCCTTATGATGAAAATATGATATTAACTTATTCATGGCCATTAAAATGTATATGTATGGATGAAATTATTGTGGGGAAAAAGTATCTGATGCTAACGCATTCATTTCAATCAAGACAAACATTGCATATTACTCCAAAAACGGTATTTCTATCACGTGTTAGACGTTATACAAAAAGATTAGCTGTAAGTTTAAACGATATTGTTTTATCATTATTTTTTTGAAAATTGGTTCTTTTGATTATTATTATTATTACTGTTTCCTTTGATTCCTAGAGGAACATAGGGCTTCAGCCGTGCGTCTCCATTGCGTTCGGTTCTCTCCTAGAGTCTTCACCTGGCTCCAAGTCTCCTCATATGCTTTCATCTCCTCTCCACATGACCTCCTCTAAGTCACCATCACCATTGGACGACCAACTCGCCGCTTCCTTTTTGGGTTCCATTCGAGCAATGGCTTGTCTGGTGATGTCACTTGATGCATTGTTTCCTCAGAGTATGGCCAATCCATCTCCATTTCTTCCTGCCTATTTGTTGTTTCACAATCGGTTCCTGCTGTGTTGGTTCGCTCATTGCCAGAGATCTCTGTTGCTGATCTTTTCTGGCTGGCCATCTGATCTTGAGTATTGAGCAAAGACAGCTGTTGATGAAGTTCTGTAGTTTGTTTGGGATGCTCTTTATGACGCGCAGTGCAAGTCTCTGATCCGTATAGTAGCACTGACTGGCTTCACATTTGAGTTGAAAATCCGGATGTTATTTTTGATGCTGAGTGCTGTTGACCTCCACACAGACTTGAGAGTAGTGTGAAAATCTTTGACTATTTCTGTATAATAAATATGATGGTCTAGTAGTATTCTTAGTCTCTTGATGGTTTTGATATCCGGGACAAAACCTCACTCTACATCGAAGTTAGTGCTGAGAAGGAGGTTACCTGTATTGAGGATAATAAAATCTTAGACATTTGGTAGCAATCGGTAGGAAGCTCTGGACCTAGATTTTGGGCTAGAGGTACAGTCACAGCAAGCTGTATCTGCAATCTGGAAGGAACTCATCTCCCTTTCGAGATTCGAACCCGCATCACCCAATGCTGCAGTCAGAAAGGTTACTACTGAGCTTTTTGGACTCGCAATTGACCTCCCATAGAACTGTGTTGGGTATTTTTTAATGGACACTAACTAGTCGGTAACTAGTGTATCTTTTCATCTCGTTTTCAATCTGAGCAGCTTTGCCAGTCTCGTACATGCTGAGGACGTTCCATGTCCCCAAATTGACTTTTTCTTTTATCACAAGGAGACTCATCGTGCTGAAGTTTCTGTGGGAACTTTGTTTACAGGGTGGGGTTGCTTGCCTCACGCCTGAGAAGGGGGTTATTACGTGAATGTATAAGTTACAACAGAGCGACATTTTGGGTTGCTCCCCTTAGCATCAGGAAAACAAGGAAGAAAGCAATCGGAACAACACCAGCAAAGGGAAAATAAAAAATTAGAACAGGAAGAGTAGTGACTACAACGATAAAAAACCACAGCAGTAGTATCACTGTTTAAAAAAAGCAGTTGACAAAAATGATATCAAAACCATAGACTCACTGAGTTGGGTCAAAGTGGGTATGTAAGGCCAACAACATATACAATTATAGATATTAGTTAGTGTTAAACAGGTCACAAAATGCCAAACACATAGTTATAGGTGTAATCAGTCAACAAGATACAGACGTCAAACAAACTACAGATCGTCATCAAAGGTTGTCTTCGCTCAATACCAATCAAGATCAGATGGCCGGCCAGAAAAGATCAGCAATAGTAGGGGATCTCTGGGAGCAAACCAAACAGGAACCGATTGTGAAACAAATAGGCAGGAAGAAATGGAGGTTGGTTGGCCATACTCTGAGAAAACCATCAAAAGACATCACAAGACAGGCCATCTCTCGATTGAAACGCGAATAGGAAGCGGCGAGTTAGTTGTCAGTGCGAGGGTGACATGGAAGAGGTTATGTGAAGAGGAGATGAAAACATGTGGGCAGACGTGGAGCCAGGTGAAGACGTTGGCAGAGTACCGGACGCAATGGAAACGTGAGGCTGAAGCCCTATGTTCCTCTAGGAACTAAAGGAGACAATAATAATATTATTAATAATACAGTAACTAGTGTGTTGTGTCAAGTCCTCTGTTTGGCGTATACTGAATTCTATCAGGCAGATTGGCGACGTTGAACGCTGCAGTTACACTTTGTGGACTGGTGTGTGCCAACTAGCATGAAATCTAGGTCCAAGCAGGGCTTCCTGCCGCTTGCGTCTAACTATCTAATATTAACAATTCACAGTGCACCGTGATGGCGAGCCATCTACTGGCATGATGGCCACATTGCAAACTTAGCTGATAGAGTTCAGTCTGCACCAAACAAAGGACTAGACACATTACACTAGTTACTGATTAGTGCCCAATCAGTAACGAAAGCAGCTAAATCATGCACCACAGAAAGCAATTAGACATCGTATACATCCACCCGAGCTAGAAATGTTCTCTAATATTTTAGAAACACCTGCTCAATGATCTATAGTTTTACATTGAGTTCTCTAGTTTATAGTGTTCCAGGACTAAATTTACTCTAAAATTAATTTATAATTCTCCGATATCCAATACCCTGATAGTTCTCTTCCACTCCACAAATTTTATTTTTACTGCTTCATTTTTTTGCCTTCTGAGTGGAGCACGGAGTTTCCGTACTGCATCACCATTTCTGAAGTCTTTTTCAACTGTTCATAAGCCCTCAGTACCTTCTCATCACATGATCTGTACCATGTCATCCTCAAATAGATACCTAACTCGCCGTTTCTCATTCTGGTCCCATTTGAGGATCTAGTGCGTGAAACCATTCAATGGTCTCCATAGAGTTTAGCTGTTCTCTATCTCCAATTCCTTCTACGTATATTTTTGGTTATAAAGTTGTTGGGTTATTCCTTAACAAAGTTTCTTTATTTGCTAATCCCTTCTAGTTGGCCATCTGACCTTCAGTATCAAGTGAGAACGCCAATTGTTGATGGAATTCTTCGACAGTCTGTAGGAAACGCTTGCCGTGATGCGTGTATCAAGTCTCTAAGCTGTTAAGGTTAAAAATCCTGATCATGTTGTTTATGATGAGTATAGTAGATTCCCACATTGACTTTACAGGATTGAATGTCTGTCTTGTTTGCTTTTCCGTTCCTGACTGGTTTTGACACCCTGATCTGTGTCACCACTTGTAACCAAAATCATACTGCCTGGATAAGTGAAAAATATAATTTTCTTCAAATTTCTGACACTAACGATGAGTGAAACTTGTTTTATAATTGATATGGGAAATAATCTTTTTTTTTAAGTATTGGTTTTGTAGGGATTTTTTTTTGGTTACATGGAGGATTTCATCATGAGCTGACATCAGTTAGAGAACCACTGGAAAACCTGGGAGTACTGGTCAGCTATTTCGTCCTGGTTTGGGACTCTTCGACAGTACGAACCCGCCGGGATTCGAACCCAGGACCTTCTGGTTACAAGGCAACCTCGTAGACCATTGAGCCACTGGGACCTGATCCAATGGAAGCCGTGATCAGTAGGGTACAGCAGGTTGAAGATGAGGCAGTAACTCATCGAAGAAGACATTACGAAATGGTCGCGTTATGTAGGGAATTGGCAGAAGTTAGAATTCAAGGACCACTGGATGGGGTCCTAGTGGCTCAATGGTCTACGAGCTTGCCTTGTGACTAGAAGACCATGGGTTCGAACCCCGGTGACTGCGTACTGCTGAGGACTCCCTAACTAGGACGAAACAGCTATCCAGTACTCCCAGGTTTCCCAGTGGTTCTCCAACTTATGTCAGCTCATGATGAAATCCTCCATGCAAATAATCTCTTAGCGAAAGTGAATTGGGCGAAGTTAACTTATCATAGCCAAAGTTAAATTGACCTTCAAGAGCCAATGAAACAGAGGGAACGCTACGAAAGGTCTCTCAGAATCAAATATTGTCTACACTTTTGGACTTGGAGAAGGTAGATACAGTATTCCACTTATTCTCTAGGTACTTTTTCTGTAAATCTATACGGTTAGGTAGGGTTATTGCTTTTAAGAATAAGGCTTAGGATTAAAGTTCGGTTTAGAAGTTGTCATAATGGTTAGAGGTAGGAGTAAGTTGAAGAACAGTGTCAGAAATATCAATGGATCTCAAAGTACCATGACCTACAGTCACCTGGATGAATGCCTTTATCGCTCATGGTATGATTTCTCAAAAGATCATCTGCGTAGCGACTGGGAGATATTCTTACAACACATAAGCGACAACTGTATAGTGTAATATCATGTTTACAACTGTTTTTAGTACATTTTTCAACGATTATGCGACTTTCTGACGTCTGGATTCTGATTGGTCGTTCAGGGTCACTGTGATTTCAGCTGTGCTAGTTTCACTTTGCCATTAATTGAATTCATTATTATTATTTATTATTTCAGTGTTGGAAAGGTGCTTGTACTCATCGATCAAATCAAAAACGTCGACCACGTGCAGTGCCATCATTATACAATCGAATCATCAAAAAATCAATAAACAATAATACCTATTAGGTAATACCTATTGTCTATTCTCATTAAAAAGAAATTAGGAAGTCTACACCCTATCCATGGCATGATTATTTCTCAACTTTACTCATGTTTTGTATTTTGTTTTCCTTTGATTAGGTTATCATTATCACATCAATAAAAAAAAGAACCTGTTTATTTATTTCACAATAATTTGTGACTATATTAATTAGAGTAAAACTGTAAGATTTGTTGAATAAAAATTTGTCTGTGGTACATATCGCGTTGTCGTATTTATAATAATAATAATAATAGTAGTAGTAATAAGTGGTTGCAGGATTTCATCATGAGCTGACATCAGTTAGAGAACCATTGGAATAGGAACTGGGAGTATTGGACAGAGGTTTCCCCCGCCATAGTTTGGGACTCTTAAGCAGTCCGCACCCGCATCAGGGTTCGAACCCAGGACCTTCTGGTTACAAGGCGAGTTCACAGTCCATTCAGCCACTGAGGCGCGACCCAATGGCCAGTGCATAAATTCCACTTTCTGGCAATTCATGATATAGCGCGACCACTAGCCGATGTCATCAATGGCGAGTATTTGTCCTCACACTCGACCTGCTGCACCCTACTGGTCATGACATCCCACTGGAACCCAGGGAACTACCTAAATGGTTAGAGCCAATCGCTAGTGAGCATCTCATGGATTTGAAAAGAATAATAATTATGAGGCTTTATTTCAAACAATAGATGAACACATAGTAAAAAAATTTCTGCGTTTTCACTTCATGGAATGCAAACATTAGATCATAGGAATCACTGAAACTGCAATCGCAGAGAAGAAAAGATTTTCTTTCCGGCGAAATCATCAACTAGACAGCTGTACATTCGTGTATCTATAGTAAATGTCTGAGAAAGTTCCAGAATTATTTCCGGTCAAAGGTTAAGTTAATAAAACTACGAAGTGTAATAATCAGGAAGATCGGGTAGGAAGGACATGATAAGATCATAGTTATTGAAAAACTTAACTGTTCTTACAAATTACGGATTAATGACGTAGTAATAACAAAATAGGTAAGAGGGCGAACATGTATAAAAATAAACAGCGACCAAATATAGTAATGCAGAAATAAACAGGAAGGTTGGATAATGAAGGTAATTGGGTAATTATTATTAGTGGAACTGACTTTCATGATGACCACAGTAGGGACAACGGTTGGACGTATTTCTTTCGAATACACAGCGTAGGCTTGAGTTTTTTGATCGCCAGTGACTCAGCTACTCCTAGATGCTTTGGTTTCATTTCCTGTGATAGGTTTGATTGCATCCTTTATATAACTGCAGAGGACTTTTCAAATGGAGCTGAATGTCCTGAATTCACCAGGTGTTCTGTTACCGAACTGTTCATACCGTTGCTAACCATGCTGGATAGTGTTCCCGGGTGCGTTTTACAAGTGGATGCATAGTACGGTCAATGTACTTGGTTCCACACGAGTAAGTGAACTGGATGTTGAAGTGACCCTATGAGACAGATTATCTTTCACGTGTTGGTTGAATAGTTTCCTGCAGGAAAACGTTACTTGTAGGCTGGTGGCGAAGTGTGTTTCACTGAGAGATTTCAAAAGCCGTCCATGGAGAAGTTCTGCTTCAGTATTTCTAAGGCGGGCTTTGAAATAAATATTAAAAATTAAATCAGATAGACATTATATTTTTCAGCTTAAGGGAACAAATTAATATAGGTCTAAATTTCAAAGATGTGATATGCATTGAATCCACTTAGAGAAAAACGAATATTTTTGGGTGACTTAATCAAAGGGGTTTACAGTTTGAACGTTCAGTGTTTTTCAAGGGGTTGCAACGGATGCGCTAGACAAGCGGTTGTGTAATATTTGCATTTTGCAGAAGTGAAACTATGATAGAGAAATCGAAAATTTCAATAAGCAGTGTTAGCTTGTAAGTCTACATAGCAACTCAAGAAGATTAAAGTTTATCAAGTTGAAAACTTGCTCACTGAGTTGAGCTCACTAGTGTGTATGACTAATCAGTGTAATAAAAGTAATACGGTTACTAAGGGACTGAGAGATTGACTACACTCTCTTTCTATGTGGATAAATTCGGTCTGAAACGCTTGATTACAATTGCTTCAGCAAATCGTAGTAAATTCACTATCCTTCGCATGTTTAATATTTTAAGGGATTTGGAAATCTCGGAGAAATGACCTGTATCCACAAGGTGTCTGGTAATTGCATATTATAAATATCTGCTTCTTTCAAGGCATAAGTTCCTTGGAATATGCTCTGCAAAATGGATAGAAGCCCTTCTTTCTGTCTTTGAAATGTACTCGCTGCCGCAGATACACGTTAATTTATAAATGCAGTTGGAGGTAACATCAGTAGGGTACTTATCCAGTTTCGATTGGCTTATAGAGCATGTAGTGCTGTATAGTGTCACCAGTTTGGATGCTCCTTTCATCCCCTTGTCAATCGTTTTCAATACGTTTTCCCTTTTGTATGGGAGGCAAATGAACACTTCCTTCTTTCCAACTGTGGGATACTTCTCTTTCTCATATCTTTCTTTTGCTGTACTTTACGATAAATCCTTTTGGATACCCGTTTTCCTTAAGGCATTTTTCAACAAAGCTTAATTCTGAAATAATAGAGAAGATTTGTAGCTCAGGTGGATGATTTACAATTAAAAGCGTTCTCTGAGCTGGTTGGTTTAATCGCGAAGCTTTCGTCGTCCTTCCGGACAACATCTTCAGCGCCATATTTAGCACGAAGTGAAATGATTTAAATTTCCTCATGCGTGATGTAATTGCGTCTCCTGGTTACTATCTTCACATATGTATTGACCACTTTCTATTGACTAGGATTTTAAACTTTTTGGTCACCTGATTTACTTTTTATTAATTGGTATACTTCATCTATATTAACGTGTTTGTTAATCGCATTTTCGCTTGAGTACCAGGCCTCTAGGAATTCTCTGGCACTTTTCGTGTTTCCTCTGTTTAAGATTTTGACATGATCCCAATCAAACTGATGACAACTATGGTCATCATTGATTGGGATCATGTCAAAATCTTAAACAGAGGAAACACGAAAAGTGCCAGAGAATTCCTAGAGGCTTGGTACTCAAGCGAAAATGCGATTAACAAACACGTTAATATAGATGAAGTATACCAATTAATAAAAAGTAAATCAGGTGACCAAAAAGTTTAAAATCCTAGTCAATAGAAAGTGGTCAATACATATGTGAAGATAGTAACCAGGAGACGCAATTACATCACGCATGAGGAAATTTAAATCATTTCACTTCGTGCTAAATATGGCGCTGAAGATGTTGTCCGGAAGGACGACGAAAGCTTCGCGATTAAACCAACCAGCTCAGAGAACGCTTTTAATTGTAAAGCTTAATTCTTCTCCTACACTGCTAGGTGAACATAATTTCCTGGCTATGTCGTACAGAGTCCTTACTAATCCCCGCTTATAGCTTGTAGGTCAGAAGCTGTTGCAGTGAAGGTATTGCCCAGTCCAGGTTTCTACTCAGTAGTTGGACTTTTCTGCCGTTCCATCGTTTCTTCTTTTACATTTAGGTCTAGGAAATTGAACTCGTCGTTGTGTTCATATTCCATGGTGAATTTAATGTTTGGGTGGATCTCATTAGGTGGTGAAATAATATGGATGCCTGACTCGTATCATCGAAACATCGAAGATAGTACGTTATTTCATTGATAGCATCGCTCAGTCATGTCTGTTCCAGATAACCCATGGAGATGTCGGCTAGAATAGGTCCTAGAGGTGAACCCATGCCGACCCCATCAATTTGTCAGTAGAATTGGTTATTGAATCTAAATTGGATTTCTTTTGTGCAAAGAATTAGTTAACGCTTCATCTCTGTCTTCTGTAATGGCAATAGATCTGTTTGTCTACAAATGATGTCCATTGTTTCCATCACTGGTACATTTGTAAATAAGGCAGTCACGTCGTATGACACCATTCGTTTATTTGATATAGTCACCATGGTCTACTTCTTTAGAAAATTGGAAGGTGTCACTCAAGCTATGGTGTGCAAATTTTTGTCGAATTGGCTTCAATGAATCAGCTAGCCGACGAACTAGTTTGTGGCATGGTGCATTTATCTTTGTAAGTGTGGGTCTTAAGGGCACATTAGCCTTATGGATTTTTGGCAGACCTTTTACCATGTATCATTTTATCTATCATTTCGAGGACATTGCATAGTTGATGAGAATGATAGGCAACGTAGTAATTAATACTTGTGTGAAATGCGTCAAATTCGTAAATCGTTATTATTTCCCCAGTGAGTCATCAAGCCTTGCATGAAGTGTTTCAGTTATATTTCATTCGGTCGCGCATAGTATTAGTATGCATTAGTGATAAGAGGAAAATAGCCGTCGAACTTGTTTTTGTGTTGTAATGATGAAATATAACCTAGCAAACGTAGACTCACCAAATTGTCAATGGGTGAGTCAGTGATCTACTCCATTCACCCAGAGGGTAACCACATGCACACTGAGGGCGTGGCTATCATGATGTCACCAACGGCAACGAAGGGCCTCATGCAATGGGAGGCGATCTCGCCCAGGATAAAGACCGCCAGATTGAACTTCAAAGGAAGAAAAGTGTCAGTTATACAATGCTATGCACCGACAAACAACGCAAACCTCGAAAAGAAAGAAGAATTCTACAGACAACTACAGGCAACAATGGACAATACTCCAGCTGGTGACATTAAAATACTAGTGGGAGACATGAACGCCAAACTGGGATCAGACAACACAGGAGGACAACTCATCATGTGTAGAGAAGCTCTCGTTGAAATGAATGAAAACGGAGAACTCTTCGCCGACTTCCGCGCCTTCAATGAACTAGTGATTGGTGGCAGTGTATACTACCAAAAGCATATCCACAAGGCTACATTGGTGTCATCAGATGGACGAACCAAACACCAAATTGACTTCATCTGAATCTCAAGGAAGTGGACGCGCTGCCTACTGGACACGAAAGTAAGAAGAGGAGCAGACGTTGGCTCAGACCACTATCTCGTACAAGGGACAATCCAAATCAAATTAAAAGCCTTCAGAGAAACAGGAGCTGCAGATAGACCACAAGCCAAGTTCAACACTCAAAAACTGAAGGACCAGGACACAAAGGACATCTTCACTGCAAGTATAAAAGACAAAGCCGAGACACAAATCAACACTGGCGAAGAGGTCAGCGTCGAAAAGCACTGGAAGACTCTAGCAGAGAACCGAACGCAATGGAGACGCACGGCTGAAGCCCTATGTTCCTCTAGGAATTAAAGGAAACAATAATATAATAATAATAAACGTAGACTGTATATGTACACGACCTGTATTTGATAGTCTAGGCACTTAGAACACACTATGAAGCGTATATTCTATTTATCACAAGTAGTCTATTATTCTTATGTTGCGTGTAAACACCACTGTCTCAGAGGAAAGAAATCATTGGGTAATCAAAAGATAACTACATCACTCTTCTTATGTTATCATTTCGTATCAATAGGCTCTTATATGATCACATTAACACTTACACTCATAGCAAAAATATTCATTCAGACATCTATAAAACACAAAATAATTGAGCAAAGAATATCCTTTTCGATAAATTCCTCTTCTGGCTCTACAGTTATGTATATATGTTTATATACATAGAATATTCTAGATTAGTAGTCAATAACAATATTAGTGTTTTTTAAATAATATCGATTTGTAAAGTAAGATCACGATGGAATTACAGTTCATCAAAGATAATTAAATTATAATAATAGTGAAGATATAGTAGCAAATAGAATTTCAACTAAAATTAGGGGAATTCCACGAAAGCTCCGGATTATTCAAACCTGGATGGCCAAGGTAATGATAATGTCTGAACTAACTTCTTTTGGATGCATGAATTAGGCTTGTTAATATGGATCCCCACAGCCTCAGCAATATTTAGAAGTCAAACTCTTAAGGCAAAATTGAGATTCGTAGGTATCCGGTAAATGACCCTGTAAGCATGATTAACGTCAATCTTGTGTTTTGTCTCCACAAGATGAGACAGAATAGCGCTGCGAATAGATTTTGTTTGTCCTTTACTTAACCACGCTGGGTGATGTTTGGAAATTCGACGAGAAACACGCCTAATTGTACGTCCTATGCAACCGGCTACACAGGAGCAGTTAAAATGGGAGAGATATATGGAAGAGGCGAAATTAGGCAGTTTGTCTTTTATTCCCGAACGCAGAAGAGGAGTGGTTTTAAAGGTACAGCGTAATTCAGCATCAGGGAATGCTCTTTTTACCGCATTTCTAAGGCACTGTGTTAGTATCTCACTGGTGTTGTCTCCTAGGAACTGAATCTGTAAGGCCTTTTTTGGAACTGTTGGTAACTTGGGCTGCTTTGGTTTCAAATTCATATTCTTATCAATAAACTTTTCAGGATAACCATTCCAAAAGTAAATCTCTTATTCTTTCAACGAATCCAAAAGTATCCTTTACACTATGTTTCACCAACTCAGTATGAAGGGGCTGTAAGAGTTCGACTAACCATTTGGCTATAGGATGGTATGGTGAATTTAGCATATCTAATACTGGTCACAGCGGTACACCATTTTTGTGCAGTTTAGGCGAGCCATATAGTCTTGGTGTGAACGTTCCAGTGGGTTTAAGTGATGTGTACTGACTCTGTGAGATGAAGCCTTGTTGTTTCAGTCTTTTCAATGTTTCCACTAACTGTTTCTCTATCTTTTCAATCGGATCCAGAGAAGAGGAGATTTTTTGGAATTTTAGATTATCATTAAGAATAGTATTCATCTTCTCAAAGTAATACGCTTTGTTCATGATAACCACTCCTAAGCCCTTAGACTTATGTATTATTTGATCACGTGACTCAACTTCATTGATTATTTTGTTGTCATAAAATATTGCAACTTATTACATTGACTTTTGTTGTGCATATCGCCTGTTTGTAGTCTACGAGCGAAAGCAATTACTGAAAAGCAATAATACTGCCTCATCATATCCAAATTCAATCACGTGTAAATGTGACATTTTAGGCATATTACGTCTTCTAAATTGGCATCACCTTTCACCTTGACAAATAATAAGTATTATTAATAATGTATGAATGGTGTGCAAATCTTTTAGAAGCGTTTATTTCAACGAATACATTCATAATGTCACAAATATTTCATCATTTACACACATATTCTCCATTCTTGTATTTTCAAGTATTGGTTTTGTAGGGATTTTGTTTGATTACATGGAGGATTTCATCATGAGCTGACATCAATTAGAGAACCATTGGAAAACCTGGGAGTACTGGACAGCAGTTTCATCCTAGTTTGGGACTCTTCATCAGTACGCACCCACCGGGATTCAAACCCAGGACCTTCTGGTTACAAGGCGAGCTCGTAAAACATTGAGCCACTAGGACCCAATACAGTGGTTCTCTAACTGATGTCAGCTCATGATGAAATCCTCCATGTAATCAAACAAAATCCCTACAAAACCAATACTTCAAAATTAATCTGATGCTTACTAGTGACTGACCCTATTCAAGCAGTTAACCTGGGGTTCTAGTGGGAAGCCGTGACCAGTAGGGTACAGCAGGTTGAAGATGAGGCAGTAACTCATCGAAGAAGACATTGTGAAATGGTTGCACTATGTCGTGAATTGGCAGAAGTTAGAATTCAAGGACCATGGGATCGGGTCCCAGTGGCTCAATGGTCTACGAGCTCGCCTTGTAACCAGAAGGTGCTGGGTTCGGACCCCGGTGGGTGCTGAAAATCAAAATCCATCTACAAATATCAGACCTTTGAGGTTCCCAAACAAAAATAAAAGTCACTTCTATGCATAATTTCTCTTAGATCATTCCTTTTTTCGTAATAATTCAAACAGGATATAAAAACACTTTAACGCACTAACACTAACAAAATACAAGCGAATATTGATTTTTTTTCAACTACAGTCGAATTTCCGATTTTCCTAAAAATAGACGCCTCTATAGGTGTGAACACGATAACTTATAATATGAGCGAAAATACATCACAATAGCCATTATCCTCAACCCAGTGTTTCGTTGAACGTCAATTAAACATGTTTGCGAGTTCATTTAATGATCATTTGATATAATGGTGATGATTTGTAGCTAAGGTGGATGACATTGAATTAGTTGTGTTCTCTGAACTGGTTGATTTACTTGTAAAGTTACACCGATTGAGATGGTTAGGACATGTGTTACCCATGCCTAGCCATCGCCTTCCACGACGGGCAATGATAGCTGGCTGGAATAGAATCAAGTTGGAAAAGAGCCAGTGGTGGTCAAACCAAAACATAGCTTCATCAGTCAATGATATCCACAACAGTTAGTTTAAGCCAGCCAGCCAGGTAAGAAGGTGTAGAGTTTCCGGTTGGGGTCCTCAGGACGTTAAAAACCAATTGCTGGAAACAATTGGTGATATGGCTCAAAATCGTTCTCCATGGCTGGTGCAGATGCATCCACTCCTTGTGACTTATTATACCCAATAAAACTACACTGTTCTTCCATATTACTATTCTTCTTGCCTCATATCTCTGTTTACTGTCTCTATTTTGCATTCCTTTTTTCTCTTGCTTTGTGTGCTACAAGAAGGGAGGAGTGTGCGCTCGAACTGCTGCTTATCGATGCAAAGTTCTCTGTTGAAACCAGTCAGCCAGCCTACGTGCGTATACTCCTTCACATACTCGTGTGAAGCTGATTACATCGGATGTTGTAAGCATGTTCTCTGTAAACGCGTTGCTCAACACTACCCAATTTGGCTTATGAAAGGTGAGCATATGACAACGAAGTCTTCAATTTGTAAACACCTTCTGGAGTCAGGACGTTAGGTCACACGTGATCTCTCCTTCAAAGTTGTTTACAAGACTAAATCGAACCACTCCAATAGCTTAAGTTTTCTCCACTTATGCATAACCAAAACTCTAGCTATACGTGGACACAAACATAAATTATGTGTTCAAAAGCGTTTTGTTAAATCCCTTTCTCTACCTAGGTCATAATAATGTTCTTTTATTTTATTCTATTTTACCGATTGAATTCATTCCGCTTCACTACATCTTGACCGTCTTTACTGTTATCATCATCGTACTGTTAATTTTTTAGACAACACTTGATCTACAGCCTTAAAATATTTTACCGCTTAACTTATTGAATAATCTTTTCAAGTTTTGCAATTCATCCACTTCAACTGTACCCCTTAATTATTATTATTATTTCCTTTAATTACCAGAGGAACATGGGGCTTCAGCCGTGAGTCTCCATTGCGTTCGGTTCTCTGCTAGAGTTTTCACCTGGCTCCAAGTCTGCCCACACGCTTTCATCTCCTCTTAACATGACGTCCTTCAAGTCACCCTTACACTGACGACCAACTCGGGTTCCAGTCGAGCAATAGCTTGTCTAGTGATGTCACTTGATGGCTTCCTCAGAGTACGGCCAATCCATCTCCATTTCTTCCTGCCTATTTGTTTCACAATCGGTTCCTGCTGGGTTGGTTCGCTCCCAGAGATCCCTCATTATTACTGATCTTTTCTGGTCGGCCATCTGATCTTGAGTATTGAGCGAAGACAGCTGTTGATGAAGGTCTGTAGTTTGTTTGAGGTGCTCTTTATGACGCGCGGTGCAAGTCTCTGATCCGTATAGTAGCACTGACTGACTTCACATTTGAGTTGAAAATCCGGATCTTACTTTTGATACTGAGTGCTGTTGACCTCCACACAGACTTGAGAGTAATGAAAGCTTGTCTTGCTTTTCCGATTCTTGCTTTGATATCCTCGTCAGTTCCGTCCGCCTGTAGTTGAAACGATGCTTCCCAGGTAGGTAAATGAGGTTGCTTCTTTCAGATTTCTCCCACTTATGCTGATTGTCGTGTACTGTGGTTGCTGTGGCTGTTGTCCAGAAATCTTCATCACCTACCTCTGTTTTCTCTATGTTCACCTGAATTCCTTCTTATCTTTGATGCTTCTTCTGCCAACTGTTGCTTTCCATCTGCATATCTTCCAGTTTGTGGGAAATCAGACATATATCATTGGCGAAGTACAGATCCTCCAAGTTTTTTGTGTGGGTCCATTTTATGCCTGTTTGCTCATTGCCCGCTGTCTGTCGTATTATCCAATCTACTGCAATCCTACCCCTTAATACATACTGAGTCCAGTTGGCCTGATATCATGAATATTATGAATTTCACCCTGGAAGGCTTCATTACAGCTCACTGTTTGCAATTCTTGGAAATGGGCGAAAGAAAAGGAATGTTGGTGAACTCCAAAGGACAGTTTTTTGTTGCCTTAACATCAGGAAATCCTAAGTATGGTCTGAGAGATAACGAATGCGGCTCAGTGGCACAGGGAATTATCGCATATATATGTGTATGCACACACCTAACCATCATTATAAGCGCTTTCAACGTCCTTAAATTCCATTTCACATTTAGTCACTTATTGAGTAGTATAATCCAGCACGTCGCAAAATAGGCGTCAACAAGTATGAATACAACACTACTACTCACTGCAAATAAGTAATACACCACCAAAAGACTATAAATATAAATAATATTATAATAATAACAAATTACAAAGCAGTAGAATGTAAATCACAATTTGAAATGATAATAATGTGGGCATAAGTATCAATAATAAATCAGCAAGTAATTTAAAATGGAATCAATGTTATCGGTTTCATTGGTTGACTGAGAGAATTGATAAATGTGTGCGCTGTTAAAAATCCCGTTGTAATAATAACAAATTCAATATTAGCTGAAAGAAAGCATGAAGAGGAGAGAAAAAAAGAAACCCCAATATTATAAATAATCACTGTAATCATTTTGAAGAAATTATAATCGATAAAGAAAATATTTGTTTAGGGATTAACACCACGGATTGGTATCAGCAGTTAAAGAACCATTGAAAACGAGTGGGGAGAACTGGGTAGCTGTTTCATCCTGGCCTGTGACTCATCGGCACTACACACCCAGTGGGTTTCGAACCCACGAGGCGATTCGGAGACCATTCAACCACCGGGACTCGACTTCTCAATGGCCAACCCATGAATTCTAACAATTCGCTATTTCAGCTAGCTAGTGACTGGCTGCAAGACGAAGTTGCCTACAGTTCTAGTGAGAAGTTGTGACCAGTAGGGTCCATCCAGTCGGGAGTGAGGGTGGATTTCCAGCCGATGACATTGGTTGGTGGTGACGCTGAAATCATGAATCGGTAGAAATCAGAATTCATGGGCTAGCCATTGAGAAGTCGGGTTCCAGTGGTTGAATGGTCTCTGCGATCGCTTTGTAACTGGAAGATTGTAGGTTCGAAACCCAGTGGGTGCGTACTGCCGATGAGTCCCAAACTAGGATGAAGCAGTTGTTCAGTAATCCCTGGATTTCAGTGGTCCTCTAACTGTTATCAATACATAGTCTAACCTGAAACGAATAAAATCCCTACAAACTAATTCTTGAAAAAAATATCTCTCATTTATGGGAAGGTTTTATATTTATTTAATAAATAATTATGTAAGCGTCTACATCACGTTTTGAAACGAAAGCATCTGAAAGCTATAACGGAGGTTATGAAAATAACCAACCAACAACAACAACAACAGCAACAGCAACATCCAGCGCCAATCACCATCAACGGGAGGGATTTGAAAGAGGTTACTTCATTCACTTATCTAGGGAGCATTGTCTCAACTACAGGAGGAACGGACGAGGATGTCAAATCGAGAATCGGGAAGGCGAGAAACACATTCATCAACCTGAAACCAATCTGGAAATCTTCGTCACTCCTCAGCATCAACAACAAAATTCGAATTTTCAATACAAACGTCAAGTCAGTCAGTTCTTCTATACGATGGATCAGAAACTTGGCCAGTGTGTCACAAAGAATATTTCCAACAGCCTGTTGCAGACCTTTATCAATAGCTGTCTTCGTCTCTATACTCAAGATCAGATGGCCGGAAAGAATCACGAACAAGAAACTATGGGAACAAACAAAACAAGAACCAATCGCCCAACAAATATGCAGGAGAAAGTGGAGATGGATTGGACACTCGCTGAGGAGGCCGCTGGGTGACATCGCGCGTCAGGCCCTCGAGTGGGACTTCCAAGGGTGACATGGAGGAGATCGTGTGAAGAGGAGTTGAAACAGTATGGATTAACATGGATGCAGGTGAAAAGTACAGCAGAAGACAGAAACAAGTGGAGACGTGCAGTTGAAGACCTATGTTCCACTAGGAACCCAAGGGAACAATAATAATAATATCTGAAAGCTATTCATCTAAAGTAGAGAATAAGTAACTGACTGGCGTTTATGGAATTCTGTGTGTTGGATTATTACTTCCATACTGATGACATCACACAAAAGTTGATTCTCTTCCCTGGAGTACCTGAAGCAGAAAGAGTATGGATGCTGCTTGACTGCAGAGACTAAGGGACAACCCCTTGAAGCCAGTCATGCACGGCATCCTTGAAACAGTTTTTAGACATGAGAGTGCGTGTATTAGGATCTTACCTCTCCAACTAGGGAACCACCACAAGGCATGTGAGGATGCATAATTTTCGGAGCCAACATTGTCTAACCGCCGCTCCCTCTCTCCAGGACAGAGAGGCGAAATAGCAGGCCTGCTGGTCACCTCTTAATGCTATTACACTCCTATTCTCCAGCAGTACGAGACTTCGCCGAAAGGAAAAAACACCCAACATTTTGTGTAAAACAACTTATACTATGACAGTAACTGTTTTTTGTCCAATCAATCATTATCTAATTGACCTTTTCAATCAAAAACCTGCAGGAACACTCGTTTTAGTCAGTACAGCTCATTGGGACATTGAGATATAGCAGCTACCGGGGGGGGGGGGGGGAGAAAAATGAGTGAAAACAGAAGGCAACGTCGGCAGCTATCTACGAAATAAAAGGAGTGTTTTCTGGCGTTCACATGATTTACAAAAAGTAACTTTCACATGACATAACAACAACACCACCATAATTTTGGGTTGGGGCTGGACGTTTCAGTCGCTAAGTTCAGCCCCACCCCAAAAGTATGGTGGAGGTATGTAGATGACACATTCACTGTACTTAGAACACAGGATATAGATAGAAAGGAAAGGTTGGGAGGTTTATTTTAAATCAGAATTTACCTACGCCAAGAGAGAGACACAAAGGTAGAACAAACTTCTTCTCTCAAATTAATTAATTCCCATAGCTTCAGCTATGTGTGTAAAAGGTGGTTTCAAATTCCATTCGGAAGGTTCAATGGAATGCGATAGATAACTTTGAAGACAATTCTTCTTCTATGCACTTGGTGACCTCTATCACCAATCAAATGAGACAAAATAGAACTTCTTATACAGTTTACTAGGTCAATTCTGAATCATGAAGGAAGATGCTCAGTAATGAATGATGCGTTTGTTGAGCTGTCCAGTTGTTCAACCTATATATTCTTCTCTGTAGGAACAGCTGAATTTGTAAATGCACACAGAAGTGTCACAGCTAGACAGCTTATCTTTCGCTTGAGCAATCATACATAATTGGGCGGCTGGAAAATGATAGACAAAGGGTGGCAGAAGTATAAGTCCATTTTATGGCTCTAGATAATCTTAGATGTAGGATTTCACTAGCCACGTCCCCGTTGAATTGCAGTTTCAGGAAGAGGTGTTTCCTTTTAACCGTTGACAGTTTCTCTTTATTATACATGGTATTCATATGTCTCCTTACAAATCTCCTAGGATAACCCATTTTGTACTTTTGTTAACATCATTATTCGTGCTATATCATTAGAATCATCGTTATGACTGACATTCTTTTCATTACTGTTGGCTACAAAAGTTGAGATTAATCACGAAAGTATTTAAATTTTTCTTATTTGTTGACAACAAAGCAAAAATCATTTTCAGGATTTCATCATTGGAAAACCTGGGAATACTGGACAGCTGTTTCGTCCTGATTTTGGACTCTTCATCAAAGGGTCGAACCCAGGGCCTTCTGGTAACAAGGCCAAGAGCTCGTATACCATTAAGCCACTGGAACCCGATCCAATGGCCAGCATGAATTCTAACTTCTGCCAATTCACGAATCCGTCTTCGACGAGTATTTGTCCTCACACCAGACGACCAGCTGCACCCTACTGGTCACGACTTCTTATACAACAATATGTATACACACATATAGAAATGATAATAATATCAAACATCTACTCCTTGTATTACTTACAGTCTTCAACAGCAGCCAGTGTTCTTAAAGTTGATATTTCTGCATGCGTTACACCGCCAACAAAACCAACAACTATAATCCGTGGTTTATTTAGATTACTTTTTGTATTTAACAAACTATTACCAATCTTATTATTATGATTATTGATATTACTTGATTCGAAAGGTAAATCATTATTCATTGGTAGCTGTAGCTCTTCTAATTCTGGAGCATTGATTAAATGAGATAATGAGTGGACAACAATTGGCGGACGATTCGCAGGAAGCGTAGATAATGTTGAATAATTAGGCAGGGAAACACGTTGCTTACTACTACCACTGCCACTGCCACTACCGCTACCTCCTCCTGCAGCAGCAGCAGCAGCAGAATTAAAACCGAATGTCATGTTTTGTTCATCCGCCGCCTCTGGTAATACAGACATTTCCAGGCTATCTGGTGATCGAAGACCTGACAATAGACGTGTCCCCGACATAATAGCATTAGTAGCTTTTGATAAGAAAAGATTACTTGATCCCCCACCCCCGGCACTGGTGGTGGAAAGATGATTATTCCCACCCGTCATCATTGGAGGATTAACCGACGAGGAGAGATTCGATTTTGGATACCAATTATTTGTCAATATTTGAATAAGACGTGTAGATATTGGTATATAACCAGAGAATATATTGCATAAAGCTTGTTCAGTATCATTTACAAGATGATGATGATGATGATTAGGAAACGCTGGTATTAGGCGCAAGTTTCCTTTCAATGCAGAATTATAACTCATACTTATATTGATAATTGTTTGTTTTAAACTTGTAGGCAATTTAGAATTTATAGGATTGCTATGCCTTAAATTGATTTTTTCTTGTGGAGTAAAATTTGATGTTTGTAGACTAGTCAGTAGTAGATTACTCGATGATTCATGCAGTAGGCCAACACGTTCCAAATTATCCAAAGTGAAAATATGCTCAAAACCATACACCTTGAGAGTAGACAAAAAGAAAAAGAAAAAATTGAGAACAAGGACAAAGTGTCAATGATATGAATTATTATTTAATTCAATTTTTAGATTTTCCCGTCGATTGATTGTCTTAGGCTGACATATCGGCTCCTTGTGCAGATGCTTCGTCGATGTCTGGGCATGTATTTAGAAGTCAATTGGTGGATGGTGACTAGCAGTGGAAACCAGGATGCGAATTTCGTCCCAATTGGGACCCGTCATCTGGACATACCTGCATTCCCCAGTGAGTGATGATGTTCCCACCGAGGCTCAAACCCAGTGTCCAAAGTTTCAAAAGCCAAAGCGTTATCCGCTAAACCACTTTGGCCACGAGACCCGCCTCTTGTGCGACGGGACATACTAATTATTTAATTCAATTTTAGATTTTCCCGTAGATTGATCTAGTGCAAACGTTTTGACGTTTGAAACTGTGGGCACTGGATTCGAGCCTCGGTGGGAACATCATCACTCACTGTGGAATGCATGTACATCCAGATGACGAGTTCCAAATAGGACGAAATGCGCATCATGGATTCCACTGCTAGTCAACATCCACCAATTAACTTCTAATGATATGAATTATTGTCCGTCAGACTACTCAAAGACGAGGATGGTAGACGGAATGTTCGTCAGCTATCCAAGTAGTCAGGTTTGGACAAACTCCTACACCTCCTCCGGTTTACTAGTCGATAGTAAGCTCGAAAAATACGACAGTTTGTGCGTGAGAGGCTAACAAACAATAACATCAGCGTCATTGTACCTCCAAAGCTTGAAATCGTATGTTCCACTCGGAATGCACAGAATGAACGGGAAGTTAAGGCGGTCGGGCATAACTCAACCCCTGCTCCTCCTCTTACAGTCAGTCTGTCAACTCTTGCATCTTAACTATTCTTCTATATTGTTCATCCTTACTTATTCTTTCCTGGGTTGTTTAAGAGAAAAAACTATTTCATTCTTCGTATAACTCTGAAAACTATCAGTAGGGTGAGTGGTGGTATCCCATTGCGCTACATCCTTGACATCGTCACTAATGATAGGTACTTAATTTCATGCGATAAATTTGCTAAGGGGATTTTGACAGACTATGAGCGTCCACTTTACCCAGAGCTTTCACCTTGCGTCTCCTCCTCCTTAGGTAGACCAAGAAGTCATTTCAAAAGACTTTATGCGCGCACGTCAAAGCGTATAAATTCCAAGATACTATGTTTGGCATGTATTTTATGTGATGAAAGTAGTGTTAGGCACCAACTGACTGAATGACCTTTTTTTCCATTATTAAATAAACCATTTCCTCCATCAAGTTTCACTGTTTTTATTCCTATTCTAATTTATAGTCCTCACCAATCTATGTAAACAGAACACCAGATTCAATATTCTATAACAAGCAGCATAGTTGACCGGCTGGTCATCTGAGGGAAACACCTTATCTTATTCGCTAGCAGTACAACTTTGCCCAAAAAGAACCCACAGACACAGTGTAAACACCTCACACTATGAAAGCGACTGCTTTTATCAGCATGGTAGGACCTGCAGTAACATTAGATCCAGCCAAGATAGCTCGTTGAATCATTAAGACATACAAGCCTGATCAACCCATAATAGATAGCAGCTATTGTGTGTGTATGTGTACATGTGAACCCCGGCTCTAAAGAGTATTTCTCACGCGATAGTGAGCGTCTTCCGTTGAAAAGTCTAAAAAACAAGACAATATAATTATGCCAAAGTCAATGCAAGAACTGGCGCGGAATTATGCTCCTGTCCATCCCAAGCAAAATACTAAGCCGCATCATCCTGGAGAGAATCAAACAAGCTCTGGATGAAAAACTTCGACCGGAACAAGCTGGATTCAGGAGAAACAAGTCATGTATTGATCAGATCGCCACACTACGGATCATCATTGAACAAAGCCTGGAATGGCAGTCACCTCTCTATCTCAACTACATCGACTTTGAAAAGGCCTTCGACAGCGTCGATCGAGAGGTGCTTTGGAAACTACATCGCTACTACAGGGTGCCTCCGACAATTATACATCTCATCCAACAGTTGTACGACAATGCTGCATGACAAGTAATCCACAACGGGAAACTTACGGAATCATTCGAAGTGAAGACGGGAGTAAGACAAGGCTGCCTACTATCGCCAATGATTTTCTTGATTGCAGTAGACTGGATAATGCGACAAACAGCGGGCAATGAGGAAACAGGCATAAAATGGACTCACAGAAAAAACTTGGAGGACCTAGACTTCGCCGATGATATATGTCTGATTTCCCACAAACTGGAAGATATGCAAGCGAAAAGCAACAAGTTGGCAGAAGAAGCATCCAGAGAAGGTTGGACTTCAGGTGAACATAGAGAAAACAGAGGTGATGAAGATTCCTGGACAAGAACAACAACAACAGACAACAATCAGCATAAATGGGAGGAATCTGAAAGAAACAACCTCCCTTACCTATCTGGGAAGCATCGTTTCAACTACAGGCAGACAGAACTGAGGATATCAAAGCAAAGATTGGGAAAGCAAGACAAGCTTTCACTACTCTCAAGCCTGTGTGGAGGTCAACAGCACTCAGTATCAAAAATAAGATCCGGATTTTCAACTCCAATGTGAAGTCAGTCAGGGCTACTATACGGATGAGAGACTTGCACTGCGCGTCATAAAGAGCACCTCACACAAACTAAAGACGTTCATTAACAGCTGTCTTCGCTCAATACCAATCAAGATCAGATGGCCGGCCAGAAAAGATCAGTAATAATGAGGGATCTCTGGCAATGAGCGAACCAACCCAGCAGGAACCGATTGTGAAACAAATAGGCACGAAAAAATGGAGGTTGGTTGGATTGGCCATACTCTGAGGAAGCGGCGAGTTGGTCGTCCAAGGGTGACTTGGAGAAGGTCATGTGACGAGGAGATGAAAGCATGTGTGCAGACTTTGAGCCAGGTGAACCGAACTCAGTGGGGACGCGCGGCTGAAGCCCTATGTTCCTCTAGGAATTAAAGAAAATAATAATAATAATTATTATTACACCATAAATTCCTGAGACTGTGATGGCTGACTAGTGATCGAATCAGTCTTAAAAAGGTATATGAGAATACACAGAAGAAATTATAAAAGTGAACTTGAGATTAATACTGGCGCTATTATTATTACAATTATAATAATTATTATTATTATTGTGTCTCTGTCTAGTATGCGAAGAATAAACTGATCAACTCACCTGTATAATTTCATTCTTATAATATTCTAAAAGTCGTTGTTTTAAGCCTCCATTACAAAATGATTGAATACAGATCAACCGAAGAACCTAAAACACGAAGTAGAAGGTGTGTTTGGTGAATCACACAGACTAAACAAAAACAGCAGAAGATGAAAACAAGATATGAGATATTCAGACAAGGGTGGAGGTGAGTGAGATGGGTTGGGCGGGGCGGGAGTTACATTCAAATTCAAGGGTAGATCATGTCATGCTGTAAACAAACAGACACACCTACATGTATGAGGTATAGAGAGCCACATCGAGAGGTGTAGACTGCTTGCTGCCTGGTCGGGATTTTCGGGGACAATAGAAACCAATAAAGGCTGAAGACAGTTACTGGTGATATGACTGAAAATCCTTCTCAATGGTTGGGGCAGATGCATTCGCTCTTTATCATCCAATAAAATTCCATTTTTCTTCCATATTACTTTTCTTTTTGTCTCATAATTCTCTATTATGTCTGTCTCTTCACTCTCTTCGCTTGTTTTGTGAGCTACATAAAGGGATGGATGGTGGCAACTTGAACTGCTGCACATCTGTGCAAAGTTCTATGTTGAATCCAGTCAGTTAGTTAGTCTATGAGGTATAACCTATATAATGGGAGTTGTTCAACCAATTTACAATGAGACTGTCTATATATGAAATGAGAGTGAAAGCAGGATATGTTCGTGTGTGGATTATTACTCGTATTGTTCCCTTGGGTTCCTAGTGGAACATAGGGCTTCTACTGCACGTCTCAAATTGCTTCTGTCTTCTGGTGTACTTTTCACATGAATCCATGTTAATCCATACTGTTTCAGCTCCTCTTCACACGATCTCCTCCATGTCACTCTTGGACGTCCCACTCGTCGCTTCCCTTTCGAGTTCCACTCGAGCACTGGCCTGACGCGCGATGTCACCCCGGCGGCCTCCTCAGCGAGTGTCTAATCCATCTCCACTTTCTGCATATTTGTTGAGCGATTGGTTCTTGTTTTGTTTGTTCCCATAGTTTCTTGTTGGTTCTTGTTCTTTCCGGCCATCTGATCTTGAGTATAGAACGAAGACAGTTGTTGATAAAGGTCTGCAACAGGCTGTTGGAAATATTCTTTGTGACACACTGGCCAAGTTTCTGATCCATACGTATAGAAGAACTGACTGACTTGACGTTTATATTGAAAATCCGAATTTTTTTGTTGATGCTGAGGAGTGACTAAGATTTCCAGATTGGTTTCAGGTTGATGAATGTGTTTCTTGCCTTCCACTTATTCACCAATTTACAGCTGTAAGCAAAAAAGTTGTATTTTCGATATCCTGTTTCAATAATAGTTATTGTTATTATTATTATTACTGTTCTCTTGGGTTCCTTGTGGAACATAGGGAACTTCAGTAGCACATCGTTACTTCACTCTGTTCACTGCAATCTTCTGTAGCTGGCTCAGCAGTTGCCCCCATAAGCTTTCTTTTTTTCTCAGAAAAGTTACGTCATTTCACCCCAGGACGTATAGCAAGCTCATTGTTTCAAGGGCCTCGTGTACGTGAGATGATGTCACTCAACCATTTCCTTAGCAATTGTAATAATACAAAAATATCAAATAAACAAAGACAAAAACAAAGCAAAAACACGCAACAACATTGTAGAGGTTTTAATTTCCATTGTGAACACGTAGCACATCGATGGAAGCGATCAGCTAACAGGTTAAAATCTCTATTCACCTATTTCAGCCTCAGTGACTGAAGAGGATCATTAATCTTTGCACAATATAAGCTGCTTTCAATTCCTCCTCACACGACCGCTTCCATGTCAGCCTCAGATACCCGCCCAACTCATCGTTTACCATTGAAGCTACACACTCAAGAGTCTGGCGCGCCTAGTCATCGCCTTCCTCGACGGGCAATGTTAGCTGACTGGGATAGGGTCAGGTTGGAAAAGAGCTAGCCGCCGTCAAACGAAAACATGGCACCAGTCAATGAAACCCACAACAGTTAGTCTAAGCCACGTAGGAAGATGTAGACTTCCTGGTTAGGGTCCTTGGGATGACGGTAAAAACCAATGGTTGGAAACAATTGGTGACATGGCTCAAAGTCGTTCTCAATGGCGCAGATGCATCCACTCCTTGTGACTCATGATTTCCAATGAGACTGTATTGTTCTTCGTTATTACTATTCCTTTGTGTCACACCTCTGTTTACTGTCTCTGTTATGCATTTCTCCTACTTTCTTCTCTTGCTTTGTGTGCTGCGTGGAGTGTGGCGACTTGAACTGCCGCACATATGTGTAAAGATCTATGTCGAAAACAGACTGGCGCGCGATCTCAGTTAACTGCCTCGTCAGCATGTAATCAATCCATCACTATTTTCTTCGGCATATTTTCTTGAAAATGGGTTATTGGTTGGTTCGATTCCAGTGTTCCTTGTTGCCTTTACATTTTGTAGACAGCAGTTTAATCTTCAGTATCAAACGAGGACAAGTTTGAAACAGTGGGAATTTCTTTTCTATTCCTTCACGTTCCCAGTGGAGCATAAGGCTTCAAGCTAGAGGTTTGAAGTTTCTGTAGCAGTGGTGCTTATTTTTATCGGATGGGGTTGCTAGTCTCATGCCCGACCTTTCCTCTCTACCGGCTTTATTTCTGGCTTAGCATGGTAAAGGAGTGCGTCGGTGACCGAGGATCGAACCCCGGTGAGCGTCCTAACCGCTGTACCACCGTGACGCACAAACAGTGGGAATACATGCCTCATATCTTTGAATCCTTTAGTAGCGCTTTCACTTTAGATTAATGTTAAGAATCCGAATATTTTTTTCCTTGCGCTGAGTATTGTATTGTCTTGGTTTCTCTATCTTCGCCTTATTGACATCCTTATCCGTGTTGAGTGTAATTCGAACGATGATGGCCGCCCGTCCGCGTACGTGGAAACAAAACACACGAGAGTTTTCAGTGATACCTACTGTGAACAACTTAATGATGCCTACTTGATTCCTTTAAATCTTAGCAGGTGGAATACAATTCAGATTCATGCATACAACGTAATATAGCACATGCCCAGCGTCTACATTTTCAACTATCTATTCTGACGAAATTGGACATATAGCAAGATTTAAAAACTGTCTGTATATCTGAAGGACATTCAACAGTTAGTCAATGGTTGGATTCAACATAGAACTTGGCACCGAAGTGCAGCAGTTCGAGTTCCCACGTTCCAAATACTACACAAGGGTAGACAAGAAGATGAGTGAAGAGAACCAATAGAGTTTTGACAAGTATAAGAGTGAAACAGAATGAGTAATGGTAGAAAGGAATATGAAAGATTACGGAGACTGAATACATCTGCGTAAGCCATTGACAACGATTTTGAGCCATGTCACCTATTGTCTCCAGCCACCATTGATTCTTAGAGTCCCGAGGGCCTCAACCCGGAAGTCTGCATCTCCCTACCTGACTCAGTTTAACTCTCAAGGATTTCATGGATTGATGCCATGCTTTTGTTTGGCCACCACTTACTCTTTTCCAGCCTGCACCTATATCAGCTAGTAATGCCCGTCGGGGGAGGCGATGGTTAGACAGTTAGTCAATGCAATGAAATAATCTAACATTGAATATAACATGTTATATACAGCTGACAGGTTTCTCTACACAACCATAGACAGGACAGAAAAATAATAATAATAACTATAAACTTTCTGTTTCGTTTCTAACCACATTATTTGCATTTAAATAAAGCAATAACAACAGTTTGTGTAGAATAAAATGGTACCATCATTTATCATTTCGTTTGCTGCTTATCAGCTGCTTACATGGCAAAGTCATTATTAACTATATCTACAAAAACAATTTCAACACACTTGCACACAGAGTTCATTTTTGAACAAAAATCAATCAATCAATCAATATGTGCATACAATGCTGCTAACAATAATAATAATAATAACAATCACTTTATCCCAAACAATAATAATGATACAATTCAAATGAACTGTCGTCAAGATTTGACAGAATACTTCTAAAATATTTGGGCGCCGAGTGAGAAGTAGACATCTGTAAAAAATTATATTTGTAAAATCTCAGCGAGATTGAAACGAGTAATTCCAACGTCTCCTGTGTTCGGCAATCTGGTCCGAACTTCTTCAGGGAAATTGATCGAAATTAACATGACAGAGGTGTTTTCACTCTCCGTTGTCGACAACAGAATGCATATCCTAAATCCGTAGCTGTCGAGTCACCTGACAACTCCAGTAGGTCGAATAAAGCAGCTCAATCTTCAGAAAGAAGACAAAGCAATAAGTTCGACAGGGTGATTCTACTAAACTCTAATCCTAACCACCATAATTTTGAAAATACGTCTAATCATAAAATTCTAGATACTAGCAGTTTGAACAGACATGAAGGCGTGATGTTAGCTGATGCATAGGAAATCCTTATTAATAAATAAAAAATGGATATGCATCACTAATTATTAATACTTGGTCAAAATTCTCGACTGTCCATATCTTCTTATGGAGACGTTAAGGAATGTTTTACAACTGTTTACCCACACACACATGCACACTCTGTTTAAAGTGTTTGACAAAAGTAGACCGATATTTGTAAGTCCGAGGTCAAATTTTGATCACAGCTCATACAATTTTGTTGATTATACTTGTTAATACTTGTTTTATGAATCATGATTGGACAAAGTTTTTAAAAACAAAAGATGTGCCTTTTATATATAAGCCTCTGTTATGTTAATTTCGATTAATTTCCCTGAAGAAGTTCGGACCAGATTGCCGAACGAAACGTTGGAATTACACACTTTGACTTCACTGAGATTTTACAAATATAATTTTTTACAAATAATAATTATACACGATGGAGTATTTCGGTGTGAAGTAATCAGAAGAAAGAGGGAAGGTAAGCGTTCAGCTACCAGAGCAACGAAAGACTGATAACCGCTTCTTTCTGAACGCATAAATCAGGTTTCAGGAGCTTGATGGAGGTTGCTTCGGTAAACTTAAGGAGAATTGAACTCTTTTGCTTATTGATAATTTTGAACGACTTTTCGACGTCCATCTCATGACCTATGTCAAGGAGATGACTAGCAATGGCACTGTTTAAAGTATTTGTTTCCTAAAAACATAAGTTTTTTGGTACATGTTCAGAAAATCGGGGGTACGCCCATTCTTTATGTTTTCCCAATGTAACTGCCCCCACAGATACATGTAAGTTTGTATACACAGTTGGAGTTAACATGGGAAGGATATCTATCGACTTTTGATTGCACCAAAGAGCATGCCATCTGATAAACAGGAGCCAACTTAGCTGCAGGATAGCCTCTGGGCTAGTGATGTCCTCAATCTTCTGTTGACAATTGCTGTAATATGTTCACCTTTAAAATCAAGCTCAATGAAGATGGGCTTTTTTCCAGTGTGATTTGTTAGACATTTAAGACCTCAGATCTTCCGTACTTGTTAATGAACCTTTGAGGGTAACGGTTGTTTTTCAATATCTTTTCGAGCATCATAAATTCTTCCTCAAATTTCTCTGTAGAGCATATTCTCCTAGCTCTATAGTGCAGAGTCTTGACTAGTGCTCGTTTACTATTAAAATGTAAGTATTGTTCATTCCATGTCGATTTTCGATAAATTGACCTCTGGAGACTACCATCTTCTAGGCGTTGTATGGCAATATCGAGGAAATAAAACTTTCTATCATTTTTTCATGTTCCATAGTAAATTCAATATTTGTATGCGCATCGTTGAATCATCCAAGTAGGTTGGAAGTATGACATTCATTGTTGCACATTACAAATGTATTATCGGGATATCGACAATAAGGGGGGAAAATGTATGAAAGAACATTATTTCCATTAAAATGTTTGAAATAACAAAATCAAATAAGATGATTACCTCTTCCAATGGTGCTCCTCTTAATATACAATCTTCAATGAAAGGATGTGCTTTATCCGATTCACAGCAATTGAGAAAGTCTAACCATCAGATAGAAAAGCCAATAAAGTAAATTATTCAATCATGTAGGAATCAATTACTATTATTAACATAATTATTAATTATTATTACTATTAGGCAATCAACTCAATCAATGTCAATGTTACGCAACAACCACCTACAATTCCATACAGATAGCAATGAATTACACACCTATTGAGTGTGACAAACGGTTAAACTACCTCTCAGTGCATGCAGAGAGATTCGAACGCATGACTTATATCAGTTGGAAGCCGATAGTCACGACCAATAAGCTATAACTCCTATTAGGCAGTAAAATTCATTGATATAAAATAATGTTATCGGTCTCTGAAGACAAAAAAGTACTCATAGAATATGACAGACAATAATATCCATTTCAGTTAAGTTGATATTATGAAGAAGTGGTTCATTGAATAAAGCGGCGGACATTTAGCCATTGGGTTACGGCAACCGGGGGTAGCATCATCAGAGCCGTCTAAAATGAGTAAATTCTATATATATATATATATATATATATATATATATATATATATATATATATATATATATATATATATATAATAGGCAGTAACACAATTCAATCAGGATATGCAAAAAGGACTGCCTCCTGCTCGGATTTTAATTGCATACGAAAAGGAGTGAGGAAAAAAATGATAAATGGATTCAATTTATTCTTAACCTCTTGTTTTCTTATAATTATTCATTCATGACTGTATATACCAGTTGTGACTCTATCACTCCAGAGGTGTTTAAGGTACTAAGCAGCGTCTAGGAATTAGAGTTAGTCGCGTCGGGTTGGTGTAAGTCATTGATTATCCTCAATAAACAGGAAAGGAGACAAGTCTTCCTGTGATAATCACAGGGAGGATTAGCTTGACTAATATAGTATCCAAAGTCCTAGGCTCAATAATCATGCGTAGACTTAGCGGTCCAGGGGAGAAACAAACATGAGAGAACCAGGCAGGCTTTAGACCGGGAAGAAGGTGTATTGAACATATCTTCATCCTTTGACAGATTCTGGAACATAGGCATACTTACCGACGTCCGGCATTCGATTCTGTCAACCGAGAGGTTCTATGGCAATGTCTGATAGTGAATGGAACGGCAAGGAATACATCGCACAGATCAAGACACTCCACTCGAACTCATGTCACCAGGTAAAAGCCTACGGAGTTTTCATCTCAAGTGGTGACAACTAGTGGTGTCTGACAGGGATGACCACTATCTTCATTTCTAATCAATTTCATCATATTTGTACGAATGGAATTTGCACTAACTGAATTCAACGACTCAGGGATTCACTTGTTACCAGTATAAAATCTCGTCAACTTAGAATATGTGGATGATATACTCCTCCCTCCTACGTGAAGATGCGAACAAAATGCGGAGCCTTCTAGATAACTTGAGCAGCAATCTTCGAATGTTCTGCATGCGGTTTGCGAGTGTCAAATGTAAGATGATGGTAAAGGATTGGCTTTCAATGATTGCTAGCTTAAAGACAGGGAGTGAAGTGGTTGATAGAGCGTGTTGACCAATTCATTCATTTCAGAAGTTGTATCAGTCAGCGCCAGCGGGTTGATGTCGTGTGTACTGCTCACCAGTTCGTTCAGTCCTTCTTTATGGCTAGTTGTGAGATACGAAAAGTCTAGTTATATTTGATCATAGGTACCTGAGTTCTATGTCCCGTGTTAGGTGGTATAGTAAGATGAGCAGTATTGAGGTTAGGCTACGGTCGAGTGCGACATATGGAGGGGAAATCAATCGACGAGGTTGTCAAGTCACATCAATTGAGATCGTTAGGACATGTATCACGCATGATGAATAACTATCGCCTTCCTCGACAACGGGCAATGTTAGCCACTGACATAGGATGGATGGATCAGGTTGGAAAAGAGCTAACACGAGGTGGTCAAACCAAAACATCGATTCATCAGTCAATCAAATCCATAACAGTTAATTTAAGCCAGCCTCGTAGGGAGCTGTAGACTGGCTGGCTGTTTGGTTGGGGTAATCGGGATGGTAAGAACCAATGAAGGCTGAAGACAATTCGTGATATGGCTGAAAATAGTTCTCAATGGCTGGTGAAGATCCACTCACTCTTTGTAATTTATAATATCCAATAGAACTCTATTGTTCTTCCATATAACTATTGTTTTTGCCTCACACTTCTGTTTATTATCTCTGTTTTGAACCTCCCACTACTCGCTTTTCTTGTTTTGTGTGCTACATGGAAGGAGTGTGACAACTCGGACTGCTGCACATCTGTGCAAATTTCTTTGCTGAAACCAGTCAGTCATAATCCCCGTTGATATATCCAACGTAATTGATCAACCTAATTTCGTTATTTGGGCTTCTTGAAGAAAAGTCTCCATCTTCACAAGATTAATAATATAACTCAGAGCTTCTCGATTTTTGTGTTGGGGTGACGGGGTGGGGCTAGTATATGAATCAATGAGGCACGTTTTACATCTTAATTGTAGTCTGCAGGTTGGATGTGCTTACGCTCCAGCGACTGATGGTTTTTCCCCATGAAGAATTGAACCTAGTGGATAACACACCTTGGCGGTTATTTTGAGTCTTGAAGGGAGAATACACCATCCCTCACTGGAGTGAAGCACATTCGGCTGATGAGTCCAGAATAGGACGAAGAAACATGAGTCCTAGATTTGTTGGTGAATTATGAAAAAAGATAAAACTGAAAATAACAAACTAATGTAAGAGAACAGGAATAAACACACACACACACACACCTTGTTGAGCTTTTAAACCCGATAGAAAGTCATCAGTGCTTACACGTTTCTGTATATCTTCTGCTAGAAGAGTATCTGTAAATAAAGATGAATGTATTGACGATGAAATTAAATTAAAGAAAACAAGATCTATGTTTTATAGTTTAACACAGATTAGATGAGGATGCCTAAAAATGTAGATGTATTCACTTCAAAACTTGTTTACATCGATACCATTCATGTCTGATTTGTAGGAAGTTAAAAGTGTTTAAATTTACTGCATAATTCACTTACACCGAACATTTGAATTCGCATCGATTCTAGTGTATTAATAGCCAAGAAGATCACAATATAAATAAGGAAAGTTTATATGGCTTCAGTCAAATATTGCTGACTTGCAACTAGTTTTTACCAGTCGGAATATGATTAGACAATGCGTCAAGGATAGATTACCGCTTTTGTCCACATCTATGTGTATTTACTCTTTTACCTGCTCTTGTGGAGCTGATTACATCGGTCGTTGTAAGCGTAACCTCCGAAAACGTGTAGCTATTTTTATTCATTTTTTAAAATTTTGATTACAGCTTGATTCCACAGCGTATTTTCAGTACAAGTATGAAATTTTCAGCACGGATATCGCTAGCCCAAATTTACAGGCCGACCATAGATATCGGATGTGCGCCGGCAGGGGATCGAACCCCGGACCATGTGCATGGTTGGCGAGAGTCCTAACCATTGTGCCATCGACACAATCCAGCCTGGTTAGTGAAAGGCGAACGTAGAACCGCGAAGTCGTCTATCTGTGATCACCTGTTAGAGTCAGGTCATTTAGCCCCACGTGATTCATCTTTCAAAGTTATCTACATGGCAAAATCGAATCGATCGAAAAATTTACATTTTCTTCACTTATGCATAGCCGAAGCTTTAGCTGTTCATGAACAAAAACGTTTTGTCAAACCCCTTTCTTTACCTTGGTCATAGTAATGTTCTTTCTAGTTTTTACTTTATTTTATTTTACCACTTGAATTCTTTCCACTTCACTTCACATCTTCATTCTTATCGTAATCGTACTCCTAATTTTTAAAAATGTTTAGACACTTGACATTTTTAAAACATTTTTGATTTCAATTCACTTATAAAACAATCTTTAATAATTTTGTAATTTATCCACTTCAACTCTACCGCTTATAACATTTTAATTATCGTTATTCTTATCACATATATGTATATTGACTGAGCAATTATTTAGTGCCACTTAATGACCTTTTCTGTAATATAAATACGACTGTACAGCTTGAAAATGAAGTCGTTGAGAAGAAATTTCTTCGCTGAACAAAAAACTGTGTTTTTACTTATGAATAATATGGTATTTTTCGTGAAATATTTATACAATAAATGTAAGATGTCTACTAAGAGATGCTTGAGAGTACTGTACAACAATGCATTCTGTTCTACTTTATGGCGGTGAAACTATAACAATAAAAGGCGAAATAGCGTTTGTAGCATTGCTTTCACCAGACAGAATTCTCTATCACGAAAAATACCCATTTATTCATAAGTAAAAACACAGTTTTTTGTTCAGCGAAGAAATTTCTTCTCAACGACTTCATTTTCAAGCTGTACCGTCGTATTTATATTACAGAAAAGGTCATTAAGTGGCACTAAATAATTGCTCAGTCAATATACATATATGTGATAAGAATAACGATAATTAAAATGTTATAAGCGGTAGAGTTGAAGTGGATAAATTACAAAATTATTAAAGATTGTTTTATAAGTGAATTGAAATCAAAAATGTTTTAAAAATGTCAAGTGTCTAAACATTTTTAAAAATTAGGAGTACGATTACGATAAGAATGAAGATGTGAAGTGAAGTGGAAAGAATTCAAGTGGTAAAATAAAATAAAGTAAAAACTAGAAAGAACATTACTATGACCAAGGTAAAGAAAGGGGTTTGACAAAACGTTTTTGAACACATAATTTAGGTTTCTGTTCATGTATAGCTAAAGCTTCGGCTATGCATAAGTGAAGAAAACGTAAACTTTTGGATCGATTCGATTTTGCCATGTAGATAACTTTGAAAGATGAATCACGTGGGGCTAAATGACCTGAATCTAACAGGTGATCACAGATAGACGACTTCGCGGTTCTACGTTCGCCTTTCATTAACCAGACTGGATAGTGTTCAGCTACACGTTTTCGGAGATTACGCTTACAACGTCCAATATAAACAGCTCCACAAGAGCAAGTAAAAGAGTAAATACACATAGATGTGGACAATCTATCCTTGACGCATTGTCTAACCATATTTCGGCTGGTAAAAACTAGTTTTAAGTCAGCTGCAGGAAAAGTACGTTTAATACATTTAGATAAACGATTTTTAATCAATTCCGAAATGGTGTCACCTTTGAATGCCAGACTCATGAAGTTTTTTCTTCGGCACTGTAATTTGTCTGGGGGCGTGTTCGTTCTTGATGTTACGTTCGATAAACCTAGTAGGATAACCATTGTTAAGGAGATTTGATCGAAGCTTATCTAGTTCACTATCGATTGTTTCTGCAGAGCAGATTTTACGAATTCTGGAGCATAAGGAATGAATAAGATTTCTCTTTCTCCCTAACGGTACCCAACTGTTGAAGTTAGTGTACTGCCCAGTGAATGTTGGCTTTCGGTAAATCGACCTTAGCAACGTACCATTGTCTCTTCTATCTAGCTTTACATCAAGGAAGTGAAATGAGGAATTCGACTCTTCTTCGACCGTGAAAAGCAAAGATGGGTGAGAACCATTAAATATTCCAAGAAGTTCAGCAGTTGAAGAGTTTTCGTCACATACAATGAAAGTGTCGTCTATATATCTTTTATACATAGACAAACTACCGATGGTTTCCTTTAGTGGGCCATTCTCTAAGCTAGCCATGAAGACGTCCGCTAAGAGCGGTCCTAAAGGAGAACCCATTGCGACTCCATCCCTTTGATTATAGATGACATCATTAAATCTAAATTGCACATTCAGTGTGCATCTCAATAATAGTTGTTTAAGATCTTCAGTTGGTAACCCAATGTTCATGCTATTTGAATCAATATACTCACATAGATAGCAGATAGTGTCTACTAGTGGTACATTTGTGAACAAAGAACAAACATCTAGCGAAATCATATGCTTACCAGACACATTAATTTCATCAACACAACTGACAAAGTCAAAAGTATCCGAAAGACTATGTTTACATAGATTTAATCTCACGGGTTCCAGAATTTCCGCAAGCCATTTACCACTTGAATTCTTTCCACTTCACTTCACATCTTCATTCTTATCGTAATCGTAGTCTTATTTTATAAAATTTTTTAGACAACACTTGACCTTTTTAAAACATTTTTCAATTCACTTATAAAACAATCTTTAATAATTTTGTAATTTATCCACTTCAACTCTACCGCTTATAACATTTTAATTATCGTTATTCTTATCACATATATGTATATTGACTGAGCAATTATTTAGTGCCACTTAATGACCTTTTCTGTAATATAAATACGACTGTACAGCTTGAAAATGAAGTCGTTGAAAAGAATTCTCTATGAAGAAGTGAAGACGGACCTAGAGACCTCAGTGGATATGCTTACGCCATTATTGCAGAAGGTTTGGAAGGAAGGAAAGGTGTTTATCGATTGGAAAAAAGGCTTGCTACTTTGTCAAACTGCCAAAGAAGGGCGACTTAAACATCTTGCCTATGCCAAGTAAAATACACAGTTACACCATCCTGGGGAGAATAATAGATGCACTGGGTGCAGAACTCTGCCCCAACAGAACAAGCTGGATATATTGGAAAGACCAACTATGTGCTGATCAAATTGCAGCTCTACGCATCACCATAGAGCAAAGCGTAGAATGGCAGTCAAACCTCTACCTCAACTTCCTTCATCGACTTCGACAGACAGCGTTGACCGAGAAGTATTTTGGAAACTAATTCAACACTATAGCATACACTGCCCAAATCTTTATCAACCTCATTTAACAGCGCTGTATGACATTGCCACATGCCGGGCGATCCACAACAGAAAGCTCAGCTAAGTCTTTGAAGCCAGTAAAGAAGTAAGACAAGGCCGCCTACTATCATCGACGATATTCCTAATTGTGGTGGACTGGATTATGCGTCAGACTATGAGGAGTGAGAAGACAGGAGTATGCCGGACAGATAAGAAGACACTAGAAAATTAGGATTTTGCAGAAGACTTGCGTCATATGTCACACCAACTCGGAGACCTACAAGAGAGAACCAACAACTGGTTGAAGAAGCAGCGAAGACAGAACTTGAAGTGAGTGTAGAAAGAACGGAGATCATGAAGATAACCAACAACAACAACAAGCACCAATCACTATGAACGGGAAAAATTTGAAAAAGGTTACTTCCTTCACTTATCTAGGAAGCATCGTTTCAACTACAGGTGGAATGGATGACGATTTCAAAACAAGAATAGGAAAGGCAAGGCGGACCTCCATTACTCACTCTGAAATCAGTAAAAAGAATAAGATTTGGCTTATCAACACTGGTGTGAAGTCAGTCAGTGCTTCTATATGGTTCACAAACTTGGCGCGTCACGAAAAGTACTTCCAACAGGACACTGAAAACTGACACCTTCGCTGGCTTCATACTGGAGATCAAATGGCCAGTGAGGAAGAATTAGCAACAAGAAACTTTGAGAACAAACCAACCAAGAACCTATAGCTCAACAAATATGTAGGAGAAGATGGAGATGGATTGGACATACGTTGAGGAGACCGTCGAACGACGTCACACACAATGCAAGCCATCTCTCGGGTAGAACCAGAATAGGAAACAATGAGTTAGGCGTATGTCCGACGGTGACATGGAGGAGATTGTGCGAGCAAGAGATGACAGAGTATGGGCAATGGTGAGATCAGGTAAAGGGGACCCTAGAAATTATGACAAAGTAGAGATGTGGTTCTGAAGCCCTATGTTCCACTCGGAACCCTAGGGAACAATAACAAGAAGAAATATTGCTCCCGTTGAGTGGAATCATAGTGTAGCCAATGAAGATGTGATCAGACAGCATATTAGTATAAGATACGTTAGGGGATCAGGTTGTAAACTTAAATTGTATGAAGAAAGGCTCAGAATCGACTGTAATCATGTAGATGCAATCATACTGTATCCTTACCTTAGTTATATAATCCTATTTCTTTAATACCTTTACCTTTTTGTTCCGCATACTAGTATTCAATAAAGTTTGACAACATCATTCCGAGAGTAATAGATTGATTTCTCATTATGATGGGAACATATTACAAACCAAGACGGAATATGGACTCCAAACCAGTGGGTTATTAATAGCATGATCTTCTTGTTAATTCATGTCAGTTACAAGGCGAGCTCGGAGACCACTCAACTACTAGGACGCAACTTCTCAATGGCCAGTCCAGGAATTCTAACTTCCACTAATTCGACTGTCACCAGCCAATGTCATTCCATGGCAAGTATTAGTCCTCCCTCCCGACCTGCTAATGGACCGCACTGGTCACGACTTCTCATTAGAACTCCAGGTAAATTTGTATAGGAGCCAATCACCACCAGTGAGGGTTTCAATGGATCTCTAACCGATATCCATCCGTGGTTAAACTTGATGAAACTTCATTTTTTGAATTTTGACGTACAGACAAAAAGTGGTTAGCGATCAAGTCATTTTAAACATTTAGTTTCGCTAACATAAACATACTTTACAGTGTATCCTCCCATCAATACTTATGAAATATTTATCACAAAATCAATGAAACCCAGACCAGAGAAGTCTCCCGCACCCAGTTCTCCAAAAAGACTTCTCTATATGAACCTACAGTTCAATGGAGACCAATCTACAGAAATACTGAGAAATTGGCTCTCCCGCTCATTGAAGAAAACCTTCTTTGCAGCCGAATTACGACTGACGTTCTCCACGAGACCAATGATTCGCATGAACGTGAAGGATAAGCTACCGCTGTTGGCCTCATCTATGTGCATCTACCAATTCACCTGCTCGTGTGGAGCCAGGTATATCGGCCGTACTCAGCGTTTGCTTTCCAAACGCGTCAACGAACATCTACCTTCATAGTTTTGTAAAGGAGAAAACCAATGCCCCCGCAGCTCGATCCTTGAACATTTGATCGACTCTGGACACCAAGTCAAACCAGAAATAAACTTCAAAGTTATCTACAGAATACAAGGCAATCTTGCTAAAAGTGTACGGATCAAACTTCTCCACATTGCAGAAGCAATGGCAATTCATCTGCTAAATCCTGATCTCTGCATACAGAAGAAATTCGTTCATTCATTAAATCTACAATGGACGTAATCTTTCTTAATTTCAGTCTTACTAATTGTATTATTTTGTCTTTTGCATTTTATTATTTCACATCTTCATTTATATTATTTCCCACCCCACCTTTTTGTAATCTCTACCCTCATTAACAATGTTGCTAACTCGACCCACGTCCAATTTCTAGTAAACTATATTACGTCATCCGATTAACTTATTTAATTTTCAACTGTATTATTCTCTACCCCTACCCTTGTTTAATTTTAACGACCACTCATTAACACTGTCGCCAACCTGACCTACTCTGAATTCTACTCAATTGTATTACGTCATCCAATTCACTTAATCAATTTTATTTTATTTTCTATCTAATTAACGTTTGTTTCCAAGCAAAATAATATTTATATTACGTAATTATCTAAACTTTATAAATCTAATGTACACACACACAAACAAAATTGTATATAAATGCGATTTTACAGCACAGTGAATGAATTCACCGAAAGGAGTCTCTTCGCTGAACGCCTTCTTTTCTTTTATATAAATATAAGACAAAATACTTAAAAGTTAATCTGTTTGAAAGAAGAACTTACGTATTTCAAGTTCTGATCGTTTTAATCGAATATCTGGTATTTGACTAACTACACGACGTAAATCCGATAACTCTTTGGCTGATTTAGACTCCTTAATACGAAAAATGGAAACATAAAGAAGGAATAAACAAAAGTGAATAAATAAAGGAGGTGTCAATGCTCGTGAACATTGAAGAGTTTGTTTATCCGAACTGGTTTCCATATCGGCGGGAGATAAGATGACTGGCATTGCTTAATCGTGTACTGGTTAGCAGAAGATTGGGGAAATACGACCAGAAGTATGGTTGTACATCATATTAACGTTTATTTATAGACTGTGGCAGTGATTAACCATTGTAAATCGGTTTCGTTATCGTTTGAAGAATAAACAATCGTGTTGCCCAACCGTTTTCTGTTATTCTGCATATTAAGCTTAGTCTTCTGAAACCAGCGACAGGTCCAAGATCTCTGTGATCCGGACATTTGACAGGAGGCTTCCATATTAATTTGTTTATTAGATATATATCATATGCAGTGGAATAGTATTATTCACTGGATGACAAAGTTTCAAACACAACTTATTACTCCTCATAATCACATCATCAATTATAACTGTACAATTTCGAAACCATCGTGTTTTGGCTTTCTTTATTCCTTTCTATTCATCGTCGGAGAGGTAGTAGAATTTTGCAGATGTCCGGCTGGACAGGTGTTTATTCATTTCTATCGCACGTCTTTGCGGTTGATTCGATAAATACAGCTTTCATTGTTATCAGTCTCTCCCTCCTCACATTTTTGTATTAGATTTTAGGACTGCCATCATTATTATTCCATACTATTGTATGATTGTGTGTTATTGCATGTGGTGCTATTTACGGCTGATCTATTCTCCAAATTTCTTATCATATTATTATTATAGTTACCCTGATAAGTTAATCAGGAAGTGTGTTGGAAAATGTAGCAATAACATTAGTAGTACTAATAGTATTTTTTGAATTTTGATTATAGCTTGATTCCATACCGTAGTTTTGATACAAGTATGGAATTTTCAGCACGTGATATCGGTAACCCAAAATTTGCAGGCCGACCATTGATATTGGGTGTGCTTCGGCCGGGGATCGAACCCCGGACCATGTGCATGGTCGGCGAGAGTCCTAACCGCTGTGCCACCGACGCACTATAACAATAATAACACAATCATAACAAACATGCACAGAATGATGGCAACATCAACAATAAGGAATTTCAACCATCATTAGTACTTCCATACAAAGAAGAGATCTCGGAAACCTTGCGTAGAATTCTTAACAACGCAGTCATAAAAGTGGTATTCACACCCACAGCCTCAATTAGAAAGAAGCGGTATCGGTTAAAGGATCCTGTAGAGACAATTCAAACAATTTAGTTTATCTAATACTCTGCCGGAATGATTGTCAGGTCAAATACATAGGTCAAAGGAGTAGAACGGGGTTAGTCAGTCAGACCAGCGGAGCATAAAAATAACAGCAAAATCTAGATTAGTTGACCTGAATAAGATAGTAAGAAATTTGGAGAATAGATCAGTCGTAGATAGCACCACATGCAATTACACACAATCATACAACAGGATGGGATAATGATGACAGTCTTAGAATCTAATACAACAAGGTGGGAAGGGAGAGATTGATAACAACGGAAGCTTATTCATCGAATCAACTGCAAACACGTGCAATAGAAGTGAATGAACACCTATCAAGCCGGACATCTGGAGAATTCTACTACCCCTACGACAACGAATAGGAAGGAACAAAGAAAACCAAAACACGATGGTTTCGCAGTTGTGCAGTTATAATTGATGAAGTGATCATGGGGAGTAATAAGTTGTGTTTGAAACTTTGTCATCCAGTAAATAATACTATTTCACTGCGTGTGATTTATGTCTAATAAACAAATTAATATGGAGCTACACATACTACCACAGTGCTCAAGTTTTACATATACATTAAAGGAGACTTATTTAAGCCCCTGGGTCTATTAAAGTTTCAACCGACGGGTCAATAAGTTCGAATTCCACTTCATCTGCTCCAGTTGGGGTGACGACTATTGAGTGATGCTGTCAACCCTGTCATACAGGTAACGCATGGCTCATACCCTGACAGATCAATTATCTTGTTCAGGGGAAATGAGTGAGTTCCAATAAAAATTTTCTTTCATTTAATTCGGTTTTAATTGTAGGCGTCAGTGATTCATTGGTAGAATGTTCGCCGCCAACCACTACCCCTGAGAAACCGCGTTTAGCCGTTAGTAAACCAGGCGAGAAGGGAGCACTGTTGAGCGTCAGGCTAGCAACTTACACTCTACCCTGTGAAAGAAGAAATACCATGCCTACTGAAACTTTATAAAGCATAAACCTAAAACCGTATGTTCCATACAGAAAATGTCTATTGAGAAAAATATACAAGTAAAACGTTCAAATCTATTCTAACCGCTGAAGAGTCTTTTCAACTTTAATAGACAAACAATGACTACGTATATGTATACAAAATATATATGTGACGTGTGCTACTGATACGACTTATCAGTAGTATATAAAGAGACGTTCATAGGCATAAAAATACCACATAGCGGAGAGAGAGAGAGATTTGATGTCAAAGAGAGGAAATGACTTAGGATTGCAGCGAAACATGAGAGACGCAAAAAGATGAAGAAGAAACACAATACGAAGGAAGAGCAGAAGTAGCACAACACCACGAAAGATCTGTGCAAATGATGATTTGGTGATTTGATAAAAACCAAGAAGTATTGACTAGCCGCATTTATGTCCTCAAGTTTGGGAAAGCTTTGAGCAATAATAGCTGACATGGGACTAAGTAGGAAAAGACTTAATGGAAGACTAAAATAAAAACATGGCATCAGTCCGTGAGGTGCTTGACACTTGCATTAAAAATCCCTCGAAATGGTGAATGACTCCAAACTGTTCTCGATGGTGCAGATCTATTCACTTGAAACAAGCTTTTTTTTCTTGTACAGCTGTTTCTGTCGACTTTAGTATTCTCTAACAGTGCACACCCATAACCTCATCACCCGCGTTGGATCGAGCAACCATGATCTTTAGATTTTACAAGGCGAGCTCATTAACTACTGAACCACTGTGTACTTCAAGAAACTTTTTGTTCATGTACCAAGCCTTCCTCGACAACGGGAAATGTTAACCGCTGACATAGTATAGATGGATGGATCAGGTTGGAAAAGAGCTAACACGAGATGGTCAAACCAAAACATCGCTTCATCAATCAATCAAATCCATAACACTTAGTTTAAGCCAGCCACTCAGCCAGCCTCGTTGGGAGCTTTAGACTGGCTGACTGTTTGGTTGGGGTAATCGGGATAGTAAGAACCAATGAAGGCTGAAGACAATTTGTCACATGGCTCAAAATCCTTCTCAATGGCTGGTGCGGATGCACTCACTCTTTGTAATTTATTACATCCAATAAAATTCTAATGTTCTTCCATATAACTATTCTTTTTGCCTCACACTTCTGTTTATTATTTATGTCTCTATATTTTGAATCTCTCTTTACTCTCTTCTCTTGTTTTGTGTGCTACATGGAGGGAGAGTGGCAGTTCGAACTGCTCCACATCTGTGCAAAGTTCTATGTTGAAACCAGTCAGTCAGTCAGTTACCAAGCTATGAGACATACTTATAATATGAAGGCTTGTGATACTATCTAGTTGTCCACGTTGAAATAAGGGATGCGAGGGAACATGATATGAACGCGGGGCTTATCTAGTCTAAACGTCGAGTATTAAAGCCGATAAGCCACATCTCAACTTTATTCATATGAGACAAATTAATCTCTTCAACGATTAAGTATAAACGACTTCCAAAAACAAACAAAACGAAAAAAACAACGAAAGAAGACAAACTGTAAGTATATATATTAGGCAACAACACTTACTGCGACAAGTGCAGAAATTTCTTTTGTAAGTTGTGATAAAGTAAGTCCTACTTTAGAGAAATTTTGATCTCGTATTTCTGCATATACCATATCTGTTGAATTGAGCATAACCTTTCTTGATGTTTCATTTTCTGATGAGAAACACGGCTTACAAATACCTGTGGAAATAATAAAAATTTTTATTTAAAAAAAATGATTTTTGATCAGATGGACAGTAGAGTAGGGTAACACATCAGGCGTTTACATTAACAATTTGACCAAAACTTTCTTCTTATTGGTAAGCAGATATTTTGTAGCTTAACTACTGGTCGAAAGTTGGTCATATTGGTAATATATATGAAGGTCATTGGTTGCCGATGTGAGAGCAATCTTAGATATTAATTAGGGGAAGAAAACGGGGAGGGTGGAAACGCTAGTCAATCAACAGGCAGCTCCAGTTACATGTAGATGGTAAATAAGCTACAACTTTTGAGTGTGTGTAAGAGAGAGAGGGGTGAAACCTCCATGGTGGGCTGAGTAGCCTTCAAATTCATGATTTGTTGACTCAAAGTCAACCTGCCAGATTAGAATATTCCTCATAATATGGATACCTAACGAATAAACGGTGTGTCGGTGGCTTAACAGTAGAATGCTGGCCGACCACGCCAAATGTGGTCTGGGGTTCAGTCCCCAGCCGACGCGCACTCATTTACCTCGTTAAGCCGGTAATAAGACCAGTAAAGAGGGAAGGTTGGGCATGAGGCCAGTAACCTCACTCCGTAAAAGTAAACACTGCTACCAAAAATTCAAACCTCTAGCTTGAAGCTCTATGTTCCACTGGGAACGTAAAGGAATTTTTAAAAAAAAGAATAAACACTATTAAAAAAGATTTGAAGAAGTAACCAGCGGAGATTTTAAGCAAAAATATTCACATAATACGCATTCGTATGCAATCGTGTGTTAAAGAATAACGCATATATATATATCTCCTTTGTTCTCTTCTACAACTACCATGGGGCTAGGGTGTTCCACTGCCTTACAAATTCAAAAAACAATTGAAATACATGACCAATATTCATTTTGAATATAATAAATAGAAAAAGTAGGAGGCTTCATTTAAATTGTGATGTGTGATCCGAGTGTCTTATTATATAACTAGACAAACACGTAGCAAATCTTGAGAAGCGATCTCATTCAATTGGAGATTTCATTGACACACATTTTACCTACATGATTGATATCAACTCTTATCTTCTCTTTAACATTTATATTATCACGGTAGTCCATCTGAAGCGCTAAGACGGCAGCAATCTAAAGTATACCGAAGCATACTCGCTTTCGAGAGGCATTCTTTGAGCTGCCTAAAGAACTGCGAATCAATGTTTCTTATACACTGAATGGATAGTGTTCAAATATCTGTCCTTCTTATTCATCTATTAGGATCTTTCCTGTAAACAAGTGGGATAGTGCTTCTTGAATCTTTTAGATAAAACACTCATTGAACGACCTATACATATCTGTCTCCATAGGAGCAAATGAATCGATAGATACGGAGAAGCGGTCGAATGCGATAGTTCACCTTCAGAGTTACTGGAGAACATTGTGTAGCAGTAGAACACTAATCTTAATGTAGAAGCAAAGAATGTTTCGATTACAGAGATGGTTTCTTCCTTATGCACATAATTAAAACACAACAACTTGAATATTGGAATATCAAATTCTACGTTAAAAAAACCACACTTATTGAAGTTAAATAGTTGGAGACAATCGGCAGGAAGCCTTCGACCCAGATTTCGTGCTAATTAGCACTCGTCAGCAGGGCGTATCTGCAGCCTAGAAGGAACTCATATCCCTTCTGAGATTCGACCCCGCATCATCCAGTGAGTGATGCAGTCAGATGGAGACGTTACCACTGAGCTATTCGAGTTTGCGATTGACCTCCTGTAAGACTGCATTGGGTACTTTTATTGATTTGTTTAGTCCTTTTTTGGTGCAGACTGAATTCTATCAAGGTTGTAGATACACCTTGCTGATGAGTGCCAACTAGCACGAAACCTAGGTCCAGGACTTCCTATGGCCGATTGCCTCCAACCATCTAACATCAACAATGCAAAGTGCACCATGATGGTGAGCTACCTAGAATGGCGGCCACATTGCAAACCTGACTCATAGATTCCAGTCTACATCAAAGTTAGAACTAGACACATCACACTAGTTACTAGTGTCCAATGGAAAAACACTTTTACTCAGATGCCCTTTAAACGTCTAATTCACATTCAATGGTATTACTTGCACACAAAAAGATGGCGTGGCTATGAGATCACCTTTAGGTAGGGTACTTTCAGATATTTTCATAGCAACTTTGGAAAATGATCAATTGAAATCGACCGTCAACAGGTTTTATTTTCTGTACGTGTACGTTGATGACACTTTTATCATTTGTGATATTAAATATTACAGAAATAGCCTCTTACAAGTTTTTAGTAGCTGCTATCCAACCATCAAATTTATAATTGAAGTATAGAAACTGGATAGACAATCTCCTTTCTAGACATCCTATTAACTACGAAAGAAGACTCATGGGACATTGAACAAATCAGTTTATAGAAAGCTTACATGGAACAGTCAGCTGACAAACTTTTACAGTTGAGTTAGCTGCAAGCGGAACATGATAACATCTCTAGCAACTAAGATTCGAAGGATCTGCAACCCTGAGTCAGTAGATGAAGAAATCACTCTTTTAAGGAAGACAGTACATTTTCACAAATGGCTACCCTCCTCACCATTCCTCTTTATAGATAAGAACAAACCAACAAAGAATACTTCCACCTCTGTGCTGAAGAAGATACTTCACATGAATGTGGCGTTGAAAAGCGACCTTTTCGCTGGTATCCTAAGGAAAAGAATAAATAACGCCCTGAAAAGAATACTTTTTGCTTCTACAGTCTGTCTGGATTCAACATAGAACTTGGCACCCAAGTGCAGCAGTTCCAGTTGCCACGTTCCAAATACCACACAAAGGTAAACAAGAAGATGAGTGAAGAGAATCAATAGAGTTTTGACAAGCATAAGAGTGAAACAGAATGAGTAATGGTAGCAAGGAATATGAAAGATTACAGAGACTGAATACATCTGCGTAAGCCATTGACAACGATTTTGAGCCATGTCACCTATTGTCTCCAGCCATTGATTCTTAGAGTCCCAAGGGCGGGCCCCAACCCGGAAGTCTGCATCTCCCTACCTGACCCAGTTTAACTGTCAGGGATTTCATGGACTGATGCCATGTTTTTGTTTGGCCACCACTTACTCTTTTCAAACCTGCACCTATATCAGCTAGTAATGCCCGTTGGGTGGGGAGAGGCGATGGTTAGGCATGCGCAGCACGTGGCCTAGTCATCTCAATCTATGTAACTTTATAGCCTCTTCGATTGATTTTCCCTCTTTGCCCAATACTCTACGCCTAACGTCAACATTACTTACCTTATTATACCACCTAACGTGAGAAAGAGATCGTAGACATCTATGATCAAAACAGTCAACCTTTCCATATCTTCAACTCGGTTGGCCATGTTTTAGAGCCATAGAGAAGGACGGAGCGAACTGCTGAGCAGTACACATGTCCCTTGGTTGACAGCCGGATGTCACGCCTACGCCAGAGATGGTGTAAGTTAGCGAAAGCAGCCCGAGCTTTTTGGATCCGTGCTGAGATTTCGTCACCAATCAATCCGTTGGTGCTGATACAACTTCCCAAATAGGTGAAGTGGTCAACATGTTCTATCACTTCACTCCCTATCACTAAGCTAGGATTTGGCGTAGTCCAGTCCTGTAACAGCATCTTACATTTTACATGGGCTTATCGCATGCCAAACATACGAAGATTGCTGCTCAAGGTGTTCAGAAGGCTCTGCATTTTGTCAGCATCCTCCCCTAACAGGACTATGTCATCTGCATATTCTAAGTGCATAAGACTATTCCCTGGTAACAAGTCGATTCCTAAGTGTACGCATAACTAACTGGCTTGCATCCCGAGGTTATATCATGTCGTAAAACAATTGGTTACATTGTCACCAAAAAACAACAACAACAACAGGTAAACTTTTGAAATTTTAAAGTTGAATTAATTTCTAAATAGGAAAAATTTACAACTACTCACCGAATCGAATTCCCCACTTTTCATCTACTAATCCAGCATAGGTTAATTGATTTAACAGTGGAGTAAGCGGATCAACACTGCGATCAATGAGTATCAGCAAGTCAGTCTGACTTTCAATTTCGTCTAATGCTGTACACTGTGATTGACTCTTTTCAGAAGCTTTGCTTTCATCAAGCATACGTCTTAGCATTTTGGTCACTTGCTATATGAGCAAAATGCAAGAGATTATTAATTCACAATGTTTTTTTAAAAATAGTTCGTGTTTATGAAAAAAACAAGTAGACAATCTCTATTAAAGTCTTTGTTTTTATTATAATACACTCCAAAAAGCGAAAAAAAAACATATTCCGCGCGATAACCAAATAAAGAATGAATGCAAGCATGCATGACTGAATGATCAACTGACTGGTTTCCACATAGAACTTTGCACTGACGTGCAGCAGTCCGAGTTGTCACACTCCTTCCATGTAGCACACAAAACAAGAAAAGCGAGTAGTGGGAGGTTCAAAAGAGAGATAATAAACACAAGTGTGAGGCAAAAACAATAGTTATATGGAAGAACAATAGAGTTCTATTGGATATTATTAAATTACAAAGAGTGAGTGGATCTGCACCAGCCATTGAGAAGTATTTTCAGCCATATCACGAATTGTCTTCAGCCTTCATTGGTTCTTACCATCCCGATTACCCCAACCAAATAGCCAACCAGTCTACAGCTCCCAACAAGGCTGGCTTAAACTAACTGTTATGGATTTGAATGACTGATGAAGCGATGTTTTGGTTTGACCATCTCATGTTACCTCTTTTCCAACCTGATCCATCCATCTACCCTATGTCAGAGGCTAACATTGCCCGTTGTTGAGGAAGGCGATAGTTATTCATCATGTATGATACATGTCCTAACCATCTCAATCGATGTGACTTGACAACCTCGTCGATTGATTTCCCTTCATTACGTTGCACTCGACCGTAGCCTACCCAAGCTTTTCATGTTTTTTTTTATGTCTCACAGCCAGCTATATAGGAGGACCAAGCGAACAACTGAGCAGTACACACGTTCTTTGGTCGAAAGTCAGCCGAATATGACATCTACACCAGAAATGCAGCAAGTTAGCATAAGCCAAATATGGCTCAAGCCAAGTGTTAAATACTTCAAAAAATGACGCATATTTTGATACATCTAGCGCTAACTCTTTTCCAACATAATCTTATATTAGCTATCACTGGTCATAAGGGAAGGCGGTAGGTGATTCAGCGTAACTACATCAATCGATGCAGCTTCAGAACCTCGCCTATTTACTTCCCCTGACTATTACTTACTGCATTATACCGCTTAATATGGGAGACAGAACACAAATACCTGTAATAAACGACAGCTAGCCTCTTTATGTCTCCCACTTTAAACAGCAGAAAGTATGGACGGAGCGAGCTGCTGCACGGAACACACATGTTTTGATCAACAGCCAGATATCATGACTACCTGTCTCTTTAGGTTAAATCCAAAAAAAAACTTTTAAAACGGAAAGAAGCTCATTCCGTCAGTGAGATTTAGAAAAGATGGAGGTAATAAGGCTAAACATCCACTCAACAATATAATCAATAACCATAAAAGCGAATACAATAAGGCAAGATATTCTGCAGAGACAACTGACCACATTAATGGTAACATCAGGAGAAACAAGTGTTGTAACAACAGAAGATAAGCGCCAGGCAACAGATCGTTTATTGCGAAAATCAGGAGATGTTTATAGATTTTTTTATGTACAGTATTATCAGCGAAAAAGCAACGTCTTTTGATTGATTGTTTTCTTGCTGAAGGTTATTCTGTACTGCTTATGACTGTCTCTCAAAAGGTCAAGCCATATATCTGCGAATCCTATTTGCACACGTTAAGTTTGCTGTGATTGGTTGGTGAGTTCCTCAAGGTTAAGCCTTGTTATTGTTTTTCTCATGACCCCAATTTGGGAGTAAATTGCTGCCTGCGATTTCGGCTGGCAGCCAGCTCTCACCACAGTATTACACATGCAGAATTCTAGAAGCTCACTTTATATTCTAAGTAAGCAGTGAATATGTTGCCCAGAAAGACAATAAAACGTCGGAAATTCAACTTTTCAGATCGGAGAACACCAAAGAACACTCACTGAAGGGTGGAATATTGAATCTAGTCCCCGTACATTGATTTCATAGAGGATGAAAGCTATGAACAAAAGGATCCACTAGTGAAACCAAAATGTTAGCGTGTCAACTCTTTATAAAGGTAAATAACTTCAAACGGAATTAAGATTCATTTGTATCAATCAAGCGAACTAATCTGATGCCCGAATTTTTACAAAGTTAGCGGAATCAATTGTAATTCACGATTAGTATAAAGAAAAGAATAAATACGACAGGATCACATTATTTAGAGTAGAATAACGATGAAACACACAGTGTGATGAGCTTTAAGATAGGCATCGATAATGGCAGACTAACACTGTATATCTAGGAGTAAACAACAGAAAGCACAGACTATCTGTCAAATACTTCATGTATCGATGACAGATTTCGGTTAGATTACCGCTAACTCTTTCCAAACATTAAGTCATGTCAGCTACGGGGTTCAAACCCCATATCCGGATAGATGTGCGCCGATGGTTCGACGGTAGCCAACCACCCACGTGGTTCGGGAATCGACATTCCATCGACGCACTCCTAAACCTCACTAGGCCAGTAAAGCTGAAAGGTTGAACAATCCTACCCAGTAAAAAATAAGACATGTAAAAATCGCTGCTACTAAAAGTTCAAAAGTCTAGGCTGAAGACGTATATTCCACTTGGAACGTAAAGCAATAGAGAAAAAAATTCGGATAGATAGTTGTATCAATAAACCTAACAAAATACATGTCGCTTATTTCGATGGAAGTTCCCGTTGGGACATACAGAAAACCAAAACAAGTGATTCAGCCTAAGAGAATCTCTTCAATTAATTTATTATCAAGCTGCACAATCGTATATAATACATATTGTTCTTAAGAAATAATATCCGGTAAGGGAATTGAATCAGAGGTGTGAAATGCAAAAAATAATAATAGTAGTATGAAATGCAGTAAAGTCAAAATGTTTGTGATTATAATCATAGTTAAATATCAAGTGGCAAATCAATTAATGTCACTTATAGGACTAATCATAGGACTAATAGATGTTGGAAGAGGGTGTACACTTATAGAATCAGTAGGCAAATAGAATAAAAACAAAAAATGTTACGTAGCACTGTGTAAAATCTGATAAGATAGAATTAAACGTTGCAAAACAGAACTGATTTAGAATCACAAGTGGAACGAGTGAAATAGTCCCCGTGGACAATTCAAAGTGAGAATAATAATAATAATAATAGTTATCTATAGTTTGATTTGTAAGGATTAGTTATGTTTTACGAGTTGATCACGGACTGATATCAGCTAGAGAACCATTGAAAACCAAGGAGTACTGGACAGCTGCTGTTTCATCCTAGTTTGAGAATCATCGGCAGTACGCACCCACTGGGATTCGAACCCAGGACCTTCCGGTTACAAGGCAAGCTCGTATACCATTCAGCCACTGGGACCCGATTCAATGGCTCATGAATTCTAACTTCTACCAATTCGTGATTTTAGCGCCACCCCAACTATTGTCGTTGGTGGAAATCCATCCACTCGTGACTTCTAATTGGACCTCACTGGTCACGACTTCTCACTAGAACTGCAGGAAGCTCCAACCTGTAGCAAGTCACTAGCGAGTATCAGAATAATTATCTATAGTTTGGTTTGTAAGGATTAGTTATGTTTTACGAGTTGATCACGGACTGATATCAGCTAGAGAACCATTGAAAACCAAGGAGTACTGGACAGCTGCTGTTTCATCCTAGTTTGGGAATCATCGGCAGTACGCACCCACTGGGATTCGAACCCAGGACCTTCCGGTTACAAGGCAAGCTCGTATACCATTCAGCCACTGGGACCCGATTCAATGGCTCATGAATTCTAACTTCTACCAATTCGTGATTTTAGCGTCACCCCAACTATTGTCGTTGGTGGAAATCCATCCACTCGTGACTTCTAATTGGACCTCACTGGTCACGACTTCTCACTAGAACTGCAGGAAGCTCCAACCTGTAGCAAGTCACTAGCGAGCATCAGATTAATTTTCTATAGTTTGGTTTGTAAGTGTTAGTTATGTTTTTACGAGTTGATCACGGATTGATATCAGTTAGAGAACCATTGAAAACCGGGGAGTACTGGACAGCTGCTGTATCATCCTAGTTTGGGTCAGCACTGCCGATGATTCCCAAACTAGGACGAAACAGCAGCTGTCCAGTACTCCTTGGTTTTCAATGGTTCTCTAGCTGATATCAGTCCGTGATCAACTCGTAAAATAATAATAGTAACAATCGACTTAATACAGGGTGAGTATACAAATTGAATAAACAAAACGAAAGATAAGTTGAGCCAAAATATGAATGGAGATTACCATACTTTAGCGTAGAGGGATTAAGGGGTTGAGCAAATCTTCTCTGAATACAGACATCTGGCTTTTCCATTTCGATGGCCAAAGCTTCAGCAATACAAATGAGTCGGATACGTAACGATTTACGTAGATAACTTCTCGCCTTGTAGATGAATTTAAAGGCTGAGGCTGTTGAGATAGGGTGATTATTATCAACCAGATGTTCAATGATTGCACTTCTTATAGCTCCACTTCCACCTCTTCGTAACTACGCAGCCTATTGGGCAAAACTCGAGTCGAACGACAGTTATACCTAGCTCCACACGAGCAGGTGAATCGGTAAACGCACATAGAGTTGGTCACCTGCGGGATATTGTCCTTCAGTGACGGTAGACTAGAAAACACTATTCTCAATGATGTAGCAGGTAATTTTCTTTCCACGGACTATGAGATCCTTCTTTTATTGATGTCGGCAACAAAGTCACCTTTGAATTCCAACCTCATGTACAGAATTTTCTTGGTTACGGAAGTTATATATAACATCAATTATTATGCCATGTGACATTTGACCATGTTTACCATCACAAACATTTTAATTTCACTTCATACTACTATTAGTATTATTTTATGTATTTACACCTGTGATTCAATTCTCTCACCGGATATAATTGCTTAAAAGTCATATATTATATATGACTGTACAGCATGATAATAAATTCATTGAAAAGAGTCTCTTAGGCTGAATCACTTGTTTTAATTTTCTACTTATCTTTCACAACACATTTCAAACGTGAGCAAAAAGTCTTGAATGAAGCAGACAAATAAATCCTCTGACACAAAAATTCTTAAAAAACAAGAAGTACTTACCACAGCTTTTTCGCCTTTAGCAAATATTTTCGGGAATAGACCAAAAATAGACTGAAATCTCATTAATCCTTGTACAAATTGATAAATACTATCATGCTTTTCAGAAATTGAATAATTCTAGAATTAACATTGTTTAAAAAATATATATATGTATAAAGATTAATGTGCACTAACAGCAAAACAACTTGAATCCTCCATGGATAGAACATCACAATCCACAGGTACAATTGTTAAAGGAAATTCAGATATATGCGTGAATTTATTAATTAACTTTTTGACTTTTAGAAAATTTTTACAAGCAAATGAAAATCTTGGTATGGCTATTATACCATATTGTTTTCCAGTGTTTTGATTCAACTGTGAATCTCTAAAAATTTAGATGTAAAATTTTAGATAGAAGGAATAATAATGATAATAATAATAAGAAGAAGAGGGGAATAGAGCATACCTCACAACAAATGATTGTACACAATCAACAACGCTGACTTTTGGACTGATAATAAATATCACAGATTTACATGTTGATGGAGAGCAGGTATCTTTGATAGATGTTAGAAGGAAAGAATTAACAACACCGTGCTTCTAAATATAGATTTTTTGTGGGGGGAGGAGGTTAATTTAAATACTGATATTACCTTCAAATCGGAGTTGTTAACGACGGAACTCACATGAGCTAGAAGATCTTTCTCCCAATATATACACTTAAAGGATAATGTAGTAATAAGTGAAATTTTTAAGGAAAAAATGATATACCTTAGGTGAAGCATATACATCGATATAACTGAAAAATTCATTATGATAGCTTTCTTTCAGTACATCAATATTTAGTGGACCTTCAGTTAGATTGGTCATAACAACTGAACTGTTGTTTTGTTATGTAGATTACTTCAACAAAAATATTTTTCTGAAAAACAAAACGAAATGTATAAGTCTACACCTGAACACTTCATATATATATATATATATGCAGCAAAGAAATTTGAGAAGGGTATAAAAAACAGATGAAAAATGAATACGTCGTCAATTTACTACTCAAATACGTAGTAAAATGATGCTTAAATGGTTCCACTACAAGATCAAACAGTAATGACAAACCAGTCTAGAGTGACTGTTTAATAGTAAAAATTATATCAACTGTAACATCTGCTACTGAAAATAATATGAAGTGATGAACGCTCCTTAAATGCTTTTAACAAACATGAAACTGTTACCGTGCATGAACTGATTTTGTTGACACGCTCCGCTTCCATTCAAGCTAAGTCATTTTGGAATAGAGAGTAAATTGCTTCGTGTACTCATACCCTGGAAAGAGTTTTATGTGCTGGCCTGGTGTTCTTTAGCAATTAGGTTGAAAGTCATACCACTGACCAGTGCCCAGTCTTCCAGAATTTTTAGGTCTGCCTGCAGCCTATCTGGATCTTTCGAACACACTATTGATATCCAAATCTTTACATCATCAGTATAAAAGAGAGCCGGGCAGTTTAGATAACATGGTAGATCATTTGTAAAAATCAAAACAAAAAAATCAGTGGCCCCACAACTGAACCCTGTGATACCCCTGATGCTGAACTGCTTCAGGATGATAGGACACGATTGATCTTGATGTGGAATTCTCTTTTGTTTAGGTAGTCCTACATCCGTGAAAGCTGTGGTCCACCAATACCCGCCTGACTTTGTGAAGGTATCAGAAGCATAGGCATGGCTTATCTCGCACACGCTTGTTTTAATGTGTATATTTATGGACTGGCTTTAACGCCGTTTTGTGTTGTCAATACGCACATTCCGTGAGTATGTAATATAGCCATTTCCGTTAGATAAGTTTTAGATCTTTTTTAATTTGAAATTCTTCAACTTATTTTTACTCAAATATACTGCGCATTAGATAACATTTCCTTATTAACCAAGTCTTTTTAAATTGTTTTGTCATCAGTACTAACAGATTGGGTTAAGTACTGAATTATTGGGTACGTAAATAAACTACGTTAAATGGAGCTGACTGACAGCAGTACCAGTATCTTACAAGCCCATAATATGGTCTCAGCACTACATTGTCACAATGCAAACGCAAAAGTTTCATTTGAATGCCGAGTCTCCTTTGTAAACAACAGAACTACAGACTTAGAAGTCATCTCCTTTCCCAGAGAATGCTTTCAAGGTCTTATGACATCTTGAGCGTTTCTTTTTAATCTTGCCATGTGTGACACATCGACTTCTTTTAAAGACGAGTGCGGTACTGTGCCCACTTGGTTCCACCTGTTCAGTTTCAATACTGAACTGTGACGACGTGGGCATATTATCACATTACGGGATGTGCTCAGTTCTTAAGAACCGGTGTGCGAGATACCGTTAATTCCACCAGATTATTTCCTCCTCCTAGCTGAAGCCCTGGTTACTAAAGAATACTGTGTAACAATGTTGTTCTTAAGGCTGAATTCGGCTGTCATATAACCAATTATTACTAATTATGATAAAATAATATGAGAAATAGCAAGTGTCTGCTCAATAGAATAAGAACAAAAAGAGGGGTAAGGGGTAAGAGAAAGGTTTTCGACTTTACCGAGAACTTTCAAGTAAATCGTTTTCACAAGAATCTCGTAGCAGGCCAACAAGTCTTGTGTATCTGATCGAGTGAGGAAGACGCTGTTACAAAAGTAGCACCAGAAGTTTGGTAGTAGTTCGAGACAAATAAACTTACCGCACAAATATTCAAAGTGAAAGTAATGGTTGAATTAGAACCGTCGGCCAGGATGATCAAGTCTCCCATGCGGATAATTCGCGAAATATATATTTTCCGGTTAGAGAGGGAAGAGCACGTGTATTCGAAGAACGAACATACTCTTCACTCCACAACATAAGGAAGGCATATACCATTAATTTGATCCCAAATCTCCTATTCTAAATCCCTGTATGTTTTTATTTTATTCTTCGCTTCCAAAAACAACTGGCTTTCGACTAATGTTACTTAAAGAAAACTACATCACTGATAATTAAAGTTACATGAAGATGGTGAAAACCCTATCGAATCAAGTAAATTCACCTTGTCTTGAGAAAAGTTTGTAATTAATACGAAGGCAAAGTGCCACCGTAATGTTATCTTCTGAGCAGTTTGTACAGACATTATGAAAATTTGGCACTTAAGTAATTAATTGCTTCCTACACTTTCCGAATGATTCTAGACCTTACCTCACTTCTAGGGATTCAGATTCAGACTCATTTTATAGCTTAAGGAACTTACAAATACAAAAGAAATCTAGGCGAGACAGTTCGCGTACTTCAAGAGGACTTTTTACTTCTCTTATCAATTGCTAGAGAGAGCCAAATGTGAAAAAGTTTCGCTAAGTAAGAATTAACACAAAGAAAGAAAAGTTATGAATAACAAGACAATGCGACAAAAAAATAAATTAAGACTCACCTTCCAAGTAATGAAAGTTACGCGACATTTGTGTTGCCGCGTTCAATGTCCAATGCCAACACATTTACTGATGAGTACAAAAGGCTGCTGGCACGTGTTATTCTATCTCTAATAAGTATCTGTGTTATTCCAATTCTTTTTACAGCACTCCATAAGTGATTTAAAACCAATACTGCCAAGGGAAATACTTCTTATATGAAAATGTCGCCTAAGACTTTTCAGCTCCGCAGAAACGAAGGAGGAAAATATAGCAGATGCAAGTGCTGGCAACCCTGTCTGATTCTTAAGTGGAAAGGTGTCTCTTTTAGTTTTCATGTCCTGGGTAGTGCTAAATAATTCCCCTGCATCATTCATCAGAAAAATTAGATGCTGAACTTCACTGTTTAATTCGGCTTACTCATTTTCAGACTTGTGGCCATGCTTCTGTACAGTTATGCAGGCCTCTTTCCTTCATGAACGATCCCTAGCTAGTTAAGGAAGCATCCTCGCATTGGTGTTTTGATATGACTTTGGTGTGCGTGGAACAATTACTACAGGAGTTGTGTGTATAAGACCCTGCATTAGTACAAGTCGAGAACATCAGCACACCCTCATCACCTTAACTGGTGGACCCTACGGTGAGTCCCATCTTCCTTGGTATATGCGTAGTCGAATCCAATGAGTTCCTCCCATTTCACTAAACATTTTTCTAAATACTTCTTTACAATAACTAAAAAACCAACCTAAGCTCATCTGCATCCGACCAGCTAGCACCTCTGTTTAGTCCATGACGTTATGGCCAGGCAATGCAAAAGTATGATTTCTTTTGGTGTTATAACTGAAATGAACTGAATAAATCCCTTGCTACTTTGTTATGCTGCGCCAAAACGGTAGTGAACTCAACTGCTACGCTAGTAGGTCTATTTTTCCATAGTACCTTCCGATAAACTGAGCTACGCAAATATTAGAAGACAAAGGCCGGCCTGCAACTGTAAGATATTGAATATAGGGAACGAAACTTGATACTTATGCATTTTCACTACCAAAATAAAGTCGGCTGACAGCTGCAAGAATGGAATGTTCTTATTGGCTGGCAATGGCTATTCTCATTTGTTGGAGATCCGACAAAGACTGAGGTGGGACAAGATGCGATGAATTGATCACGTAGTAACTCTATCACAATATAAATGTGAAGGTTATTGAGAAAGAATTATATTCTATTTTATGACGGGTCCTATCAGTTGCCCAAGGCTGACTTTGGTGAAAGTGGGATCACTGACCGACGTCTACAGTTCCTTGAAGTTGTTCACGTTCTACCGCGAGGATTAAGTATACGCTTCACCACACAAATGTTCAGCCCAGAGGTTGGCAACCCTTAAGAGAGACGATCTCGGATCAGTAATATCCGGACTCTTCTGCAGTGTCGAGCTAGGCTACCATTTTGCCAGATATATGCTGGCGCGGATGCGGAAAACCATCTGCCATCGTCTCTTCGATCAGGGACTCTTTGGGAAGCTGTCCCTGTCTAAGTTACCAAGGCCAGTACAGACTGTACACGTGACACTTCGAAGTGTCGTAATCGACGATTTAGCCGCTTCTGCTGATAAAATCCTAGAAAGTTCACTACAGCCAGTCATGGAAATGTGTTCGATCACTAAACAGTCTTCGATAAGTAACAGTGGAGTAACAGTACTGTGCAACTCTGTTAAGCGACTACGTAGGTTGAACGGCCCTCGTATTTTCCCCTTAACGTAGAAACACAGGTGGTCGATCAAAATCCAACCTACATTCACCTAAAAGCCCTGAGTGCTGTTGGTATCACATTACTTATGGTCAGGAGGCAAAGTATCACCACAAATCCTGGAGTTTCAGTAATGACCCTAAGACTATGGAATCTATCCCGTTGGCACGGGCTAGTGGCAGTATCTGGTGGCAGTATCCACCTACTTCACATGAGAGATATAGTCAAAAACAACCGGTAATTGGTTGACACAGGTGCCTGAGTCACAGTTCTCCCTGCCAGAGGGCCAGATAGACAGAAGAAAACTACCTTTAACTTAATGGCTGGGAACGAAAGACCTGTTGTGACCTTTGGTATTGAAAACGTGCTTCTGAACAGGGTTCATGCAAACCTACTCAGCGGATTTTACTTCTTTATGAAATTACGATGCCTGTCATAGGCACTGATTGACTTAAGCACCATGACCTACCATTAGGTGTCCACCGAAAACGATTGATAGATAGTAGCACTAACCATCTATTAAAGGCACCACCTACATAGGTTACAGCTCATCACAGCTGATAAAACTTCTCATTTGATTGTTGAAAAGTATCCAGATCTTGTTGTGGATAGCGTACACGTATATCCTAGTATTTCTTCGCGTCTATTATTGTGTCCTAACGTTTTGATTACTTGACATCCACAACGTGAATCAAAAGGAACTTGAGAGGAGTATAAAAGTATATCATCGCATTAGTCAAAATTCTAAAGTTGTGCAAGTACAATGTATCAATTGTTAACACACAATCTTAAGAGTGATAAACAAATCAAAGTCCAATTACATAGTGAAAGTATACTACGATGATGAGTAATAAAATGGGTCACTACAAACTTAATCGCCCCTCGAATGATTTGCAGCATATAGCCACCAATGTTATGCATAATATCACAATCTCAGGACAACCATGACATCCAAAATACGTCGACTTCCCCTTGAAAAAACCGACAGAAAGTGAATTCAACAACCCCTCGTCTTGAAGTTTGTCAACTCGTGCATCTTACCTATTCTTCCTTGCTGTTCACCCTTATTCTTTCCTAGATTGCTTATAAAAGACTATGCCATACCTCGTAGAACTCTGAAGACTGTCAGTATAGCGAGTGACACCCACTGGGCCATATCGTTGACATCGCCATTGATAGGCACTTGATTTCATGCAACAAATTTGCCAAAGGAATTTTGTCAGACTGTGAGCTTCCACTTTACCCGCAGCTCCAACCTTGTGTCGCCTTCTCAGGTAGGGCAAGAAGTCATTTCAAAAGACTTTATGCACGTATGTCTAAGTATAAAATTCCACGATACCATACTTGGCACATACTTCATGTGATGAAAATAGTGTTAGGCATGAACTAACTAACCTTCTTTGCAGTACTAAATGAACCATTTTCTCCACCCTTACAACAGCAACCTTTATTGTTGTTCCTCTTCTTGGATTTATAATCCTCGCAATTTGTTGTTTTTATTTGTTTATTTTTTCATAAGTGTGAACATCATTTAAGCTGTGTTGTAACTGTTAATTTTGTATTTCCCTCACCACACTATATCAACAGAACATTAGATCCAATAATCTATAACATGCTAAAATTTTCAAACTGAATCGACAATACTGTTTGAAACAAACTCACTGTTACTATTATTATTATATTTAATATTCTCAGTTCGTACTTAGAATATATTTGACTTTATACAACAAATGTGGAAAAATCCCCGTCAATTTATATTTTGACTCCAAAAGGAGTCAACCAAAGCTACGACAGTCGAGTGGTGGGACGAGCTGCACAGAAGTTTACCGAAGATCAGGAACCTATACCTCACAATCAAGAGGCGAGCGCAAGGAAATCAAATTGGTTTCAAGTAGCTCATAAAAACGATATTGGATATTGTATTGTGACAAATGCTGAGAATTCCATTTTGTACTATAAGTACTGTTTTTGGAATACAGTAGATTATTATTACTATGCTCACTCTTGGTATCGTCTGGCCACTGGATTGCCGTGCTAATAGCTTCATCAAAGTATTAGTAAACCAGAATATACAAAATCTCAGTTTATATATAACAGCACGATCATCGTTCCTCAGCATGTAATATGTAAGCTGAGATTTTGTAAATTCTGGTTTGACAATACTTTGATAAAGCCATTAGCAGCATTATACAGCGAAACGTCAGTAAAAACAATATCGCCTTGTTTTTCATTCATTGGGAAATACAAAAAGCCTTTATTATAATGAATGCCATATAACTTTAGTGTTGCGCGGGTATCGAGGTTCGCGAGTTGTACGGATTATACTAACGCAAGATCTTATACCAACAACCACTATAGTGTTCGTTCTTCGAGTACCAAATGGTAAAGCAAAAGACCAGATTTTGTCGTCCAAATACGATATATATTTTGGGACCAAATCGTGGGTAGGAATGAATGCTTAGCTAGCTAGTAATCGTGCACGCACGTGACACGACGGAGCACCAAATGGCGGGGATGCTTGACCGTAAGCCTTCAGCTAAACAAGTCGACTTAAACAGTGATGGTCAGCATCCAATGTTGAGTGATGATTGCTGTGGTTAATAATTTTGGGGAATTATTTACCGCTACAGCTCACTCCCCCCCTAGTGGGTTTGTGAGGACCCTAAGACGTGACCAGCCGGAAGTAAAAAATCTCGATGGTTCCCTGATGGGTGAAAAAAATCTTCCGAGCGGCTTTATGGAGAGCCTGCTGGTCTGTCTTCCTATGCTAATAGGGTGTCTGTACATAGCTTCCTGGATGTTGTCCGTTGGATCCCGTGCTTCGTTTGTTTCCTGTCCAGTGCCCGTTGCACCTGGAAAAGAAAACAAGAATGCTGAGAACCTTGTCAAGAAAAATGTACCAAATAAGCGTTTTTTTACCAAAAAAATATGACATGCATCTACTATACAGTAAAATAATGTAAAGTTCAAAATATCGGGAAAAAAAATATACATCTAATTTAATTTTATGTACGGTTATAGGAAAAATATCATTTACTTGTATTTAATGATGCAACATAAAAAAAATTGATGTGTCACTCAGTTATGTGAGATAGGTGTGAAGGTATTCTGGGAATCTAACGTGACGTCCAGAACGCGTTTTCTTAGAGTGATCGACCGAAGTAGCCAGTGGGCGAATGCCCTGACAGTCAATAGTGTGACCCAGAAAATCGAGTGAGTCAACGCCTATCTGACACTTCTGTATATTGATGGTAACACCATGTTGGCTTAACCTTTCAAATGCCAAGTCCAAGTGTCTAAGGTGAGTTTCCTTATCTGGACTGGCAATGAGGCAGTCGTCTAAGTATGCGTATACAAAGTCGAGACCGCGAAATACTTCGTTGATGAAGCGTTGGAATGTTTGGGCCGCATTCCGGAGGCCGAATGGCATACGTAGGAATTTGAAAAGTCCGAAAGGCGTGATGATAGCCGTTTTCGGAATATCTTCCGTTGCCATCGGGATTTGGTTATATGCTTTAACCAAGTCGATTTTGGAGAATATAGATGCTCCAGATAACGTTGCCGTCAAGTCGTGTATGTGAGGCAATGGGTAGCAATCAGGGGTTGTTTTGGCGTTCACTCCCCGGTAATCACCAGTGGGTCGCCAATCGTTACTATCCTTTTTCGAAACCATATGCAATGGGGATGCCCGTGGACTATTCGATGGCCGAATGATGCCAAGGGTGAGCATATGGTCGAATTCGTTTCTGGCAATTCTCAGTTTGTCAGGGGCCAGTCGTCGTGCTTTAGATGTCACGGGCTGTCCTGAGGTTATGATATGGTGCATAACATTGCTGGTTATACACGGGAGATCGTTAGATGGGCAATTCAGTTCCGGATATTTGTTAACAATCGGTTGAAAAGTTGGATCGAGGATTGCTTTCATCTTAACGATTGACAAGCTTGGGCCTACGTAAGTTATGCCTTTGATAGACAAACTAGTAGTGTTGTCAATTAATCGTTTACGGCGGACGTCTACGAGCAAATCCTGATGATTAAGTAGGTCCGTGCCAATGATGGGCATTGTGACGTCAGCGATCAGAAAAATCCACCGAATAGGTCTGCGTAAACCTACGTTCAGATAGACGTATTTCCGACCATAGGTTGCAATTGGTTTTCCATTTGCAGCCTGTAGGTTGAAGTTAGGATCCTTCTGTCGATCTGCTGCTATAGCAGGAAGGACGCTGACTTCGGCGCCTGTGTCGACTAGATATCTAGTCTGGCTCATTACATCATGGATGTAAAGTAAGCGGCTAGTGCCACCGGCGACGGTTGCCGCTAACGCATGCCGGCGGGATAGTTTCCCACAGACTTGGTGGCTTTGCCGAAATCACAAGGTTTTCGACAACATTTCGCTTCTTTGCCATAGGTGTTGTGGTACCAACATCAGTCATGATTTTTGAGAGAGCGTGTGTTGGACTTAGATCGTCCACGTGCGTTTAGCCGTTGAGGGGATTTAGAACGACGATAGGAGGAATTGCTAGGCTTGTTTGACCTAAGCATCTGCTGGACGGAGTTGATTAACTCTATCATTGCAGAATCCTTCTTCGAAGTCTGTTCGGTAACAGAGTATACTTCGGTAACTGGCCGTTTCGTTATCTCTAGAATTCTATCTGCAGAGACAGCTAAATCATCTATGAGAACACCCTGAAGTGTCACAAGTACAGTCTGAACTGACTGTGGCAGTTTGGATAAAAATAGTTCTCTAAACAGTCCTTCATCGAACTGACTTTGGCCAATGATCTCTTTCATTCTTGCCAGCATGCTCACGGCTGACTTATCTCCTAACTCGATGTTACGAAATAACTCATCCAGACGTTGTCGATCTGTGAGAACGTTTCTCTTGAGTATGGATGCTTTTAGCAACTCGTACGACTTACTTACCGACATCTGCAGAGTTACGCACTTGCTGAATTCCCGCGGTAGGGCATGAATAACTGCAAGGAACTGTGAACGTTGATCAGTTATGCCATGTTCACAAAAATCGGACTCAGCAATCTGAAACCACGTTTCAGCATTATCTGGCCAATATGGTACTAGCCGGATTGTTTTGGCGGCTGAGCGAATCTGAATAACCTTGGGGCTAGGATCACTCATGACGAAAAGTATGCCGATAACAATATAGTACAAGAATAAACACAAAAAGGAACGAACTCACCGGGTTTATCTGCGTGTGAATTGAAGATGAAGTTCGAGGTTGGGCTCACCAGTTTAGTGACTGTGGGTATCGACGTTCGCGAATTGTACGGATTATACTAACGCAAGATCTTATACCAACAACCACTATAGTGTTCGTTCTTCGAGTACCAAATGGTAAAGCAAAAGACCAGATTTTGTCGTCCAAATACGATATATATTTTGGGACCAAATCGTGGGTAGGAATGAATGCTTAGCTAGCTAGTAATCGTGCACGCACGTGACACGACGGAGCACCAAATGGCGGGGATGCTTGACCGTAAGCCTTCAGCTAAACAAGTCGACTTAAACAGTGATGGTCAGCATCCAATGTTGAGTGATGATTGCTGTGGTTAATAATTTTGGGGAATTATTTACCGCTACATAACTAATGCCCAAATTTTTTCACACTGTGAACTTGGTTTGTAATATATTAACAGCGATATTATCTGAAGCAAACTTTTTCCGGAAATAGACTTGATTAAAGCACACGACCAAATTCTAACGTTACCAAAAGACATTCCGAAAATGCCCTCATCATGCCTTTCGGAGTTTTTGAATTTCGACGTAAGCCATTTGGTCTCTGGAATGCAGCACAAAAATTCCAACGTTTCACTGACGAACTGTTTCGCGGTCTTGACTCTGTACACAAATACTTAAACGACTGCTTCTTTACGAATCCAAAAAAGAAAACCCACATTCAACACTCGAAATTAACATCCGACAGGTGACGCCAGCATGATGTTACCATTAATATCAAAAGTGTTTAATAGGAGTGGGATCACTAGACTTTCTTGGACACACCACTGATCGCAAGGGTATCTGTCCACTGACCAGGAAAGCTGAGGCGATTTTAAACACTCCGCAGCCAATACGGTGAGAAACCCTCGCACTTTTGATAGCTTGGTAAGTTATTAACAACGATTTATTCTCGACTGTGCCTCCTTGACTCAGCCGTTAACAGACGTTCTTGATTGGAGAGAAAGTTCACTGAACATGACACGCCCTCAAAAAACGTTTTCGTGCAGGTTAAAAGAGGAATTGAGGTTGCCACCGTATTTTTGTATCAGGATCCAGAGGCACCATTAAGTAACCCACTTTGTGCATCCGACATTGTGGTGCAGTTTTCTAACAGCACGTTCAGCAAAGAACTTTTGGGTATGTGCTGTGCCTTACGTCACTTCTGACATTCAGTGCGGGGTTATGAAAGTTGGAAGTCCTCAAAACCAATGAAGCCAGGCCGCAGTTTAGGTTCAATATTCAGAAACCGAAGAACAAAACTACAAGCGGTGCCTTCACTACAGATCAGATCAGAGCAAGGTTGGAGACACTACGTTTTTTCACCAAGGAAACCTGCTTGAAAGAACATTGGAACTCTCTGAATGTGATGTTCAAGGAAACATGTACAGATGGTCTGGGGAGAAAGAAGAGACACGACAAGGAATGGCTCTCAGTGGATACCTGGAATCTAATAGGAGAGAGGAGAGAAGGATGGTGAAAGAGAAGATGACTCAATGCAAAGGTGGACAGTACACTGCACTGAATAAAGCAGTAAAGAAGAGTGCTCGGAAAGACGAAAGACAATTCTGCGACACACTGGCCGGCAACTGAAGCAGAACAGGCTGGTTGCAGGTAAAAGAGACCTCAAGACATTATATAAGATAACCAGGACTCTTTCCGGGAAGAGACCAACCCAGATGATGAAACAAACAAAAGTTGCTCAAGACAACCTGATTACCAAGGAGGAGAAACAAATAAAACAAATGGGTCGATCACTTTAAAGGACTCTTGAATCGACCATTAACTGCAACTCGCCCAAAAATACCAACAAAAACAGCATTCATAGAACTGCCTGCCAGTGGACACCAGTCCTTCAACGAGAGCAGAAATCCTGAATGCGATCAAGCAACTGAAGTCCGGAAAGGCAGCAGGACCAGACAGAATTTTCCTCCCCCGGCAGCACTGAAAACGCACCCAAAAATTGCACCAGATGTCCTCATGCCATTATCGCAAAAGGTTTGGAAAGAAGGAAAGGTGCCTACTGATTGGAAGAAGGGCCACCTCGTCAAACTGCCAAAGAAGGGGGACTTAGACCTGTGCAAGAACTGACTGGCGTGGAATAATTCCCTTGTCCGCGCCAAATAAAATACCAAGTCACATTATCCTGGAGAGAATAAAGAATGCACTGAACAGAACTCCACCCGGAACAAGCTGGACTCAGGAAAGGTGAATCATGTGCTGATCAAATTGCAGCTCTACGCATCGTCGTCAAACAAAGCATAGGATGGTAGTCAAACCTCTCTCTACCTCAGCTTCATCGACTTCGAAAAGGCCTTCGACAGACAGCGTTGATCGAGAAGTAATTTGGAAACTACTTCAACACTATGGCGTACCTCAAGTCTTTGTCAACCTCATTTGAAATTTAGCTACATGACAATGCCAAATCTCAAGTGATCCACAACGGAAAACTCAGCGAGGCGTTCGAAGTGCATACGGGAGTAAGACAAGGCTAGCTGCCTATTATCACCGATGATATTCTTAATTGTGGTGGACTGGATTATGAGTCAGACCGTGAGAAGCGAGAAGACAGGAGTACGCTGGACCACTGATAAGACGACTCTAGAAGATCTGGACTTCGCCTGTGGATGATATATATCTAATTTCACAGAGACTCAAGAACTTACAAGTGAAAATCAACAAACTGGCTGAAGAGGCTGGCAGCGAAAACAGGACTTCAAGTGAATATTGAGAAGATGGAGGTGTTGAAGATAACCAACCAACAGCAGCAGCAACAACGGCCAGCACCAGTCACCATCAACGGAAGAGGTTACTTCCTTCACTTATGTGGGAAGCATCGTTTCAACTACAGGGGGGACGGATGAAGATGTCAAAGTCAGAATCGGAAAGGCAAGATACGCCTTCATCAACCTGAAACTTGTTTAAAAATCTTCTACACTCAACGTAAGTAACAAGATTCACATTTTCAACACCCATGTGAAGTCGTTCCTTCTATAGGGGTCAGAAACTTGCAGTGCGTGTCACGAAAAGGATTTCCAACAGGCCGCAGACTTTCATCAGCTTCTGCCTTCAATGGATGGCCGGAAAGAATGAGTAACAAGAAACTGTGAGAACAAACCAACCAAGAATGGATCGCTCAACAAATATGTAGGAGAAAATGGAGATGGATGGAGTATACGATGAGGAGACCGTCGAATAACATCGTGCCAGGCCCTCGAGTGGAATCTCAACGGGAAGAGACGAGTGGGTTATCGGTGCGAGGGTGACATGGAGGAGATCGTGTGAGGAGGAGATGACAGATGTGAACAACCGTGGTCCAAGCTGAAAAGGACGGCAGAGGATAGGACAAAGTGGAGATGTGTTGTTGAAGCCCTATGTTCCTCTGGGAACTCAAGGGAATAATAATAAGCAATAATAATATAGTAATGAAATTTTATGAGTCATGTTCATATCAATTTTACTCATATTGATTATAAAGTTAGCACAGATTTACGGCAATAACAGGTATGGGATGGGAAATTGAGGTAAAAGGTTATGTGCGTTATGCGTATACCAGTATGTAAGTTAATAACTGCATTTTAGTAAGAAAATAAAAGGTTCATTTTACACATTTGATAAACCTCGATAGAGGAAGAAAGACCAGATTTCCAGTATAAAATGACGTCATCATTCTATTTCACAGGTTCTCATCAGCTTGTAGTGACCCATTTTATTACCCATCATCGTACTATACTTTCATTGTGTAACTGTACCTTGATTTGTTTATTACTCTAAATCTTGCATGTTAACAATTGATACCTTTTGTGCTCGCTCGATTTTTGAATTTTGATTGCTGCAATAATACACTATCGTATTCCTTCGCAAGTGCCTTTTGAATTACGTTGTGGATGTCGAGTAATCGCAACGTTAGGGCACAATTGTAAACGCGAGGAAATACTAGGATATACGTGTACTCTAGTTCAGTCAAAATATAGCAGCAACAAGCTAAATGCAAACTGCCTGAAATTACAATGGTTATAAATGATAACATTTCATACTTCAATGTTTGAAAGATAGTAAAGAAGATATTATAAGATGAGCGCATCCGGAATATAAGTTTAATTTGCCATCAATTTATATACTATCAAACTATGAAAAAAGGTGAGGGGGGCTGAGGGAAGACAGAAAACAGAAAAATATAATAAACAGTGTTATCTTATACGTCTACATACCAACTCAAGAAGGTTAAAGTTTATCAAATTGAAAACTTGCTCAGTGAGCTGAGCTCACTGGTGTGTATGACTAATCAGTGTAATGAAAGTAATATAGTAGTTACCAAGGGAGTGAGAGATTGACTACACTCTCTTTCTGTGTGCATAAGTTTAGTCTGCGACGCTTGATTACAATTGCTTCAGTAAATCGTAGTAAATTCGCTGTCCTTCGCATGTTTAATATTTTATGGGATTTGAAAATCTCGAGAAAATGACCCGTATCCACAAGGTGTCTGGTAATTGCACTTTTAAATATCTGTTTTCTCTTAAACATAAGTTTCTTGAAATATGCTCTGGAAACCGGATAGATGCTCTTCTTTCCGTCCTTCCAATATACTCACTGTCGCTGGTGCACGTGAATTTAAAAATGCAGTTGGAGGTAACATCAGCAGGGTACTTATCCAGTTCCAGTTGGCTTAAAGAGCATGTAGTGCTGTATAGTGTCACTAGCTTAGCTGCAGGGAAGCATCTTTTTTATTGCTCTTTTCATTCTCTTGTCAATCTTTTGTGATACTGCTTCTCCTTTGTATGGGTACGATTTTATGATGGGCCAAATTCTGTAACCTTTTAAGTTTAAAAATAGGTTACTCCCATTAGTAATTATGGATAGCATTATTATGAGACTAAGTTCTTCAAATAAACTCCATCAAATTATCGAAAACAAAGCCAAAAAAACATTCTCTACCACAAGCCTCAACATTGTACAGGTGATTGTGTCACATTATATATTGTATACCAATTTGCAAGTGAGTGTGTGTGTGTGTGCCTGAGAGGTCACACATACACAGGGAGGAGTAATCACGCTTTGAACATGACAATGAAAGAATTTATCCCCAAATGGCTGGAAAAACAAATGAATACAGATGGCAGATTGCCAACTTCATCTACAGCATCATACTTAATCGATGTGTATCACAAGATTGATATCGAAACAGCTTTCAAGACTACTTATAAAGACAGTTAGGTAGGCTTTCTGAACTATGCTAAGGCGATAGCTATCCGTAACATTGAGCCTTTCCCGTTCCCAGTATGTGTATAAAAACAGTCTATTATTACTGTTAACCTACCTGCGTAGTTCTTATCTGATTATGCTACTAACAAAAGTAACCAAAACCGAATAAATAATTTCCATAAGACTTATTCAACTGTACAACATTCATAAGCATTCCAGTATTTTCACTAATTTCCATTAAAAAATATTAAAATATCCCAAGACAAATTGTGAACTAAATTCTTTTAGAGGATAAGAGAAAACCAGGGAGTACTGGATAGCTGTTTCGTCCTTGTTTGATACTCTTCATCAATCTATGCCCATAATACTATAGTAGGAATATAAGCCAGGACCCTCAAGTTACAGAATCATCTCGTTGACCAATCAGACACGGTGATGGAATCCAATAGTGCGTCAATTCTAACTAATCCGAATTCAATATATATATATATATGCTGCGACTGCAAGCCAATATTATCGACGAGTGTTTCTCTTCATGAAAACTCATTTGGGTTATAACTGCTTGCTGCAGCAGAGTCCCAGACCAAGGACGAAACAACTGTCCAGCAGTCGCCTTCTCTCATTTTCTATTGTCCCTTGAAATCATTCAAATCCTTACAAATTGAACCTGGAAAACTAAAATATTCATATTATTCCATCCGTTAATTTACAGATAATTTATTCGTAACAAATAAAAAAATATTGTCATTTTTGAGCGAATTAAACTTGAGAACACATTCAACATAACTTACATAACATAAAAATATCAGTAGTATATTATTCTAACATGTGTATCCACCAGTGTATAAGTATAGTTGCCTGATAGACTTCAATCTGTACTGAAGAAAGGACTAGACACATCGCACTAGTTCCTAGTGTCCAAACAAAGTAACTACTGCAGTCCTACAGGAGGTCAATCGCGAGCTCAGATAGCTCACTGGTAACGTCTCCCTCTGAATGCATTACTCATTGGGTGCCGCGGGTTTGAATCTCAGAAGGAAGATGAGCTCCTTCCAGATTGCAGATAAGCCTTGCTGATGAGTGCCAACTAGCACGAAACTTAGGTCCAAGCAGGACTTCCTCCAAATTGCCTCCAACCATCATCAAATCAATGTACACCGTGATGGCAAGGTACCTAGAATGGTGGCCACATTGCAAACCTGACTGATAGAATTCAGTCTTCACCAAACAGAGGGCTAGACACATCACACTAGTTACTAGTGTCCAATCAAGGTATAGTTGCTTTCAGTTGTTTGAATGTATTGATTAGTGTTTATATTATATATATTATATATATATATACATATTCCACGTCATGGTCTATTGTAATTTATATACTGTTGATGGGTGGAAGTTACTTAGATGTGTGTACTTTTTAGATGAAAAATACGCTTCCATATATTATCAGTTCACTTGAGTGGCAACCAAGAATTCCAGTGGTTTACACTAACTCAGTCTTCTGAGCTGACTTTGATCCTGGGTACACCACTGATAAGTTGGTCTGTAAAAGAGAAATATGTCTGCCGGGTATTTAGATCACTTCAATCTAGCTAGCAAGTACTACTGTTTACACATGCGTGATTACCTACTACTCATATCAATCTTTCAGTAGTATACAGCATCGTCCTGATCCAATAGCTTTCTTGATTTTCAATTATGCATGGTATCAAGTCGATCGCATCTTATGATCTGGATATTTTTTGTGTTCCCATAGGACTTCTCCTCTCAGACTGTGTGATTTGTAAATTGCCAATTCAGTTCATTACATATTACGAATTTATCCAACAAGAGAGCTAGCCAGAAACCGAGTGGTTTGGGATGAGACACTTCTCTGAGCTGACTCTTATGCGCCGGTATCTGGGGATTAAAATTCAAAGTTCCAATAAGCTACAACTGATTCCTGTTTTACAAGAGGTGAGTCTGTTGGTATATGAGTCTAGTGGACAAAGCATAGGCATCCTAAACAATGCCGTGCTGGGTTTTACCTCACTGTGAACACCATTTCACTGGGAAAGGGGTAAGTAAATTGCAGAGCTTTCATTCTCCCCCATCTAGACAACATCTTTAGGGCAAGCATAAATAGAAATTGAACTTGTTTGAAGTCTCCATGAATGATGACGCATTTGCATCTCCTGAGCACCCCTGTCTTCATTGGTTGTTATTTTACATCTTCATCGGTCATTTTTATTGACTTCGAATCTGACCTTTCTTGTTGTGTAATTTATTTATTATTAAAACAAGATTTTGAGCGAACAATTGTTTTCGATTGTTCGCTCAAAATCTTGTTTTGATTTCAATATGGGGATATTTATTGATTAATAGTTGGTAAATTTGATCAATAGTGATGTGTTTGATACTCTCTGATTCGTCTGACTATCAGGCTTCTGGAAATTCACTGGGATTTTCTGTGTTTCCTCTGCTTGAAATTTCTACACTTTCGCTAATCTAATCTATGTCCATAATTCTCTGTATGTATGTCGTGTCTCCTTACAGCTAATTTATGTCTTTGGATTCATTTTCTCCCACTTTGACCAAAGTAGTGTGTATTACGGTCCATGGAATTTATTTTGCAGATGGTATTGATCTGGTCTTCTTTTATTGTTGAATGAAGTGATTATACTGACCTATGTTCTACATTTATTTCATACTAAAATCTGCGTTGATGATGTTGCCTAGAAGGAAAACCAAAGCTTCTCAGTTAAATCAACCAGCTTAGAAAATACAACCAGATCAAAATCATCCACTTGAGCTACAAATCTTCTTGAATACTTCAAGGAATAAACAGAGCTGACAGATCCCAAATAGGACTAAACATGCGACCCATAATCCTCTTCTTGCCATCATTTCCAAAATAACACAAAGGAGACTGCTTTACTTTAGCTCGATTTCTGTCATCAACCCATTTAATTGCTTAGCGCTTTGTGCATTCATTTGAGAGGATGGCAGTAAATACAAATGAAAGTTAGGCATTCTAGTAAAATTCATACTGGTTGCAGTTACAGTCGGTTAGTAGTTCTACAGAACATCAGTCTTGACATGAATAACTAAATTTTCACTGTTTATTTCTAACCAGATCAAATGAATAGGGCTCTGTTGACATGTATACCACATGTATAGTAGCTTAGTGCTTTACTGCCTTGAACTTCACTTTGGCGGTAATTTTTTTGTCGATCATAGTCACCGGTTGGATGTACTTGCATCCAAGTGAGTGACAGGTGTCCCACTGAAGCTTAAAGCTGAGTTCTCATTCTCTTTCAAAGATCAGGTATTATCTCCTTGGACTACCGTTGCTACAATTTGGACTATTCGCTTTTATTTCTTGTAATGCTTTTTTACCTACAGGAGAGAATGTTTTCCTCAGTTGTCTCAGCTGAACTTCAGTAATGAATACCACCATTCGCAAAGTGATTACTCAATCTGACATTTTAGCCAACTAATAATGTTTAACGTCGGACTTTGGAAAATTGGGAAACTGTAGTGCACAACAGTATCGTGTCATTTATATTATTGAGTATAATTCACAAACGATCAACAGGCTTGGCTCGAAACACTTAGGAATAGACAGCTTCATTGTCTGATCGCTTTTAGAGGATGATTTGGCAAGCCAGGTTTAGTCTTTTAAGGAATCATTCGTAACCACAGTAGCTTAGAATTAATCAGACTTTCCCAGTTTGACAATTAGTGGGTAATTCAGAAAAAACAAATCATGAAAATGATGAAACATGCCTCACCTTATTGAGGATTGGTCAACTGGATGGATGTGTCTGCCTTCCAGCCATTGAGTGTTAATGTTCCCAGCACCCACCTATCGTGTAAAGAACAAGGAGATGCAGTTGTTAAGTACGAAAAATGGACGAAGAGTATGTCCTCAGTTTGACTGCTAACGGCTATCAACCTAATACCATCTAGTTAACCTCGAGGCGTCATCTACCCACCCTTACTAAGTGGCGATATATGTCAGTGCAGACCAACTATTTCGAGTCAAATAAAATCAATCATCGGGGAGTTCAAAATCATTTCAATGAATGAATAATTTCTGAGATATTCCAATAATTCATTTGAGAGTCAGTCTGTGAATAACCTTCAAGCAACCAGAATGAGAATACAGCTGCTGAATCACACACACAGATATTTAGACTTATTTAAACTTGGAACATGCTTAAATATGACTGCCTAATGGGTGGATCCATTTTCCACGTTCTCCCTTTCCTTTCTCTCATCTACAACATAATCAATTGGATCACCTGCGTAATTCATTGTGTGACATATCTCTTTCCTTCTGTTTTGTAATGCAAATCCTAAGTGGATAAGATTGCAAGTCTACTCATTAACATCGAACAGAGTACACAGAATAGCCGTCAAATCTCTACCTCAATTTCATCAATTACGAATGGGCCTTCAACAGAGTTGATCGTGAAGTAATTTGGAAACCGCTTCAACAATATGAAGTGCACCAAATATTCATCAACCTCATTCAACAGCTATATGACAGTGGGATTTGTCAGGTGATCCACAGCAGAAAACTCAGAGAGGCGTTCTAAGTGAATGTAAGAGTGGGACAAGACTGCCTATTATCAACAGTGATATTCTTGATAGTGGTGGACTAGATCGTCCAACATATCGTGGAGTAAGAATATAGGAATACGTAGAACCTATAAGAAGCAGATGATATATGTCTAGTGTCACTAAAATTCGGAAACTTGCAGACGAAAACTAACAAACTGGCAGAAGAGGCTGCTGGCCAAGACAGGACTTCAAGTGAACATAGGGAAGATGCAGGGGATGAAGACAACTACTACTAACAGGAACAACAAGCACCAGTCACTTACAGTGGAGGAAATTTACAAGAGGTCTTTGCCTTCACTTATCTTGGCAGCATTATTCAAACTACAGGTGACAGCACGGATGATGATATCGAAACCAGAATCGTAAAAAATAAGGCAGACCTCTACTACTCACTCTGTAATCAGTTTGGAAATCTTCTGCACTCCACCCCATAAAGAACAAGATTCGGACTTTTGATACCAATATCAGGTCAGTCGTTGGTTCTACACGGTTCAGAAACTTGGAACACCCGTTATGAAAACAATCTCCGATTGGTTGCTTCAGACTCTTATCAACAGCTGTCAACGTCTCATGCTGAATATCAGATAACCGGAGAGAATTATGAACAAGAAACTCTGGGAACGAAGCAATCATGAACCTGTTGCTCAAAACGTGTGTCGAAGGAAATGGAGATGGATAGGACACACGCTGAGGAAACGGTCAGTTATCATGGCGCACCAAGTGTGTATGACATCGTGTGAGGGAGAGATGAAAGCTTACGGGCAACCACAGGAACAGCTGAAGAGGACTGTAAAGGACAGGACAAAATGGAGACGTACTGTTGAAGTCCTGTATTTCACTCGGAGCCCAAAGGAATAATCACATATTATAATAATAATTTGGTAGTTATATCAATCAGTTAACCAATTAGCATTATAATATTCTTATTTTGTTTTGTCATCTTGCATTATTAATTTATTTCTTCTTGTGTACTTTAATCATTTCATAATCATAATTTTCGAGTACATTATAAACAAGAAACAAATTTCAAAAACATAAAAATAAATATTTTAACTCTATAGATGGAAAGCACTGTTTGTTTGTTTGTCTGCCTGTCTGTTTTTCCCTCTGAACAAGCTACTTATTATAAATACAGTAGTAAAATAACAACATCATGTCCTATCGATCGGTTTACTATCTTCGGAACTACAATCAACTTTTATTGGTGAAGTTTGAAAGCCTCCCCTTTTACATACTATTACTACTACCACTACTATTATGACTAATACTATTTAAAATATCCAGTCAAATAAACTTGCTATCCTGACCGATTACACTGAGCATCACTCATGAAAGGCAGCGAAAATAGAATGAAGGAGGGAGGCGAGTGTAAATGTGTGTGTGTGTGTGTGTTTGGAGGCAAAATGACTAGCCGATTATGCATGAACTGAACTGTTAAATATACATGTGGCCAGTGCACTGTATATCGATCGAAAAGACTAATGCAAAGTGCTTGCTTTCTATCTTCATTGCTTTTTGCCCCCCCCCCCCACTCTCTCTCACTCTTTCCTTCCAATAAATGCAAGATTATACTCTACCACACTGCCCAAGTTTTATACTTATATCAATAACATGATTATTTTAGTTGATTAGTAATCAGATTCAACTTTTCAATTCATTTTTAATTTGTTTTCAGTCTGGGGAATGTATGATTCGTGATCAGTGTTGACTTTTAACATTTTTAAGCAACATCATATAAACTTCTGTTATTTTAATTTCAATTATTTTTTCTCTGAAGAAGTTCAGACCAGTTTGCTGAACTAAACGTTGGAATTACACACTTTGATTTCACTGAGATTTTACAAAAATTGAAATTTTTACAAATCAGACAGAATACACAGTTTGTTTTTTATTTCAATTAATTTTTTAAAACTCACACTATCTTACCACATTCAACATCTGAAAAAGTGAAGGTGACGAAAAACAAGCCAAATGGACTCACTTACCTCATGGTCAACAAATAACAGTAAAAGTAAGTGTGTGATAGTTAGCTCTAAACAGATTTTGTGTAAGATTGTTAAATTTGTTTGTTTTAATTATTGACTTTTATTTGCTTTTGAGTGACTTTTAATTGTATTATTTAATGATAAGTTTATGACAGTACCCTGCTCTGTATGTCAGTCTGTCATGAGTCAGTGGTCTAAACTAAATGGCCTCATGCTGAATCCCTCAAAATGTCAGACTATTGACTTCTCCTTTAGGCATAAACGAGATCTACAAACACTAGTAAGTACTCATGAAGACTGTTGTATTGAGGGGACTAAAATTGAAACTAAGTCTAATGCAAAATACCTCGGTCTAGTTCTATCTTCCGACCTTACTTGGACATCTCATATCCTAACGATTTCTAAGAAAGTGTTCTGTCTAACCTACTACATTAAGAAACTAAGATAATCTGGAATCACCCAACCTCTACTTTCACAATTTGTCAACTCTTGTATCTTACCTATTCTACTTTACTGCTCCCCGTTAGTCTTTCCTGGGCTACTGAAAAAGGACTATACCATCCTGAGAAGGATGTTGAAGGTAGTTAGTAGGACTAGTGGTGTAAAACTCAGTCAGCTCGTCACTACATTAGTTGAAAGGCATCTGAATACATGCAAAAATGGTCTAAAACCATACTCTCCGACCCCCAACTGTCGCCTTGTATCTCATCAAGTAGAACCAGATATCAGTATAAAATAATTTATGCTCGTACAACCAAGTACAGGAACTCAACGATACCATACTTGGCCCGTGTTCTAAGTGACAGAGACAATGTTAAGCACGAAACCTATGACTTGCTTTGTTGTTAATAACATAATTTTAGGCTCTTTTTATTTCTCTCTTATTTTGTATTCTATAGTGAACTCCTTCTTAAACATACTTAGCTACCTAAATTATTAACATTGGCTTCCTTTTTTGTACTTTATTCCTTCTATTGTGTATCTACTGGTGTATCTACTGAGTATTACAAAATTGTCCTGTCATTAACCATCATGTAATTATTAGATCTTGTGGTTGTTGTTTTTTTGTTCGGCAATATTAACTGACAATCATTGGTTGTGAACGCCATAATTACCATCTTAAAATTTTGTATTATTCAGGATTACTCACACTACCACTAAAAACACTGCATTAGACCTGATAAAAAAAAAACAAACAACAACCCTGAAATGTTATTTTATGATTGTTTAGAGTTGTTTCAACCAAATAAACTGACCATCTTGGCGATAAACATTCTTAAATATCATTTCATAAATTCTTGTATGACTATAGCTTTACTGTCACCATGCATAATCATATCATAGCTTCCACTACCCAATACTGAGATATTATTATTATGTTGTTTATTTTCCTTTCTACTTCTTGGTATTTTTTTCGCATTTTTAAAAATTATTTTTGTGTTTTTTGTTGTTGTTGTCTTTATATTTATTTTTTGAAATACTCCTTTTAAATGTTTGATAAAATTAGATGCAAATATTGTAGATATGTGCTGAAAATTCCACACTGTACCACTAGAACTGTTTCTGGAATAAAGCAAATTATTATTATTATTGCATAGATTGTAGAGGCTATGCACACACGCGCATAAACATTATTCATGCAATCGCTTTCAAATAGTGGAAAATACCCATTGGGACATTAGAGGGAAAAGAACATGCGGTTCAGCAAAGATGGCGATCTTTTCGGCGATTTCATTCTCAATCGCATTTATATAGATGAGTTTACATGGATTCCACATAGTGACGAAGGCGATATGATATGAAAGTTTGAAGTTACGAATATAGATTACAAGGGGCTTCGGGACAAGATTGCATAGGATTAGAAAACGGTTAAAACGTATGCAAAATTCAAATTTGATAACTGGAGAAACAATTTTTTAAGGGCGAATAAAAGGTGATAATTATTTGCAACTTGATATGAATTACAAGAGGATTAGGAACAAAAGTTACGCAGGGATAGAACGAATCACAGGTATGAACAAAATGAGCTTGGAAACAAATCGAAATCAAAATTTTCAACTTGAAATGTAACTTAGAAGGTGTGAATATAGATTACAAGAGGTACAGAAACAAAAAAATTACACAGGATTAGAAAATGATTGTAAAATGGTTATTCTAAACGGATTACAAGTGTGATCAGGAGGAGCATGGAAACAAATTTAAAATAACTGATTTTGTGACTGTAAAAAATGGGATGAATTGAATAAAGGGAAAGAGAGAAAATTACACACACAGAGAACAAAACAAAAAAACTGAAGGATAAGAGAACATACCGAACTAGGTCCACTGTAGTTGTAAAGACTGGACTAGTTTCTTTTAAACACAGCTCCGGCTTTTCGATGCATATGGTGAGGGCTTCCGCAGTACAAAGAAGTCAGAAACACTCTGCCTTTGGTAGATTTTCGCTCACTTTGTAAATGACTCCAAATGATGCGTCAGTTAAGATTCTGTGACAGGTATTGACGAGGTGTCCAGTTATGACGCTTCTGATTGAACCAGTGCCTCCTCTTTGAAGTAATGCCGGATGATGTTCTCTAACACGTTTGATAAGACCCGCATAGAACGACCTATGTACCTAGCTCCGCAAGAGCAGGTGAACTGATATATGCACACCGAAGTGGTCATATGCCGAAATCTGTCCTTCCCGTTGTTCCGAAGTAGTGGGGGGTAGGGGTAGAGAATATTAGTCTTAGTGTAACTGCCGAAAATTTGGAGTTAAATAAATAATAATTGTATCCACGTAAACTAATCTATATAAATGCGATTGTACAGCTGCTTTTGAGAATGAAATCGCCGAAAAGATCGCCATCTTTGCTGAACTGCTTGTTCTTTTCCCTCTAATCACTGTCAGTTAGAATAGTTACTTGTCATTTGTTGTCAGCAGTTCAACCTAATCCCTGTAGGTTACTCAAAAACGCAGATGGCAGTTAATGCGTCAAGTGATGGAATAAGACACACTCACTGTGTGGTAATTTTCGTGCACTGACTGAGGTTAACATACAGACTTCGATAGTTGATAGCGAATTACTCGAACTAGTTAACTTCCTTAGATGGAGAAAAACAATTTTTGATGCGTTTTGACATTCTACAGGTAGTCAATGAAATGTAGATAGGTGAATCTTGTTTACAATGTAGTCTTCCTTAGATTCAGGTTGTAAAATTATGCGACATCTCTTGTTCATTCTATGACTGATCTAAAGACGTCGACAATGCGAGACATACACTGATGCCGTAACATGATTATACCAAATAGTCCACCAACCACTACTGAATAATGTCAAGCTATGGTTATGCTATTCAGAAATCTTCTCACCTAAGCCTTCATGAAGACATCAGATAGGCTTTTCTGTAAGTTCACTAGGAACCTCTGATATTTTTCATTAGCAGTGACAAAAGATCTCGTCTGCGAGATCCACTGACACCTTTTGCATCCTACGTGATAAGCTCCATGCAAATTGAAAGAACCAATAAGGCTGAATAGTTTGTTAAACTGTACTTGGGATTTTTGAATTATTTTGTCCCACCGTTATTGGTTTTAGTGTTGCAGCGATCCACGTAACTTAGATTTCCACTTGAATTCAACAGATTCTATTTACACTATGTCAAGTCGCTAGAAAACATCACGGATGACAACAGACAACCATTTCTCACTACGCCCACGTTTATCGCTTTTAAAACTGAGTTCATACAGACAGGTTCCACAATGGACTATGGGATGCTACTGTCTGTATCAGCCAATCCTCCGTGGACAGAAACGTAGATCACAGTCAGAAACTGTTGTACCTGTTATGATATGATGGACTTTGTTAGAAAGAAGCCTAATAGTCTGGGAAATGTCGGTAATATGATTGAGGATAGGTGATAGACAGGGTAGATCTCTTATTTGATGGAGACAGACTGGTGATGTGTGAGGCGATGAGTAAAGTATACCTTAATGTAACGGTTATGCCAGTTAGTAAAATACCCGATGAACAAGGGAACTGGATATTAAATGGTAAGGGTGACCCGTAAACTTCGGACTCAGTCCAATTCTCAACGGAGAATTGTTAGCTGTTTGCAGCTTTATTTGAATTACCGCTCATAATGAAACCTGAATAGAGAATAGAGAAGACGAAACATTCCTAGTGCTGCCAATCAGTTATCGTTCATTATTACTGAGGGTGAAGGCATTGAATTAGTCATCTCGTTTAACTCTCCTTGATTTCAGGCAGTTATTTTGTGGTGTTGAATGTACTAACAATGTCCTCTATTGTCTTTACATGTAGACGAGAAAAATGTCGGTGTGGCACATCGAACAGACTATAAATCGAACCAATCTCAGATGTCCCACGATGGGAATGCCCTTCATCTGGGGACAGCATTAACCAGAAGTCCTCCAGCATTAACTACTGGAAGACCATGTCTTGCTGGTACTCAAACACTGAAGCATCAACAAGCCGAAGAGAAACGAATCAATCTGAATTTGACCAATGAAAGCTTCTTTAGTTTGAATGATCGTCAGTGTACTCAAGAATCGAGTGGAAACGGCTCCGTGTTGTCTGACCAAGGTAATTCAAGTTATTTTGAGAATTCAAACAAGTGTGAAGTTAATTTACTTTGGCCTGGACAAGGTCAAGTAAAACTGGAGGAAGATACCAGTGACATGAGTATAGAGAAGAGTGATGAATTTATAAATGGTTCAGGTAATAGCAGTAACAGTAATAATAATAATCTGGAGGATCCAGTTGTCAAATCAGAGTATCGACCTCTTGGAGCTCAAGCAAAGGACTTTAGTGTAGCTGTAACAGCTTCACCTTCGAGCTCAGGAAGGTCAACACTTCATTACGCTTCTGATGACGAGTTTGATTACGACTCAATGGTTGAGCAGACACATAAGATTGCCAGTGAGGATTTTCAGACACTGGACGATAATGTAACATTTATAGCACAGTATGTGAAAGAGTTGACAGGCTGTGGTGAGTCAATAAAATCGACATCGACAACAGCTACGGATAATCGTGTTAAAAATGCACCGTCAACCCATAAATTTACAACAGCAAACAAGCCACAATATCAACAACAACAGCAACAGCTACCATCTCAGTCGATACGCACATCACTACCACATCCTGTTCATAACCAAGACGACTGTCAGCCTCAAAAACTACAGCAGCTACAACAATTGTATCAAAGTGCAGTTTGGTTATTGTCAACGAGGAACAATACTGAGATTGGAAAAGGTAATTTAAGGTTGGTTGCTAATTGCTTATAACATTATCGGTTAGTTGGTAAAGATATGAGAGGAATTGATTTTTCTAATTTCAGTAAATGCAGTAACGGTTCCTTGTTGTTTGCTGTTTACCACACTTTTCAGCGTATAATTTGGAATGTATGCAAGTGATGGGAAGTAGATTTTTGTGCTCTTTGTCATCACAGCTTGAAGATACGGAGATAAAACTAAGGCTGACCAATTTAAGTACTCATTTTTCAGTTATGTACTTGTGGATATAACGCATCTTACCTCACTATACTAAGTCTCAGTAGGTGGTCAGTTTTCTGGCACTGCTTGCGTTCCTAGAGGAACACAATACTTCAAGCTTTGAGATTTGAAGATTCAGCAGCGATTCTGGTGTTTCTACAGGGTGTGATTTCAAGCCTCACTGCCAACCTTCCCTCCTTCCAGGTGTTACTTCCGTCTAGGAGTGTTTCAACTGGGAACCAAACCTCATGTGCATACATTTAGTGGGGTTAACAACCTTGGATGAATACGTTCACTGGAATACATCAGTTTTGACGGAAATACAAGTACGAATAAATCTGAATGAGTAATATGGACAACCATTTATCTTGTTGTAATTCTTATGTAGGCGTCGGTGGCATAGCGGTTAGGACGCTCGCCGACCATGCACATGGTCTGGGGTTCGATCCCCGGCCACCGACGCACTCCTTTACCTCGCTAAGCCAGAACTAAAAAGCTGGTGAATAGGAAAGTTTAGGCATGAGGCTGGCAACCCGTCCTATAAAAATAAACACTGCTACAGAAACTCTAGCTTGAAGCACTATTTCCACTGGGAACGTGAAGGAATAAAAGAAAAAATTCTTATATAGAGATTCATAATGGTGATTACCTTACATACAGTTTCGAATGATAAGTGACTGAATTACAAAACTCTTATTTTTACATTATTCGTGATGTGTCTGTTCATTTTGTTGATGATTTCATGAGATTAATAAGCAAGCTATGTGCTCTTCTTACATTCAGATCTCACTGATTCGCTAACCCAAGACTTCCTTCTCAGCCTTTCGACAAATTCCACTATCAGTGAGGATCTATTGAACAGTTTCTTGACGACTGGTGATTCAAGTAATGAAAGAGATAATCAAAGATCTTTAACTGAATCTGATCAGTACGATACACCATCTCCTTTCACAACATATCAGTTACCAAAACAGAATTGTCAAGTTACCAAAAATGACTTGACATCACGTGAGGAAAGTCTGCACCGAAATATTCTCCACAATACATCACATGTATCAACTCAAAAGAACTTCCAGGATATGCATTCAGTTGGTGTGCATCTCACCAGCAGTAGTAATGAGAATTCAGTAGGTGCTTTACTCAACGGAAGGATCAGTGCACCACAAAATCCTCCATCATCAGCTGACTACAATCATTTGGTTAATCCACCCACACAGCTGATTGCTAATCATTTAACGACGAATTTGTTCTCCAAAACAACTTCGAATTATACTCCATTTCTAGTGAACTTGTTGAACATGTCTCAATCACTAGTGAACACTTCGGGAGGTCAAATGAATACTACAGTACTACAAGAACAGACTGATGTAATCCTCAATCTTTTGGTAAATCAGAGGGCCAGCATTCAGTCGAATTCTTTATGTAATAATAACAATAATAATACTAATAATGTTGTTAATAATCTTCCACAAATGTCTCACGAATATTCTGCATTGGGGCGCATAACAAGTTTGGCCAGTTCATCCCTATCTGGTTATCAAGGGAATATTTCCTCCCTCTCTTCATCCTGCCAAAACGATCAGCACACTATGTTAAACAGAAGTCTTACTGAAAAACTGTCTCAAGTGGTCATACCTTATCAACAACGTCTGAATTCATTCACAAATGATGTAGACAAAGTTGCTAATGTCTATAGGAATTCAGCAGGTAAGTTTTACCAGTAATCTTGTTATCAGTTGACGTTATCACTTTGTCTGCATATTTTATGAGTAACAGCATGTCTGAAAATAGGGAATAATTAGCTTCCAGAAAGTGATGCTGTTCTAACAAGTGTCTATCTACAATGACCTTGACACCGGTTCCTCAACATGTTTACCTCTGCATATTGTATCTCAAAGATTTAAAGGTTTGAAGTCCAGTGAAGAAAGATTTAAGTGAGAAAAAACATTTGCTGGACGAACTACTTATTTGTATTTAGTTCAGTTAAGGTTTCCATCGACTGATTGGATCGAAGTGCTGTGGTTCAGGTTGACATGTCGGCTCCTTGTGCAAATTATTAATAATATGCTAGTTGATTTAATAAGACATTATTTATCTAGTTAACAAATTTGGCTACGGTTCTTTAGATTAGGCTTTCATTCACGAGTGAAGCACTGTTCTTCTCACTTCAACTTGAGATTTCATGAAAGGTGCATAATTATGCACCTGGCTACTGGTCACTCAACCACTCATGTTTTTATCTGATACAGGAAACTAGTGAGCATTATGTTTCACATTTCAGGTACCCTAGCAGCCAAAGGCGAAACCATCTATCAGTGGTCGGGGAGACTACCACTTAGCAATCATAAATCTGGACCGTTTTCTCGGAAAGTATTTCTTGGTGGATTGCCGTGGGATAGTACAAGCGATAGAATAGTGAAGGCTTTTTCTCAATTTGGCAAAGCTACTGTCTTCTGGCCACCAAAGGATGGAAGTCATTCGAGCCCTATAGATAACAAGAGATATCCAAGCAGAGGTAGGTGATTTTCTGAATAAATAGTAAGAAGCCCAATTTCCACCTGCTTTGTTTCATCTGACTGACGTTGGAAAATCTTCCTATTTTAGGCTACTGTTATCTAATATTTGAAGAAGAGACATCTGTTTCTAAACTGTTGGCAAACTGTTTCGAAAATCCTGACAAAGGTGGAAATTATTACAAAATGTCAAGTCCTAAGTTCGTATCCAAAGATGTGCAGGTAGGTACATGTTTTACGGTGAATCTGACATATTTGTTCAAGAGTGTGCTGTTGAATAATTTCTCTTAGCTGTAACTTCAAGATAGTGGAAAAGACTGAAATTTAGAAGATGAAATCATCCCATGAATATTGGAATGTTTGTGGGTTTTATCGAGCTTATGATACACACTGTTGATGAATCGACTGAAATTCCTTCGAAGTGGGTTATCCGTGATATGCAAATATGCATATCGCCAACTCATTAGGTTGCCAGAAGAAGCACCTACAAAACAAATTTAACTCTTATCAAGTCTGTCTACGGAGCAATTCGTGCCTCGCACGAGTTAGCTGACATTCAGACATACTAAGTCGGCAGAAAAAATAGTAAATTCTTCTTACCCACAACGTACACTACACCCCTCCCATGATTATGGACTGACAAATAATTCTTCAGCTAAAATGCACGGCTTATACGTTCCACCACATCTCGTGTTCTGACATGTAGAAAGCGCTCCGTAAGCGTGGCAATAGTAATAATTTAATTTGACCTAAAACAGTACTTATGATACAGTGTGGAATTCTCAGCATTGCAACTAATTTACTCGACAACAACAAAACCTAAAATAAAAAAATAACAGGGTAAATGCAGCCACGATTGATAATGGCAGCTTTTTGGTATTAGCAGTGAAGATAAGGTCGAAAATGTCGAAAATGTGTACATTGATGGCGATAATAATGTTAACAGCCAAAATTATAAGCCGAATGAAATAGTGCCACCATAGATTACGAATGAGCGTGTGTGAAAGAGCCAATTAGTTTGCTAATAACATAGTAAGTTGTAGGTTTCACGCCTAACAATATCTCTATCACGTAGAACGCGGGCCAAATAGGGTACTGTTGAGTTTTGTACTTAGTGATACAAACATATAATCCTCCGCGATGACCTCTAGTCCTACCAGATGAGATGCAACAAGAGGAGATTTGAGAATAGAGAGGGTGTTGACAGTCAGACACTGTGGACTTAGAGCATTTCTCACCTGAGTTTAGGTGTCTGTCGACTATGATGGTAACGAGATGAATAAGTGGCACACTACTCACCATACTGACAAACATGATCACCCTGCGCAATATGATGTAATCTTTTTTGAGTAGTCCAGGGGAGACTAAGTGTTGGGAAACAATCAAGAAAAACAGGTAAGCTGCGAGAGTTAGCAAATTGAATGAGTAGAGGTCGAGTGATTCCCGGCTGTCTTAGCTTCCTTATGTGGTGGGTTGAAAGGAGCATTTTCCTAGAAATTGATAAGCTGTGGGATGACGAAGAAAGTTTAGAGGATAAAACTATTCCAAGGTGTGTAACGCTTGACTTAGTCTCTATTTCAGTGCCCTCAGTGCTACATACATCTTGTGAACAGACCAGTTAGTGTGGATCACTTTTATGCCCAAAGGTGAATCTAACTCTCTGACATTTGGAGGGACTTAACATATGATGTCCAACAACAAGCTATTAATTCTGGAACAGTCAGATCGAAGGAGGTATTTAGCCACCTCTCTAACTCATATATCGATCAGGAGAAGACAAAAGAGACTGGAGTGTGATTTATTCCACTTCATCACAACAAGTTTATTCAAAATGTCGAATCGAATTACTTGAACAAATTAGTGCATTCTGCATAATATCATCATCAAAGAAAGCATGGAATGGCAATCAAACCTCTACCTCAACTTTATAGACTTTGAGAAAGCCTTCGACAGCGTTGACCGCGAAGTAATTTGGAAACTACTCGAATACTAAGGCATACCCGTTATATTCATCAACGTTATTCAACAGCTGTACGACAACGGCACATGTCAAGTGATCCACAATTGAAAACTCAGTGAGGCGTTTGGAGTAAACACAGGAGTTAGGCAAGGGTGATTATTATCACCAATGATATTCCTAATTGTGGTGGACTGGATTATGCGTCAGACAGTGGGAAACGAGAAGACAGGGATATCCTGGACCGACGTGAAGAACCTAGAAGACCTGGATTTCGCGCGTGGATGATTTATGTTTGATGTCACACAAATCGAAGACTTACAAGCAAAAACCGACAAACTGGTCGAAGAAGCAGCAAAGGCAGGACTCTAGGTGAACATAGACAAGACGGAGGTTATGAAAATAACCAACCAACAACAACAACAGCAGAAACATCCAGCGCCAATCACCATCAACAGGAGGGATTTGAAAGAGGTTACTTCATTCACTTATCTACGGAGCATTGTCTCAACTACAAGAGGAACGGACGAGGATGTCAAATCGAGAATCGGGAAGGCGAGAAACACATTCATCAACCTGAAACCAATCTAGAAATATTCGTCACTCCTCAGCATCAACAACAAAATTCGGATCTTCAATACAAACGTCAAGTCAGTCAGTTCTTCTATACGGATGAGAAACTTGGCCAGTGTGTCACAAAGAATATTTCCAACAGCCTGTTGCAGACCTTTATCAACAACTGTCTTCGTTCTATACTGAGGATTAGATGGCCGGAAAGAATCACCAACAAGAAACTATGGGAACAAACAAAACAAGAACCGATCGCCCAACGAATATGCAGGAGAAAGTGGAGATGGATTGGACGCTCACTGAGGAGGTCGCTGGTTTATATCGCGCGTCAGGCTCTCGAGTGGAACCCGAACAGGAAGTGGCGAGTGGGATGTCCAATGGTGACATGGAGGAGACCGTGTGAAGAGGAATTGAAACAGTCTGGACTAACATGGATGCAGGTGAAAAGTACAGCAGAAGACAGAAACAAGTGGAGACGTGCAACTGAAGCCCTATGTTCCACTAGGAACCCAAGGGAGCAATAATAATATCGCGAAAATGAAAAAGATTCTGTGATGTATATTTGACAGTGGACAGGAATGCCAATCCACAAGCAAATGTCTCTTACTTCATACATATTTCAGACAAATGTAGTACTACTCATTGTCTTGCTGTCATTCAGACTGAAGACCAGTGGCTATTGTGTTGTCTTTCAAAGTACTCTTTGCAAAATGTGACTTTTTTTAGAAATATCGGAGTTTTTAAAGGAAAATAATAAAACATCGACTTACAATCTGTTGAGTGAATGCTTTTTCCCTTTCAACAATGTGCAAAGTGAATTTTACTTCACACAAATTGCTCCTATGCATATCCTCATATCCTCTTGAATAAGCTAAGAAAGTCAAGTAGGTCACTTTTGTGTTCTATGGATGTTGTGAATATATACAATATAAGACATTCATCTGCTTTCTTCATAGTGAAACCTGTGGATAAGCGGTTTTCTAGATGGAAAACGGATGCTTCGCAATTAAATCAACCAGCTTAGAGAACAGAACTAAAATCAAAATCATCCACCTGAGCTACAGATCCCCTCCAGATACTCAGAGGAATTTCAGCGCAGAATTACTACAAGTGAATAATATCTAACTGCATAATTTTAGTCAGTGGGAAGCGAAGAACAAATAGGCGAATAGGCCTGTGCCGAATGAAAATCATGCAGAGTAGAGCAGATAACCAATGGCTTATTAAAGTGATCTGATCATTTGTCAACATTAACCACCTGCAAATACTTTTCCTTCATCATGATGTCCACACTCAGCTTATCCTGGAATCTGGCATTTTCAGTTAATATTACGATCGTTTAATATTAAGGGAGTTGATGCATGTTAACTGTAATTACTCTCATGAAATTTAAAAATATATAGTCCCAAATTGGTAATCAGTGTCACATTCTGGATTTTCTTGTATTCTAGGTGATTCCATGGGTTTTAAGTGATGGTCACTTCTCAAAGTCAACTCCTAAGCCAGAGGATATGAAACGTTCTGTATTTGTTGGAGCTCTGCATGCATTGATTACTGCAGAAGCACTCGTCAAAATTATGGATGATATATTTGGAAATGTTGTTTACGCCGCTTTGGATACAGATCGGTACAAATATCCTACTGGTAAGTCTGTGCAATGAAATATAACAGTCATATTGCACCATTATGTAAGCCGTCGATGAACATGATTAACGAACTATTTAGATGATTCACTTTGTCAACATATTATAACCCTATTGACCCAACAGTCCACAATCAGTTGTATACTACTGCTTTCATCAAAACCGGAAGATATGTAATATGTAGGGATAAAAATAATCGTAAATGCTGGAGCATGGGACATTCCGGTGTGGTTAATATTTGGCTCATTAGACTGAAAACTGAATATTGAAGCAATGGACTCCTGGTTCCGACCGATTGCAAGTGTGTTTGACCTGATCAGCTGTGTTGAATCATTAGACTTCAGATAAAATTTGCATTACAGACATGTAAATAAATTTCTGTCACATTTTCAGCTTATATTTAAGTAGCAGTGCATAACACTACTTGCTGTACAAAGGAATTCCTAATATTCTAAAAGATTTTCTTCTAATTTAGTGAAGGTTATAAGAATGACCGTACACTTTAGACAGTTGCTATGACAGTAAAGTGGAATCACCTTTCTTTGTGATATTACAAATTCTCTTCTATTCACTTTGACAAACTGACAAACCAATGTCACTCTCACAGGTGGATGTATACGCATCGTTTTTGTTTTCTCGCGTATTTTTCTCTATCTTTCAGGTTCTGCTAGAGTGGTTTTCTCGAGTAATAAAAGTTATACAAAGGCTATTATTGCTAATTTTGTCAATATTCGAACGTCGAAATTCATTAAAACAATTCAAATAGATCCCTATCTAGAAAATACGGTTTGTAGCAGTTGTACCACATTTCCCGGTATATATTTTTGCAGAGCATTAGAATGTTTCAAATATTTCTGTCCAGCTTGTTGGTATGTACGGCATAAATCATTTGATAATTCCTACATGCATATACCATTACGACGTGGATTCAGGACGAACGCTGATCATCAATAACCACCAGTCATGGTCAACACCTCCAATACTTCATCAATGAACAAGAAGGGAAGACATTGATGAATTGTCTAGTACTTTTTCTGTTTATCACAAAAAGAAACATTGCTGTCTTCCACTCATACTCTCTGTTCGAACCCTTTTACTTTCTTCATTCATTTTTATATTAAATTAGTCAACACTTTTAGTGCTACGAATGTTGAATATTTTTAACGCTCTTTTGTTTTAGCAGGACACAAGAGAAGTGTAGGATTTTAGTCATTATATAATTAACTAGCTAGCTAATAATAACAATTCCAGTTTTATACTTCATCCTAGTTATGACGATTTTTACCCTTATTTCCGTACATTCCCTTCCTTCTCAGTCACTATCGTCACTTTGTTTTAATGAACCAGTTAGTGACTAGAAATTGACAGGGATGTTGTTTTACAAGGCGACAATTTTGAATTCATCTTCTCGCTTCTGCCATTACACCGTCTACTTTTTGGTGTTTTATTACTCACAGAACTGATTGATGATTGTCTTTACTCGAGAGGTATTCAGCACATCTTATTTTACCGTTCTGATGAAATAAGCGGCTTTAAGTGAAATACAAGCACATCATTTCTGGTTTTCTCTTGGTCTTCTCTCTTCTTCTTTACTGTCAGAAAATGCGTGGAAGAAAGGTAGGTGTCTGATGGTTTCTCAGTGTAAGATAAGAGACTAGTGGGTTGACAAAGGGCAAAAATGCATGAGAAAAATACAAATTATCGTTGAGTATTCCTTTACAATCTAATTCCATCCATCTAACCACAATATTTTCACCTTCTAAATATCTATCGGTCAATGCATAAGACAAAATTACGAAGAAAATGCAAACTGGTGAAGAAGCCACTCTCATCTTGAGATATCAAAGTGGGAGATAATATGAGGCATGTTTAGCTTGCAAAGTGATGTCGAAATGACACTCTACAAAGAGGCACACTGCGGAAATTCGTTAAGGTTTGATGTAGGCATCCGTTTATTGGTAAAGTTGAACAGAATCTACAACTCTGTTCCTGTGAATATCTTTTTTATGGAATTTCACACTGCCATCCATTAGATTACTTTACATTGGATGACGCCTTACACAACTGCCTGACTATTGCCAGTAGCTTTCTTCTGTTAGCATAGCAAACACTTTGCTCACTCAATTCATAGCTGAACATTGTCACAGCACTTGTTGGTCAAGAGAGACATATCCCGATTTCAGAATAGGAAATATGGCAAGCGCTGGACACCTGAAAGTATTTTTATTCTCCAAAATTTGTCAAAGTGAAAAACAATTGGATCGATGAAGTCTCATCCCGATCAGATAACCGCCTGGGTTTTCTGATTTTATAGTTTTTATTTCATGGTTAGTATTTGTTAAACTAAGGATCTCGCGATGCTTCATCAGTCAAGCTGATTATGCTGCTGTTACTACACATTGTCACAAAATGGGATGATCGACAATCTACACCAGTATGATGGAACTATCTCGGATGTCAAAGTGGTACATAATATGAGGCACGTTTAGCTTGCAAAGTGATGTCAAAATGACACTCTACAAAGAGTTACAATGCGGAAATTCGTTAAGGTTTGATGTAGGCGTCCGTTTATTGGTAAAATTGGACAGAACCTACAACTCTGTTCCTGTGAATATCTTTTTTTAAATATTAGGTACGAATTGAATTGTACTCAGTACCTCATGATATAGATTTTGTTTACTACTGTCATTATCTCATGTAAAACTCACCGTTTGGAGACTTTTACACCAGATCAGAATTTCTGATCTAAGCGTGTTATACACACAAACGTTCAGTCATGTAATTCATCTATCGGCTGGTATATTTACATTCTCTGATCTGTGATTTATCTTAGGAAGTATCCTTTGATTTAGGATTACTATATAAAAAGTGTAATTGTTAAATTTGCTTTACAGATAATCTTAGGAACAGTACCTAATTATTACCTCAGGTTATCTGACTAGCTGTGAATACAATTGGCTACCTCAACCAGACGTATCATATTGATATACGGACTTTAGTACAACAGAGTAGGGAATTACATCGCTGACTGGCGGCGGAAAACAACACATTGATGATAAGAGTGTAACTAACTGTATGACTGGATTTTCAACCTGTTCACACTAATAAAGATCTAAAGAATCTAACGTGTATACTCCGAAGAAGAGTCTGAAAGTAGGATGAAGAAAGTGGCCAGTACACCTTGGTTCTCCTTCTTCTTCTCTTATTGGTGACGTGTGTTTCCCAAGTCTCCGAAAGGTTCGACTGCTCTTCCTAACAGTGAAGTTAACACAGTAATGAACCCAGAAAAATATTGGACAATACAAGAATGAATAAGGCAGAATTGAGTGAATATGTGAATATGTTGATAGGGGTGCATTTGTGTGTATCTAATGTGGACACTTAGTCAGATTAATGTATTTGATAACACTGCCGAACAATGTACCAGTTGAGTAAAATATCATAATAATGTGAAACTGGTAAGATGAACACTGGAAGGAAGAAATGATATCAAACTTTCTAGAAGAGAGAATGAGTTCTCATTAAAACAGAGAAAAAGGATGTGGAGTGACAACAGAGGACAAAGACGTTCGGGAGAGGGAATACATGAATTCAGATCGATGAAGATTTTGAGAATCTTGAAGGTGATAAGGAGTACATACATCTGAACCACTGGAAATGCTTTTGACAATCAGTCTCTAACCGTCTATGCCAACTAGATAATCAACATCTCGTTTACATGCTCATAACAGTAGTCAACGAATTCGAGGATCGATGAGATGTTATCTTCTGACCAATTATTATTATTTTATTATTATTTCCTTTAATTCCTAGAAGAACATAGGGCTTCAGCCGTGCGCCTCCATTGCTTTCGGTTCTCTGCTAAAGTTTTCACCTGGCTCCACGTCAGCCAACATGCTTTCATCTCCTCTTCACATGACCTCCTCCATGTCACCCTCCCGCTGAGGACCAAATCGCCGCTTCCCATTCGGGTTCCACTTGAGAGCTTGTCTAGTGATGTTACCTGATGGTTTCCTCAGAGTATGGCCAATCCACCTACATCCATTTCTTCCTGAATATTTGTTGCACAGTCGGTTCCTTGTTGGTTAGCTCCCAGCGATCACTGTTGCTGATCTTTTCTGGAGGCCATCTGGTCTTGATTAGTGTTGAGTGAAAACAGCTGTTCATGAAGGTCTGTAGTTTGTTTAAAATGCTCTTCATGACGTGGCGTCAAGTCTCTGGTGCATAAAGTAGCACCGATTTCACAGTTGAGTTGAAAATCCAGATCAAATTTTTCATGTTGAGTGCTGTTGACCTCCACACAGACATGAGAGAAATGAAAGCTTGCCTTGCTTTCCCAGTCTTTCCTTTGATATTCTCATCAGTTCTGTCCGTCTGTGGTGGAAACGATGCTTCCTAGGCGTGTAGGTGGAGGAGGTTGCTTCTTTCAGATTTCTCCCATTTATGCTGGATGATTGTTGTCTGTTATGGTTGCTGTGGTTGTTGCTGTTGGCCAGGAATCTTCATTACCTCTGTTTTCTCAATGTTCACCTGAAGTCCTTCCTATCTTTGATGCTTCTTCTGCCAACTTGTTGCTTTTCACTTGCATATCTTCCAGTTTGTGGGAACTTCTGACCAATAATATCTCTTTTATGAGTACAATTCTACTTTAACTAGCCCTGTATATCAAAGGAAACGGTGAACGGTGACATGTAACGCATACTACAACCACCTCCTTCCATGGAACTTTCTCACTGTCATCGAGTAGTTTTCGTCACATAGGGTGATGGCTCTCCAAAGTGCTTTACACAACTGCATGACTATTGTCAGTAATTTTCTTTGCTCACTCAATTCATAGTCAAACACTGTCACAGCACCTGTCGGTCAGATTAGGAAATATGACAAGTATTGGACACCTTGCAGTATTACTACTCTCCAAAATTTATCAAAGCCACAAACAATTGGACCAAGAAAGTCTCATCTCGAGCAGATGACTGACTGGATTTTCTGATTTTGTAGTTTTGTTTGTAAGACTAAGGAACCCATGGTACTTCAACAGACAAACTAATTATTTTGCTTTTATAACACATTGTCACAAAATGGGATGATAAAAAATCTACACCAGTTTTATGGAAATATCTCAGATCCCCTCACTGACTAGCAGCCACATTAACTGATCTAGTCAGTGATCCTACCGTGCACTTATTATGATTTCGATTATGATATTATGGTATATCCACATTTCCTCGTAATACTACGCACTAACGTCGTAAGCGGGTCAGAGATGAACAACTTTGTATAAAGAAGCACAAATGAAAACTTGAAAAGATGTACTGTCAGTGAAATCAAATTTCAAAGAGCGCGAGGCGAACGCGAGAGTGTAGACTTTAGATAAAAGCGTTATATAAATGGCAAACATTACACGGTTAAATGTGATCATGCAAAAAAATCGTCAATGTCTAAACGTTAGCAGTGTGAACTAGACATAAAAGTATCGATTACGTAAGTGAGCAGTTTTATCGTGATTTCGAATAAAGACAAAAACATTTCACAGTTAAATGGTGATAATTTAAACGTGACTTTAAGGCCAGTGCACTCTCCTACCAGATCGCATTGTTTTCACGGGTTTTTCTGTTGACATTGCAGTTTTAGTGACTGGAGGTGTTGGTACGTAGTTCAGTTGATCTATATCATTGTCTTGGAAGTCATTGATAAATGCTGGTTTGACTCTTTGAACGTTGATGGCTTCTGATTTATTCGGTCGTTCTACCATGATAACTTTGTCACTCCTCTGCAGCCTGCTAAACCATTCGAAGTTCAGCCTAATACTTGGTGACGAAAAGTATCATCTACTTTGACAGCTCTGGTGTTAACCACATTGACTTTGTAACTACGACATATATCTTCTTGTCCGAATCCAGTTTAGTCTTGGTTAGGATGACTAATTTCAACGTGTTTACTAGAAAACTTGGTCTGGCTGCGTAGTCGGTCAGGTTTTTGAACTTTATCCCGCAGTGCTATGCTTCATAGGGAGAAGACTATGAGGTGAGTAGCTAATATTAAGTAACCAGGTTTCTGGTTGCATACCTCTACGTCTAGCTCTGGTGTTTAGAGGCTTGCTGCGACACATTTGGTGAATAGCAGTCCTGACCAAGTGTCACCTTGTTATATACATCTATTTTCAGGGAATTGATTCCTTAAAATATTCACCCGTCAGTTACAATATGACGATTGGATGTATCACATAAGGCATCCTGGTGCATTGTACATCTTAGCTATCCTAACTACTGTACTATAAGAAACGGAATCAAAAGATATTGAAATATCAATTGAGCACACAGCCATGTTGAACAGATTCGAATCGTTATGTTTGAGAATGGCATCGAAGAATAAACTGGTTTCACAATGGACACCCTTTAGAAGAGAAACAACAGGTGTGCTGACAGTAGGTATCTTAAGACTCTACTTTTGAGATGGAACTAGTTGGGTCCATCCAGTCGAGAGTTAGGACAATTACTTGCCGATAACATTGGCTGGTGTTCCCGCTTAAATCAAGAAGTGGAAGACGTTGGAATTCTTAGGCTATTGAGTCGTGCCCGGGTGGCTGAATATTCTACGAGTTTGTTTCTTTACCTCAAGGTCATGGGTTCAAAACCTGGTGGGTGCGTACTGATGATGAGTTCCAAAATAGGATTAAGGAAATAGCTGTGCAGTGCCCTCTTGTTTCCAATGGAGTACAACTGAGAAAATAAATGCCAACCTTAATTAACTTGGTCCACAAAAGATTATTAATCTTCACTCTCTATAACTGGCGCGGAATTATGCTCCTGTCCATCCCAAGCAAAATACTAAATCGCATCATCCTGGAGAGAATCAAAAATGTTTGATCAAACATGTCGACCGGAACAGCCGGGATTCAGGAGGAACAAGTCATGAATTGATCAATCAGATCGCCACATTAAGGATGATCAATGGAGAAAGCTTAAAAATGGCAGTCACCTCTCTATCTCAACTTCATCGACTTTGAAAAGGTCTTCAATAGCGTCGATCGAGAGGTGCTTTGGAAACTACATCGCTACTACTGGATGCCAACAACAATTATACATCTCATCCAACAGTTGTATGACAACGCTGCATGCCAAGTAATCCACAATGGAAAACTCACGAAATCCTTCAAAGTGAAAACGGGAGTAAGACAACCTAGCTGCCCACTGTCTTCAATGACTTTCCTGATTTCAGCAGACTGGATCTTGCGGCGGGCAGCGATCAAACAGGCATAAAATGGACCCACACAAAAACAACTCGGAGGATCTGGACTTCGGCGATGATGACATATGTCTGATTTCCCACAAACTCGAAGATATGCAAGTGAAAAGCAACAAGTTCGCAGAAGAAGCATCAGTGACAGGAAGGACTTCAGGTGAACATGAAGAAAACAGAAGTGATGAAGATTCCTGGCCAACAGCCACAGCAATAACAACAACTGACAACAATCAGCATAAATGGAAGGAACCTGAAAGTAACAATCTCTTTTACCTACCCGCCTATGAAGCATCGTTTCAACTACAGGCGGACGGAACTGACGAGGATATCAAAGCAAGAATCGGGAAAGAAAGGCAAGCTTTCACTACTCTCAAGTCTGTGTGGAGGTCAACAGCACTCACCATCAAAAATAACATCCGGATTTTCAACTCAAATGTGAAGTCAGTCAGTGCTACTATACGGGTCAGAGACTTGGCCAGCGCGTCATGAATAGCACCTCAAACAAACTACAGACCTTCATTAAGAGTTGTCTTCGCTCAATACTCAAGATCAGATGGCCGGCCAGAAAAGATCAGCAACAGAGTTCTCTGGCAATGAGCGAACCAACCCAGCAGGAACCGATTGTAAAACAAATAGGCAGGAAGAAATGGAGATGGATTGGCCATACTCTGAGGAAACCATCAAGTGAGTGATATGACTAGACAAGCCATCGCTCGAGTGGAACCCGAATGGGAAGCGGCGAGCTGGTCGTCAGTGCAAGGATGAGTTGGAGAAGGTTATATGAAGCGGAGATGAAGGCGTGTGGGCAGACTTGGAGCCACGTAAAGACTCTAGCAGAGAACCGAACACAATGGAGACGCACGGCTGAAGCCCTATGTTCCTCTAGGAGCTAAAGGAAACAATAATAATAATAATAATCTATGAAATTCCACATAGTTCTAGGTGGTTTGAGACCTCTTCCAGGTTCATTATTAGATATAATTATGCCATGTTGTTTAGATAGCTTTGGCTTCATATCATTGGATTCAGCTACTGTATAAACCACTTTCCGTATAGTAACCACTTCTAAATCAATCAGGTCGGTCATTTCACAGGCAGTTTGGAACTTCTGCTACAGAATGAAGGTGCTTGGTTCTACTTTGCCGGAACATATCCCCTTTTTTGCCAGAATTCTTCACATCCATCCTGTAACCTAATTTCCAAGTCATAATCTGTCCTCACTTACCAGTGAGTATCTTTTGTACACCATACATGTGTCGTGTGCTACTGGTAAGACTTATAAGTAGTATATAGATGCAGATATAAATATGTATGTCATCTGTAAGAATATCGAATAGCGGAGAGATGGATTTAATGGCTAAGTGAAGAAATGAATCATGCTTATGAAGCGACATAGATATCATGAAAACGAAATGAAAGAAGCTGAATACGGGAGTTATGTACAAGTTGTGGTTTTAACATGCGGTAAAAGTATTTTGCCTGTATCTGTACATCAACTGGTCAGGAAATAACTCCGTTCCCAAACCAGCTTGGTGTTCAGCACTTACACTTCTACAGACCTCCTTCAGTGTGCTTTGGATCTTCTGAAAGTTTTCCTGTTCATTGCTGCCATGTTTGTATGTCATGCCATCAGCTAGGCTTCGAGCACCGTTACTTTTCATGAGTTCATGTCACGGTTTGTGTGAAAATGACTTTTCTCGATATTAATTCAACCTTCAAAGACCGTATTCTCTAGAGAATGGACACTATTTTAGCAAGTTGGTACAGGTTTCCATTTCTCTTATTGATTTTCTAATTTCAGTGTACTGACTAGAGTGCGATCGATTTCGCTAGGCGAATCTATCAGTTGAGAAACCAACCAACCTGATGTAGATATATTACCTATGGTGGTGTTGTATATTCAACAGGATCGTCAGCCAAGTCTATCAGAGCTGGCGTCGACAAATCGGTAATCTCCATTTAACTGCTTTCTTACTTCTATGGTTGAATTACCGATGTACTTCAGAGTAGAAGTTAAACCAAGTGAAGTTGGAAGTTGTTTACCATACTTTGGTCTGCTACTTCAAGTAGCCAGATATCCTCCTCCTGACACTGCAATCTCTTTTACTGGTTTTAGAGAGGTTTCTACCTTTCCACGGTGCATGCCGTATATTGACCATAGCAGACATCCTTCTCCTCTCTATTTTATTGTCCAAACAGTGTCCACACCACCACACCGCACTAAGGACCGTTGACCAATCATCAACCTATTCATATCATCAAAATACCTGGTGCTGATACCAAGGTGGTGGTTGAACAGGTAGGCGAAATAATTCATCCGTTCACAATCCTCCTTCTATCTCTTCCACTCAACATCTCTGATTATAATTAGGTATTAGTTATCAGTATAATTTGTATCTCTGGTTGGAATGTAGGTCATACTGTTTGAATTCCACTCATTTCTAGAATATAAGGGCAATATTTACGAAATAATCCTCCATCGAATCAGATAACTTAATAACGGTGATCACTTGGGTTTATATTTTGCTAACGTTCAATGGGCTGCGTTGGTAGGGACGTGTGAAGTAGTAACAGACTCAGTGATCACGAATATCCTTTGTTGTCTACGTTAACAACGTTATACAACAGGTAATCGATTTCCCAACTCCGCTACTTTCAGAGAAAATAAATAATAAGGTTGGGACGAAAAGCATATTTACAAAAGCGAGAATTTATGATGATATCAGGTGGTTGGAGGCAATCGGCAGGAAGCCTTGGACCTAGGTTTCGTGCAAGTTGGCACTCGTCAGCAAGGCGTATCTGCAACCTTGAAGGAACTCATGTCCCGAGAATTTAACATACATGGTGAACAAAGAAGCGAGGAATGTCTACGTGGGCCAATGAAGCAGGCGTTGTAAGAGATAAATTCCATTGGTTATCTGTCTATCCGACCATCAGACACTGACGACTGATCCATTATCCAATTGAACAGACTATCAGTCCACATATCACAATTGAGAAATAAAGTGTTCACAGGACAGAGGTGACATTCGATGATTATTAGCTGACTATCACGCTAATTATTATTTTCACCTCTTTTTACAAAAGGTTTCTAATTTCGAAATGATCAATTCATTATCACAGATTGAAATTGCACTGACGCCCTTCACAAGTACCTGAGATAACACAACACAGAACAGACTTCATTGGTCGAGTTATGTTTCAGCACAGATTTCGATAGAAACATCGACACATGCATATACACATATATAATCATGTGAACATTCACTATAGACTCATTGATTAGGCAAACCATCCAATCATAAATGTCATAGTCTTTGTCGATGCGCGAATATATCGATTTAAAAAGGGTGCTTCGTTTATTTCACATCTTATATAAGATTTCTGTGTAAGCGTGAAGTTACCTGAGAATGGCTAGTCAATCAAGAAAAGAGGTGAGTTTATTTTTGTCAATGTCTTTCTGTACTACATCAGTGAGAATACAAAAAAGTGAAGTGTATTTCCTGTCACAGTGAGCGATAATTCTAACTTCACAGACACAGATATCAATGCATATTTCAATTAATATAAGAATCGGTTACAGGATTTCAACATGAGCTGATATTGGTTAGAAAAGCATTGAAAAGCCGTATGGAAGTACTGGACAGCTGTTTCGCACCAGTTTGGCACCTTTCAGTAGTACGTACCCACTACCAGGTTTCAAATTCAGGACTTTCCGGTTAAAATACAAGCTCTTAGGGCATTAGGTCAGCAGAACCTGACCCAATGGTCAGTCTCTATGAATTCCAACTTCTGCCAATTCCCGATATACGGCGACTGCACCAGCCAATGTAATCGGTGGTGAGTATTTGTCGACAAGTCCGACCTGCTACACTCCACTGGTGACCACGTTTCACTAGGACCCACCCAGGTAACTAACTACCTGTATAAGGCCAATAGATGGTGAGCATCATGAATTGACAAAAGTCGGAATTAATGGACCGGCCATCGGGTCAGGTTCTGCTGGCCTGATTACCTACGAGCTTGCGTTTTAACTGAGAGGTGCTGCATTGGGACACTAATGGTGGGTGAGTATTGGTGAAGAGTGAAAAACTGGGACAAAACAGTTGTCCAGTACTCCCACCCGGTTTTTCAATGGTTCTCTAACAAATATCAGCTCGTGATGCAGTGCTGTAACGAATCAGATAGAATCCCTGCAAACCAGCACTTGGTGTAAGATTTGTTCAGTTCACGGTGGCCTGCTTGTATCACTGGGCTACCAGAAGATACACTCATCGAAATGACACGATTCTTCTGCGTTTCATATTTGCTTTAAACATGCTTATATATGAAACGATGACTACATGAACTCGTGTTGCACATGTTTAATTAGCTTTCAACAAAATGCGTGAAACTGTCGAAATAAATAAAGAAAACAATCAACTAACTTGGTTCTCTCCTCATGTGCGGCAACTTTGCGTCACATGATATACTTCAGATTATTACTTTACATATAAATCCTCTACGAAGATGAAAACTATTTGGAAACTAACTCAAATAAAAGATTTCGAGAGAAATGTAAGGGCTTTTCGGGGGGAGGGGTATTTTGAGGTTTTTGAGGAAATTCGGTGTATACTGAGGTGGGAGGGTGCGCTGAAGAATGTCTTATTTCCACAAAATTTCTGCATTATACTTCCCGAAATTTCCCCCAGAGTCTTCATTTTTGAAACACTCTGAACATTTCTGTACTGTACACACATTTTGTCTGAAACAAAGCTTTATTATTACTTAAAACAATTAGATCCGTTTATGAATTTAGACAAATCAATAAAAAGACTTAATTTGTCTGAATCGTGTAATGTACTTGCGCAACACACTTCGAACAGTCTGATCACACACGGACTGGTCATAGGAATATATATGAAATTAATAAAGAGTTAAGGGTTGAGAAAATAGACTTGGTTAAGTTTAAAGGACCTATTGAATGTCAAAATAACAATGAAGATCACTAAACCAAATAACATAGGTAATAGTACATCTCTTCTGGTTGTTATCAAAACAAAGTTTACCAAGGAAGGTTTAGTGTGATGACAAATTATCTTTGATGAACGCATAAATGTGGTTTAAACTTTCTAATTGCTAGGGCTCCCACAAACGTTAGGATACGCCCCAAATACGTTTCATAGATAGGTTTAAAAGATGTGTAAACGTCAATTTTATGTCGTGTCTATAATATGTTACGCAAAAGAGGAGCTAGGTCATCTGTTCTCACCATTAATGGGTTCTAGCCATTTTATTTACTTCTGAATTCACCTAGGGTTTATGTTCTGAAGCCTTTATTTGCAGAGGTCGATGAGTCCTCCCTATGTATGTGTGTCCACACGTTCATTCAAATTGGTGAATACAGTGGGAAGTGACATCATTTTCCTCATGTTCTAAGGACTAAGTTGGATATGTTGGCTTCACATTCTCAATTATTCTGATCTGAGCTTCATAAGAAGTCTTTTCAACCGTAGTGTCTATTCTTTGTCGAGTTTACGAACTGCTATAATAACCCATGTAGGGTAGCTTGATATATATGTCTTTCTTAGCGGAGAGTTGGACACTGGGTCTTGGTGTTCTGACCAATTTATATCTCAGGTATTGGTTTGTAGGGATTTGGTTGATTGGTTACAGGATTTTATCCTGAGCTGACATTGGTTAGAGAACCATTGGAATGCCTGGGAGTAGTGGACAGCTGTTTCGTCCATCCTAGTTTGGAACTCTTCAGCAGTACGCACCCACCACAACTGGATTCGAACCCAGGACCTTCTGGTTACAAGGCGAACTCGTATACTATTAAGCCACTGGGACGCGATCCAATGGCTCATGAACTCTAACTTCTGCGCAACCGCCAGCCAATGTCTTCAGCGAGTATTTGTCCTCACACCCAACCTGCTGCACCCTACTGGTCACAACTTCCTATTGGAATCCTAGGTAACTACCTACCTGAATGGGGCCAGTCGCCAGTGAGCATCTCATTGATATTCAAGTATTGGTTTGTAGGCATTTGGTTGATTGGTTACAGGATTTCATCATGAACCCCAGTGGGTGCGTACTGATGAAGAGTCCCAAACTAGGACGGACGAAACAGCTGTCCAGTACTCGCAGGCTTTCCAATGGTTCTCTAACCAATGTCAGCTCATGATGAAATCCTGTAACCAATTTACATCTCCTTATGAACTTCGCCGGATAATTACTATCAACCATTGTTTGTATCAACTTTCTTTCTTTCTCATCAAGTGTGTCTACAGTGTATATTTGCTGGATTCCGCTGAAGAGGCGCCTTACTTATACTCTTTTTTATCGAACAGGGCATAAACTGTGATAATTAAGATACTTTCCTGTCCTGTCCAGGTAGGTTTTCTATGAATGGATCGTTTCATTGATCCATGAGGCTGTCGACCAAGCAATAGATCTAGGAAAGATAGACAATTATTTTCCTCTTCTACAGGCATAAGTGACATGCCATTTTGAACTTCTTTCATTCGATTTAAAATGGAAGTGGCTTATGATTACAATGTCGTCGATATATCTCCTATAAAGTGATGCATTTTCGACTAAGTCTTCCAATAAACTTTCAATATACAACATAAAGGAGTCTTCATGCAATTCTTCCCATTAATAAACTTAAACAAAGCAAGAATAACAATTGTATCAGGATAATATGAGCTCATCTTTTATTATTTCGAGGATTCTTCTCAACTGGTTACAACCTGAATGATAAAAAATATGAATTACATCACATTAAAGATTTGAACATACTTTTCTACGATCACAAGGAGTAATTGGTAGGAAGTAAAAGTAACATTAGTCCGGAATGATTTAACTAATTAAGAGATACAAACACTGACTATTTATAGAATAATTAGACAATTAGGCTTGGAAACAAAAACAGAGTTGCATATATATGTGTATTGAAACAAGGTTTAGCTAGAAAGAGCAAAACAAAAAGGTAGAATACGTAACTAAAGAAAATGTTTTGTCTAATAGCCAATAGAAAAAAAGGAAGAGAAAAGAACAAGATAGGGTGAGTCATGTTTAGATGAGAGAGTAGAGTTTTCTAAACAAGAAAAAGGGTGACTCATACAAGTTGCATATTTTGTTTTCACCAGGGCAGTGCAAGATTCACCACTGTCTCTTTCTGCGTACATAGACTTGGTTTAAGTCGTCTGATAGCAATTGCTTCAGCAAAGCGTAGCAAGTTAGGTTTCTTTTGCTTGTTGATTATTTTGAATGATTTCATGTTGTCTACATTATGACCAGTGTCTAATAGATGACGCGCAATTGCACTGTTTAATACTTGTGGACCTTTCAGTCTCAGGTTCTTTGGTATGTGTTCAGAAATGCGGACAATAACCCTTTTCTCTGTTTTTCCGATGTATGTGCTTTGGCACGTACATGTAAATTGGTGGACACAGTTGGAGGTAACATGAGGTGGGTATTTGTCCAATTTTGATTGTCTCAAACAACTAGTTGTTTGATAAACATATACAGGCTTGGCGGCTGGATATGTTCTTTTCGGGGCAGCGTTCAGGTCTACATCTTACTCTACTGGCAGTATCGTCACCTTTGAATGCCAGTTGCAGAAAGATAGGCTTTTTCTCTACTGTGCTGATTTTCACTTTTTCAACATGACGTCTCCCATACTTGTCAATGAACTTTTGTGGGTAACCGTTGTCGCGTAGGCATTTCTCGACAATGGATAGCTCTTCCTCAATCTTTTCTTCTAAACACAGCTTCCTTACACGATCAAATAATGTTCACACCAATCCTTTTTGTAACTTACAGGAGTCTGCTAAAATGCACACTAACCAACTTCTAATAGCTCCACCATTGACCTGACGTACGCAGTCGCCTTCAAATGTGAATGTAACATTGCTAGAACATAGGAGTAATAAACGCCTTAAATAAGATATAGGGAACGGGATGAAATAGTTAAGTGTGGAAATGTAAACACAAGACATGTCAACTGTTTTTTTAGGTGAAGGCGCATAAGTGAATAAAGAGTTTACATCGAAAGAATATATATATTTTTATTGATAATATTATTATCATCAAGGTAATTAATCAGTTAAAATTTATGTTTTATGACATACTTACAGAAGTGTGTTTTGACTGGGTGCAATAATTCGCCTAACCATTTAGAAAGTTTATGTATTGGCTATCTGACAAAATAGGACATAGAGGATTACTAGGTTTATGTTTTTTTGGAGAAACTTACATATGTGGGAATTTTCATTCGGATTGTTTTAAAGAGTCAGATATGTCTTTACTTTTGGCATTTAGTCCATACAACTTCACTAGATTAGCTGTTACTGTGGCTTGCAACAACTGAATATCTTCTGAAGATGGATCACAGCTGAATTTGCTTTTATCATCAGAAGTAGATAACATTCTGGATTTGTAGTCACTTTTGTTCATGATGACGTCTCCAGGACTTTTATCAGGTTTTGTGATTGTCATATTAAGGTATTCCCGAAGCTCTTTCAGGGCCTTGAAATGCTGAGAAGTTGTTTGGAAACAGGTATGCTACATTCAACATCTTGGCTTCAAACCAACCCTGATCTTCATCAGATTTTGCAGCAATAGGCTTAAAATGGTCGTAGAACTTTTTGAACTCAGCACGGATGGCTACATCCATAAATTGCGTGCGAGGAACACAAAATTTAAGTCCAAGGGGAAGAACCTAGAAGACCTGGATTTCGCAGATGATTTATGTTTGATGTCACACAAATCGAAGACTTACAAGCGAAAAACGACAAACTGGTCGAAGAAGCAGCAAACACAGGACTCCAGGTAAACATAGACAAGAAGGAAGTTATGAAAATAACCAACCAACAACAACAGCAGCAACATCCAGCGCCAATCACCATCAACGGGAGGGATTTGAAAGAGGTTACTTCATTCACTTATCTACGGAGCATTGTCTCAACTACAAGAGGAACGGACGAGGATGTCAAATCGAGAATCGGGAAGGTGAGAAACACATTCATCAACCTGAAAACAATCTGGAAATCTTCGTCACTCCTCAGCATCAACAACAAAATTCGGATTTTCAATACAAACGTCAAGTCAGTCAGTTCTTCCATACGTATGGATCAGGAACTTGTCGGGTCACCAAGAATATTTCCAACAGCCTGTTTCAGACCTTTTTCAACAGCTGTCTTCGTTCTATACTGAAGGTCAGATGGCCGGAAAGAATCACCAACAAGAAATTATGGGAACAAACAAAACAAGAACCAGTCGTCCAACGAATATGCAGGATAAAGTGAAGATGGATTGGACACTCGCTGAGGAGACCGCTGGGTGGCATCACACGTCAGGCCCTCGAGTGGGACCCGAAAGGGAAGCGGCGGGTGGGACGTCCAAGGTTGACAGGGGGAGATCGTGTGAAGAGGAGTTGAAACAGTATGGACTAACATGGATTCATGTGAAAAGTACAGCAGAAGACAGAAGCAAGTGGAGACGTGCATTTGAAGCCCTATGTTTCACTAGGAACCCAAGGAAACAATAATGATAACTCTTTATTAATTTCATTTATATTCCTATGACGAGTCTCTGTGTGTGATCAGATTGTTCGAATTTAATATTATCATATCATTGACTTTGTTAGCCTGTAAAAAAGCAAGATATGTGATTGAGCGAAACACTTCCTGTCTGTGAATTCATTTACAACTAATGCATCTGGTATTGACTCTAGGAAGAAAAATTCAAGAATTAACTCCACTCCATCTCTCTTCCTTCACCTTATTATATATTAACTTTCAGTACGTCTACCATATCACATCCATTTATGTGATTACAGTGAAGTGCATAGATCCGGATCAGTTGGGTTATCAGAATAAATCATTTTACCCAGATATTGAATGTTTGAACCCCCCCCCCCATTTAGTTAGATAATCTCGAGAAATAGCTTAGCCATTGCAATGCATATACTTGCATATAACCACACAATAGTGCTGAGATGAGATGAAAAATTTTAGACAGTCATAATATTACTTGAAGAAAGTGGTTAAATATCGAATCTTTATTTGTTGTTGAGTAAATTGTTTTCGATTGAGAATTTAGTTAGAAGAGTTCACTCTTCTCACATGTTGATCAGTGCTAAAAATATCACAAAATGTGAATGGTGACTGATTGAAACAAGTTTCTCTAGACATCGGAGTGTTCCCAGTTATAGAGGCTTGTCAGTTATAAATTATGTGATAGGAGTCTATGAATCTATCTCCTCATAGTGTCATCACTCTTGAGTGACACCTTTACATCAAGTAAACAGATAATACAGTCGTCTTCCATTTCAAGTTTGAAGTTCATCACCTGATCTTAGTTATTAAAGACACTTTAGATGTATACATCAAGTCACAATTATTATTAATATCACAAATGATAAAAGTATCGTCAATGTATTATATTATATTATTGTTTCCTTTAATTCCTAGAGGAACATAGGGCTTCAGCCGTGCGTCTCCATTGTGTTCGGTTCTCTGCTAGAGTCTTCACCTGGCTCAAAGTCTGCCCACATGCTTTCATCTCCTCTTCACATAACCTTCTCCAAGTCACCCTCGCACGGACGGCCAACTCGCCGCTTCCCTTTCGGTTTCCACTCGAGCAATAGCTTGTCTAGTGATGTCACTTGATGGTTTCCTCAGAGTATGGCCAATCCACCTCCATTTCTTCCTTCCTATTTGTTTCACAATCGGTTCCTGCTGGGTTGGTTCGCTCATTGCCAGAGATCCCTATTGGTGATCTATTCTGGCCATCTGATCTTGAGTATTGAGCGAAGACAACTATTAATGAAGGTCTGTAGTTTGCTTGAGGTGCTCTTTATGACGCGCTGGCCAAGTCTCTGATCCGTATAGTAGCACTGACTGGCTTCACATTTGAGTTGAAAATCCGGATCTTATTTTTGATGGTGAGTGCTGTTGACCTCCAAACAGACTTCAGAGTAGTGAAAGCTTGTCATGCTTTTCCGATTCTTGCTTTGATATCCTCGTCAGTCCCATCCACCTATAGTTGAAACGATGCTTCCCAGGTAGGTAAAAGAGGTTGTTTCTTTCAGATTCCTTCCGTTTATGCTGATTGTTGTCTGTTGTTGTTGCTGTGGCTGTTGGCCAGGAATCTTCATCACTTCTGTTTTCTTCATGTTCACCTGAAGTCCTTCCTGTCACTGATGCTTCTTCTGCCAACTTGTTGCTTTTCGCTTGCATATCTTCCAGTTTGTGGGAAATCAAACATATATCATTGGCGAAGTCCAGATCCTCCAATTTTTTTATGTGAGTTCATTTTATGCCTGTTTCCTCATTGCGCGCCACGGTCTGTCGCATTATCCAATCTACTGCAATCAGGAAAATCATTGGCGATAGTAGGCAGCCAGCTTGTCTTACTCCTGTCCTCACTTCGAAGGATTCTGTAAGTTTCCCGTTGTGGATTACTTGGCATGCAGCATTGTCGTACAGCTGTTGGATGAGATGTATAATTGTTGGTGGCAGCCCATAGTAGCGAAGTAGTTTCCAAATCACCTCTCGATCGACTCTGTCAAAGGCCTTTTCAAAGTCGATGAAGTTGAGTTAGAAAGGTGAGGTGTCAATGTATGTATGATATATTTCACACAAATCATAGTTCTGCAGTGATCAGTTCAGATGACTTGTTCTTCCAAAATAGGCTTACAACAGGCTGCAAGAAGTGGCAGGAAACGCGATTCCATAAGGATATCGACTTTTTTGAATGGAAATTTTACATTCCATGTGCATCGAATGAATGCGACTGGTATTCAAATATACAGCGTTTATTGAAAGCCTTAATATTAGGTATAGAAATGGAAGAATTCTCACATATTACAGAGGAATTGGATGGATACACATGTCTCCTAATAATTTCTGAGATGTCAGATAAGAAACCACCTGTAGCCTGAATGAAGCCTCGAGACATTCCTTGATTCAACTGGAGTGGCAAATTGGGCTTGTGTATCTTCGGTAGATCATAAAGTCGTAGTATTATCGGTCCTGTGTGTCTAGTATTTTCGAAAAACACTTCGTCTAATAAGGGATTACTATTCAGTCATTTCTATACGTCTGCCAGTTGTTTTCCGACTAGTTCATCCCTGTTTTCATTCAATAACAGGTACTGAGAATTGTTTGGTATCCGAAAGGACCTTCTACTTTGCGCTAACAAGTAAGAGGACCTCAGTTTCTCACTCTTTTAAATTCATAACGTCTCATTCATGTTGAATTTACACACCGACGTTCTTTCACATTTCAGGATTCCGATAATAATAATCAACTAGTCGAGATCACGAAATCTATGAACGAACTAACCAACGAATTGGGCAACATTTTGATAGACGACTTAAGACTTGATGGCGATTTTGACTGTGCATCGGCAGATTATTCTAGTCATGGAATGACTCGTGAATTCCTGTTGGTGCTTGACAAGAAGTTCATGCCTAAATTCAATGAAGGGGATCTAAAATATACTAAGAAGTCATGGATACAGTTCGCTGCAACAGCCGCTGCTTATATGTACAAGTCTGTTGGCCAGTGTGTATCGAAACCGTTGCGTGTATGGCTAAGCAATGCAGTGAGCTCTGCGATCCTCCACGGACTTCTAGGAGAGTTGGCCACCTCAGCAACAGCAGGTACAGATGAAGGCACACGTTCTTCTGGAGAAGCAGCAACTGAAAATATATCACTCCCGGATATATGTTTTGACGACCGTCAAGATGGTTATTGGTGTTATGACAGTTGGACGGTAGACAATGTAGCAACTAGTTCAGAGATGAGAGATGTGTTGAAAGCTGAGATGGCGGATGCATGCATCTCAGTGATGATCGCCGCTGTTGTCAACTACTTTCAGGAGGGTAGTTACACACCGAGTATATTGATGAAGGATAACTATGCGTGGGGAGTACTTCGAAGTGGTGTAATGGAAAAATATGGTCTGACAGATGAATCTGACAAGAAGAAGGCGATGCTTATCACTGGTCATTGGGTTTCGAAATTGGTTGTTTTCCATATGGCCACGAAACACCGACAACTTCAACATCCAATCCGACCTGTGAAGTTAATTGGCTACGAGCAGTCTCTCGAAAAACTGGATATCAGTAAATATATCTTTGATGTAACGGTTGGTTTCACAAACACACGTATCGCCTACATGATCGCCAGTCGGATGGTTCGATCCGTGTGCATTCCCTTCTTTCAAGATTTCTCTGAACTGATTGAATTACAAAAGCTTTACTGTCAAATAACCAGTGATCCATTCCACTACCACATAGATGCTGAGTATCTGACTAATTCACCGAGGACGAAAGCTAAAGACACATCGAAAAACCTGTTCGGTCGACTCATCACATATCTTAACATCTTTGAGCCGGGAAGTGAGCTACTGCTTTATCCCCAGTTGTGTATAAATGGGAAAACCCGTGAGAAATACTACTTTGATTACAATGATCAATGGGAGAATATTCTGCGTGTGATATACAATGAGATATATATGCCGAGTGGAAATCATTTAGAGGATGTTCTGAAAGATGTCTGCAAGATTTCGGTTAAATTTCCACTGGAGGATAATATGCTGAAAAAATGTTGGGAGAAATATGCTGTTGATGAAAAGATTCAACAATCGATTCTCCGTTATTATCAACCAAGATCCTCAAGTTTGCCTAAATGAATCGGAGTTCCAACGTGGATGACGATACTCATACATGTTTGTAGTAATAACATATAAAGTAAATATTTATCCTGTCGTGTCTCGTTTGTGTTTTTTTCAACTGATATGAGAGCAGATTGTGGTGATGGAGTATGAGAGTAGGTGAGTGAGCAGGCAAGCATGTGAGTAAATGAGTGAGTGTATGCTAGATTTCGTCTTGTCACTTCTCAGTAGGGTAAGAATTATATTTGACTTTCAAATCTAGACTATAATGTCGACGCCAACTAGTGGTGATACTGCAAATAGTTGGACGTGTAACTATGTCCGCTGACTTTTTTCATATAAGGCTGATATTGTGATTATGCATTTGGGTGTATGTGTTCTTCATTGTCCTTCACGTATTCTAAAGTGTGTCCACATACACTCCACTGGGGAAAATCAGCGTGAATGTAAGATATATTCGTGTAGTTCTTCTCAAATCTTTAAAATGTTCGAATGTCATCAGATGCACTTGTGTTCAATCAAAGTGTTACACGACTTCACAAATGCCGCTTCAAAACAATGGTAACATGACATTAATGCGTATGACTCTCTCCATATAATAATTTTATTCCCTCAGTTGACGTTCACGTTTCTGGTAGTTGACATTTCACGGATTATTAGATGTTTATATTACCATTGGTAAAGCACATCATATCGTTCGTTGGTTGAGTATTGTCCTATCAAATACTTGGTTTAGTTGGTTAGTCAAAATCCAGTGTGTGTGTAATGATCCGAGGTCTTACCAATGTGATCTGAGTCAATAATGTTGCATGTTTCAGATTTCAGTTTATATGCAGTGGCCGATTACGCAGTGTCTCTTATTGAAATAATAGAGAATAGTTTGTACCTCAGATGGATGGTTTTGATTTGGTTGTGTTCTCTGAGCGGGTTGAGTTGACGGGTAGGTTTTCCTTCTCCCCCAACCAGAAAACATCTTTAGGGAGAGCTTAAATAGAAATTGCACTTGTTTGAAGTCTCCATGAATGATGACGCATTTGTATCTCCTGAGCTCCCCTGTCTTCATTAGTTGTTATTTTCCTTCTACACTTTTGCCAATCCAATCAGTATCCATAATTGCCTACATGCATTGGTATGAAAGATTACCTGTCGTGTCTCTTCACAGCTAATTTGTGTTCTTTCATTCTTATCCGCCCACTCTGACCAATCGTGTTCAGCACTGGGGTGCTACAGTGTGTTAGAACGCTTTTAAGCAGGGTCTGCACGTAGATTCTTCTGTGAGTCATTTAGTTATTGCTCCCATAGTTGAGTATTTGATTTCTGCGTTGATTTCCTGTGTTCCTGAATTTCTTGTGTTGTTTATTTCTCTTGGCTAAAACATGTGAGAATGGAATTTGGTTGTTTGATTCTTCTTCTCTCGTGAATTTATTGTTTCCAGGCATACTGTTGATTAATTTGTGAGTGCTCTCCAAATTGTTTCCCCTAATTATTAGAAATATATCATCAGCATAACGTACCAACATATTTGATTTGATTATGGGGTGGGGTAATCAATTCTGATCGTCGCATAACGGCGTCAGTGTGCGCTGAAGATGTTGACTAGAAAGACAATGAAAGCTTCGCTATTCAATCAACTAGCTAAGAGAACACAACCAAATCAAAATGTGTCTCTCATTGTTACGTCTCTCTTACATAGAGTGGAGCTGCAGTACTGACTGAATGTTGTGAGGTGAATGAACCATAAGTCAAGTTGGATGTTGGCCTACCTAATCTCCATATGAAAAACATGTTAACCGCTTTTTGTCTTCTCACGATAACTTGAAATGTGTTACCGTCAGAATTTTGAGGTATTCCGTCGTTGGGCAACCCGACTAAGACACTTGTGACTAAATGACTACGCTAACTGTCAATACTTATAATTCAATATATCGTTGAATGGTGTGCAAATAATTAGAAGTGAAGTGATAAGTCAACCCTGCTGTTGAGTTACACATTCGTGTTGTGGAAATTCAACCGTTGGATGGTGAGAGTGGTCTTCGCAGTAGCCATTTCATGAGTGTGTGTGTGCATCTATAGGTTGCTCATTTGATCACTCATTTCTGCTGTTGCTGTAAGACAATGACTATTTCTGACTGATAGAAGCAGTTGGAAATCACCGACGTCAATCATTGGTGGTATGTCCCATCTTGATACACATTTTGTTTTCCGAATTCCAATCAATTCAATCAAACTGACCAGGTTAATATTTTGTAGACAGTTTTAAAAATTTAATATTTTTATTCCCTTGAGCTCCGGGAGGAACCCTGGACTTTAGCAACACACCTCCACTTCGCCCTTTTCTCTGAAGTCCTCTTCATCTAGCCACACGATTACCCATAAGCTTTCATCTCCTACTGACACGATCTCCTACAAGTCACCCTCGGACACACGCCCAACTCGTCGTTTTCCATTCAGATTTGACTCGACGGCATACCTGGCGAGAGATGTCGCCCAACGGCCTTCTCAGACTGTGTTCGATCCATCTCCATTTCCCTTCGACGTATTTGTTAAGCAGTCGGTTCTTGATTCGTTCGTTCCCAAAGATTTTGGCGATAATTCTCTCTGGTTAGCCATCTGATCTTCACTATGGAGCCAGTCAAGTCAGCCGTTGATAAAAGTCTACAGTAGCCTGTTGGAAATGCTTTCCGTGACGCGCGAAGTATTTGGACCATATAAAATCACCGACTGACTTCACATAAGTGTTGAAAATCAGGATCTTGTTGTTCATGCTGGCTGAGTGCAGAAGATTTGATAACTGGTTCCAGAGTGAGCTATTGAGGTTTACCTTACCTTTCCGATTCTCTTTTGGACGTCATACTCCGTGTTGTCTCCTGCAGTTCAAATGATGCTACCTGAATGAGTGAAGGAGGCAAACTTTGTTAAATCTCTTCCGTTGATGGTGACTGGTATTGGTTGTTGTTGCGGTCCATTAGTTGTTTTCATCACCTCCGTCTTCTATAGGTTCACTTGAAGTCCTGTCTTTGCTGCCTGCTATCGTCTTCAGCCAGTTTGTTGGTTTTCGCCTGCCTGGAAGTCTTCGAGTTTGTCTGAAATTAGACATAAGTCATGCACACGCGAAGTCCAGATCTCCTAGAGTCTACTTGCCGGTGCAACATATTCCCCTCTTCTTTCCCCTTAAGGTGTGTTGCGCAATCCAGTCAACTACAGTCAGGGAAATCATCAGTGATACTAGTCAGCCTTGTCTTACTCCTGCCATCATTTTGAAGACTCCGTAAAATTTTCCGCTGTGGACCACTTGACATCTAGCTTGTTATTAAGTTGGTATATGAGGCTGATAAAGTTTTAGGAGTGCTGCACTTCATAGTGTTGAAGTAGTTTTCAAATCACTTCGCGATCAACTCTGTTGAAGGCTTTTTCGGAGTTGATGCAGTTGAAGCAGAGATTCTATGGCTACCCTATACTATGTTTGATGGTTATGCGTGGAGTTGCGATTACTTCCTCACATGGTTTGCTTATCTTGAAACCGCCTTGTTTCGGGTGGAGTTCCGTATCCATAACCTGTTTTATTCTCTTCGAGATGAGGAGACTTAGTATTGTACTTTGCGTGGATATGAGCATTATTCTGCGCCAGCTCTGAGGTAGACGGAAATCTGTGAAGAGATATCATCCATTACTATCTACAGTGAGGCATAGAAATTCTCCTTCCCTTGTTGTCCGTTATTATTTGTGAGGACATTATTATTATTTTGTTTCTTTAAGTTCCTAGAGGAAAATAGGTCTCCATCGCTTTCGGTTCTCTGCCAACGTTTTCACCTAACTTCACATCTGCCCACGTGCTTTCATCTCCTCTTCGCATGGCCTCCTCCATGTCACCCCACCCTCCCACTGAGGACCAAATCGCCGCTTCCCATTCGGGTTCCACTCGAGCGATGGCTTGTCTAGTTATGTAACTTGATGCATTGTTTCCTCAGAGTATGGCCAATCTACCTACATCCATTTCTTCCTGCATATTTGTTGTACAGTCGGTTCCTGTTTGGTTCGCTCCCAGCGATCTATGTTGCTGATCTTTTCTGGCCCGCCACCTGATCTTGAGCGAAGTATTGAGCGAAAACAGCTGTTCATGAAGGTCTGTAGTTTGTTTGAGGTGCGTCAAGTTTCTGATCCATAAAGTAGCACTAATTTCACGGTTGAGTTGGAAATCCGGATCTCATTTTTCATGTTGAGTGTTGTTGACCTCCACACAGACATGAGAGAAATGAAAGCTTGCCTTGCCTTCCCAGTCTTTCCTTTGATATTCTCATCAGTTCTGTCCGTCTGTGGTTGAAACGATACTTCCCACGTAGGTGGGTAGTGGAGGTTGCTTCTTTTAGATTTCTCCCATTTATGCTGGCTGATTGTCGTCTACTGTGGTTGCTGTGGCTGTTGCTGTTGGCCAGGAATCTTCAACACCACATCTTTTTACTCTACGCTCACCTGAAGTCCTTCCTATCTTTGATGCTTCTTCTAACAACTTGTTGCTTTTCACTTGCATATCTTCCAGTTTGTGGGATATCAGACATATGTCATCATCGGCGAAGTCCGGATCCTCCAAGTGTTTTGTATTGTTCCATTTTATGCCTGTTTCATCGCTGCCCGCCGCTTTCTGTCGTAAGATCCAGTCTACCGAAATCAAGAAAGTCATTGGAGACAGTAGTCAGCCAGATTGTCTTACTCCTCTCTTCACATCGAAGGATTCCGTGAGTTTCCTGTTGTCGATTACTTGACACGAAGCATTGTCATACAACTGTTGAATGAGATGTATAATTGTGGTTGTCACCCAGTAGTAGCGAAGTAGTTTCCAAATCACCTCTTGGTCGACGCTGTCGAAGGCCTTTCAAATTCGATGAAGTTGAGATAGAGGGCTGACTGCCATTCCAAGCTCTGTTGAATGATGATCCGTAGTGCTGCGATTGCATGATTTTTTTCTTCTGAATCCAGCCTGTTCCGGTGGAAGTTTTCTATCCAGGTTGGCGTGTTTGATTCTCTCCAGGATCATGCAGCTTTTTATTTTGCTTGAGATGGACAGGAGAATAATTCCGCGCCAGTTCTCTCATTGACCCAAGTGTCTTTTCTTTGTCAGTTTGAATAAGTTACCTCTCTTCTAAACCGCAGGTACCTCGCCCTCTTTCCACACCTTCTCCAGTAGTGATGTCATCAAGTCCGCTGATGTCTCTGAGTCCATTTTCAATGCCTCTGCTGGGATCCTATCTGATCCTTCTGCATTTCCAGTTTTCAGCATCCTGATTGCTCTCAGGACTTCTGTTCTTATCGGAGAGTTGATGTTCACTGGTAGTTCTACGCGTTGTAGGTGGCGATCGATTTAGAAGTCTTCTGAAGTGTCCAGCCTAGCGTTTCCTTTGCTCCACTTCTTTGATGATTGAATTTCCATTGTCATCCTTCACTGGTTTAATTTGTGTTGTACCTTTCCTCGATAGTATCCTAGTTGTTTAGTGGAGTGTTGCGAGATCTCCTTTCTCTGCACCGCAGCTTGTTCTGCTTCAATTGCCATAGCTTCATACTATTTTCGTTTGTCTTCCCTGGCGCTCTTCTTTACTCTGTTGTTCAGTGTATTGTAGCTTGCACTCCACTCCTGTTTTTGTTGGCCGTCGATGCACTGGATAATCTTTTGTTTCAACATCCTTCTATCTTCCATAAGTCTACAAGTGTCCGCTGTGAGCTTATGTTTATCCTGTCTCTTCTTTCTGCCTAGAACTTCTATGCATGTTTGTCTCCATACTGCTTTCAGGCTGTTCCAGTGTTTTTGACGCTGACCTCTTCGCTATTATTTACTGTGTCTCTGCCTTCTTCTTCGTGATTTCAGTGAAGATATCCATTGTGGCCTGATGCTTCAGTTTTTGAGTATTGAACTTCGCTTGTGGTCTATCTGCAGCTCCTCTTTCTTTCATGCTTTTAATTTGATTTGGAGTGTTCCTTGTAGGAGATAGTGGTCTGAGGCAAAGTCCACCCCTCTTCTTACTTTTTGTTCAGTAAGCTGCATCTCCACTTCCTTGAGCAGCATTGAGATGAATTCAATTTGATTTTTGGTCCGCCCATCTGGTGACACCGATATAGCCTTGTGGATATGCTTTTGGTAGTATACGCTTCCACCAATCACTAGTTAATTGAGGGCACAGAAGTCAGCGAAGAGTTCTTTAAATTCATCTATTTCTCCGAGAGCTTCTCTACCCATGATGAGTTCTTTTCCTGTGTTGTCTGGTCGCAGTTTGGTGTTCATGTCTCCCATTAGTATTTTAATGTCACCAACTGGAGTATTGTCCCTTATTGCCTGTAGCTGTCTGTGAGCATTTGTGAGCACATGGCATCGAATAGTTCTAACTTTCCTTCTTTTAAGATGAATCTTGCTTTCATAGTCCTGAAATTTATATTTTTTACATTTTGATTATAGCTTGAAACCACACAGTATTTTTGGTAAAAGTATGGAATTTTCAGCATGTGATATCGGTAGCCCGAATTTAGCGGGCTGACCATTGATATCGAGTGTACGTCGGCAGGGGATCGAACTCCGGACCATTTACATGGTCGGTGGGAGTCCTGACCGCTGTGCTGTATGAGATCTTTGTCACTCTATTAATGTGCTCCTGACTGTCATGTGGGTGACCAGAGTATTTCATTGACTCTCCAGTTAACAGTTTGTAGAGTTCACTTCCATTCCATCTTCTATCGCAGATTCCCGACACTTCTACACCAAATCTCCTCATTTCTTTTGCAGTCTGAGAAGCCTTCACAGTTTTGTTCGTTGTACGAAAACCCCACGATCCTATTCTTATTTTTGTTCTCATCAAAAGGGTACACATCGATCGACTCGCTTTTCGAAGGCTTTCGTTAACTCATGTCATTCCGTCTCTCCGATTTCAGCGAAGAGTCAGTTTGCTTTTATGTTTTTAGTTGTGCTTTGAAGTAATTATAATTCGTAATTTTGAAGAGAAAACGTCGGTTGAACTGTCCGTTCTTGTTCATTTCTTGGGTTTTGTGGAGATTGTTGAGGTTCATCCACCTGATGAATCTCAGATAGGCGGATATTCTCATATGGAATTCCAAAGCTATTCATCACCAATCAAATGAAACTTTTGCTACCCTGATCTCCCACACCATGACCATCTCGAAATCACTCAAGAAATGAAATATACTGCTCACTTCATAGTAGTTTGAAAAACAAAAGGGAAGGTGGGGTGTTCCAAAGAAATAATGTGCACAGTGAACCAGCTCACCTTTCTCAATCTCGCTGACTTTGTATTATGACAAATGGGCGTCAAGCTAAATCCTTTGGAAAAACAGAAGAGTCGTATCCAGCCAGTGAATTAACATTACAAAAACAGAGCACTGTCACATCTGGTAGCGGAATTCTCCAGTTGGCGAAACGATGTACACTGCTAGCGAAAACCAGAGAAATATAAGACTGAAATTTCAGGCTGAAAATATCATTCGTTTTCTGCTTACTTTTGTCTTCATCTCTTGCTTTCCATACTACTTCATAATTGCATTGTTGTTCAAGATTTTTCTCAGATATTTTCGTTTGTAGGACATGCCAAGCTCATCCGACTTGGAATTATTTCGAGTGCGATCTCTCCAAGCTACTTGGAGACTTCAGCACTTGTTGTCACCTGCTGCCAACTTCTTCCTCACACTCTATCCATATCTGAGGTTGGCTGGTATTAACACGCTATTATTTGTTTCTTCTTCTTGGTGACAAATTTCAGTACGAAATACATTTCCTTCTCCCAGTGAATCGTCTCATGAAGTCATCTGCACATTCCAACACTTCATAATTGAATATGTCCTGCGCAAACACTGTAGTATCATTTCTGAATCCTGAATCCACCTTCCATCACCATATATTGTAGCGCTGAATGAAAATTTTGAAACCTTATGTTCATGTCAGAAATACTATTGGGACATCAGGAGTGATGGTGTCGTCCATCTCAGGTGTGTCTATAACATTCGACCGGTCGGTTTTGAGTTTGGCAGTGGCGGTAAACACGAGCGATATTTCTAATCCCAATGGTGTTTTTCCTGCTTTGACATTTAGAAGAAAGCATTTATCCTCCATTTCCAGACAGACATTATTGTCAGATAGTTAGGCACAATCACCAGGAAGACGTAGATCCTCGCTTCGCGCTTATTGGGAACAGGATTGTCCTCAAGGATGTGTCGTGACAGTTGTACGATTTAGATAACCATGTTTTGATACAGAAAGCATGATTCGTGTAGAAACTAAAATGGAATAATGAGAAAGTTTAGTGATGTCACATAATTGGCAGGATTGAGTAGAGTCAGATTAAAACTGCAAGAGGGCCGAGTTAAGATCCCTGTCAAAAATAACAGAAAAGCAATGGATGATAAAGAAGAAGAAAAATAATGAAATGGTTTCAAACTTTAGGATTAACAAGAATAACATATGAAAAGTGGAGGTGGATTAGAGCCATTTTAGGCTCAGTGGCTGAACAAACCTCTTCTGTATAAAAAGATCTGAATTTTTCGCGCAGATTGCAATAGCTTCCTCAGAGTAAAGGTTTTGATTTCGACTCGTGCTCCATTAGCAAGATTACCGCGTATTCTGTGGATAAATCCAAAGTTGGTTTGCGAATTCATTTCATGTCCAGCATCCATCAGGTCTTGGAGAATAGAGCTGCAGTATGATATTTGTTCTTTTGTGCAAAACCATGCCGGTAAAATTTCGATTTTACGACGGGATAGCAAGTTCTGAGTAAGGCCAACACTCTCAGCACCAAATGAGTCAGTGGATTAGAAAAAACACACTTATGATACCAGTAATGGTGGCCTGTAATTCGTCTTGATATTAATCACTTGTTTGAAGAGAGACTGAGTTGAAGTTCAGCTGTGAGGAATGTATTTTTTTTCAATCAAAGCGATAATTGTTTCTTAGTATTTCTGAGGATGAGTCTCCATTAATTTTTGCATTCAGGAAGTTTGTGCGGTTTCGGTGGTGTAGGCTGCATGTATTTTGTGGTGAAGCCCTCATTCGTATTTATTTCACAGTTATCTACAAAGTTGCGATTAGTAATCAGATCACTAAAATTATCATTGGAACCAGCCACTTCAATTATTTTCGCATGATTCAAATGTCTCAGATGAACATGGTGATTTTCGAGGTTAGATTTAAGAGGTGATACACACAAACTAGCAAGCTGATTGCGCAATGTATCATAATCTCCCTCTGAATGTTCCCTGAGCCACTTTACAGATTTAGGAAATTCTCTTCCACAACCTGATCATTGATTCCATAGTGGATTTCAAGAGGTATTGCGTAAATCCAACAAAAACTTACTAATTTTCACACGCTTAGTTATAACAACTCCAAAAATTGTATTTTCGCTGGACGAATTTACTGTGAATACACATACGAAATAACCACATACATATGCGATTGTACAGTTGTCGAAATGAATTCGCCGGAAACAGTCTTTTTGCTGAACTACTGGTCTTCTCTCTACTAAATTTCAAGACAGTTCGCGATTAATATATCCCACTGACTTTGTGTATCAAACACTCAATTGGTTGTTGCAGAGACAACACGCTGTTAGAGTAAGTGCTCATTCAGCCTAACTGTTTCCAACTCACGTTTACCATCCCGAGAGACTTCAAGGAAGATGCATCAGATCCTCATCCGATGAATTTCTTCCTGTAGTCATTACATGTGGGATTAAAGCAGTCCTACTGTGTTAAGCATCCAGTTTCTGGTTCCGAAGGCAGATAGATGAATGTAGACAATTAGTCACACTTATTGTGCATACTTCATCAGAGAAATCCTGAGCAATAATCCAGCTGATTAGCTAAACAACACGTTGAGTGATGTGTACAATTCATAAGGTTAGCATTTTACTCAAGTTTTTTACAAATATAACTCATTCTACTGATCTGTTATAAGTAGTATGACGTTTGACGTGAAAGCAAATAACAAAGTACAGAGATAGAAAGAGTCAACAAGCTTTATATTATTGCACTTTCCTTTCTGCCACTCAAATCCAAGCGAAGACCTCTCTACTTCTGAGAAACCAAATTAAACTTGTGACCATTCTTCAACAGGCATACCAAGTGAACTGATAAGAAGGCAAACAATACGTCGCATAACATGTATTCCAAAATGACTCAATAGTGAATGTAAATCATTAGTTTTATCACACTAGACAAAAAATAGGAACTTCGTTAAGGAGAGAAGGAGTATTTACAAGGTTATTACTATCTGACTTTAACGAGAAGTCAGTGGTAATCCTAGTGCGTAGCTTGTGTTGAGTAACACAAAAAACTAAACTGGTAGTGGGCTTCACAATACACATTTATAAAAGTGGCGGGACATTCACACAGTGACGGTAGAAGGTGAAAGATTTGGTAATGGCATGTTTATCTGCAATTCGGTATCTACACATAGGCAAATTGTGTACAGCTTATCTTCAACACACCATTCACACAGATCTCCTGTGTTCTACTACTTCTTGTCTTCATATTGTTTTTCTATGTGTTCCTTTCACGCCACCCATGTATCTCCACAACGCTGTGTCATTTACTTTCTATGACATCAAATCTATCTCCTGGTATTTGATGCTTTTATACCGCTGAAATTCTCTTTATATACTACTGATGAGTACTGTCAGTAGCACACACCACAGCACTGCATATAATAAACTCATTGCCTATATTATGAGTAATGAAAGACTGGAAATGTTCTGAATTTGTAGTGGAAATTCTCATCAAGAAAGACTAAGTGTTGTGAATGCTGGAAGCCAGGACGAAACCTTCTCACCGGATACACCGAATAAATCATTTGAATACTGCGTGGTCAAACTATTCTACCTTCTGCTTAAGGGCTGTATTCGCTTAATCGGAACACATTTATAGCAATGAGCATTTCGAAACTGACAAGTATTTCGTAGGAGGACATTCCGCGAAGGAATCCAAGATTTAGTAATTTAGCTGGTTGTGTGGGGATCTATCAAAGCCGGATAAAAGTTTTTTTATTTTTTTTTTCAAGATGAGCAGCTGTATCATCAACTTTAAACTGCATTTCATATATGCCTTGAAGGTATTTGGAGTCAAGTATTCACTGCTGACATCTTCGTCTATTATATATACATCGTTAGTAATTCGTAGTGTTCATGAAGGAATTTGAACTAATTCTTTCTCTAGCTTTCCAGTAAGAATGCCGACAATCAGACATTCATGGAGTTGAGTGTGGAGCTAATCCTAAAAATTACATTTTGCAGCTTGCATCTGTAGGTGAAGTGTGAAGTTTGGGATCTTTTGGTTGGGAGAACGATTGACTTTATTGATAGTCTTGCAAAAGAAGTTATACGGAAATCGCTTGTGGAAATTCTTCATATTTTCTCATATGGCGGAGGAATCAGTAGACTGTGTGCCTCCAGTCCATTCACAGTATTCGCATACAATGAGTTGAAATTTTGTTATGTGGAGCGTTCTTACGCAAACAGCATGCATCAACGCATTCAAGGTAATTTGTTAGTTTCCATCGAAGCAAATTGGTTTCTTTGTCGATCAATATCCGTGGGACGTATATCGACTGTGAAATACTCCGGATAAACATTCCCCAACGACGACTTATTCAGCTGCAAAACTGCTTAGACTAATTCAGCTTCTAAAGATCGTGCATAGTCTCTCTAGTTTCTTTGCCTTCATCAGTGGTGTCACAGTTTATGTCAGATTAGCTGCTGTCTCTTGAAATGTATAATATGTCAGTGGAGAGTAGCTGCTGGCAGACTCGGATCCAATTATTGCACACAGTGTCTTCACAATCTCATCTGCACAAAACGTCAAGTGGTGTCAATATGTAAGCTTCAAATAGTAAGGCACAGGTATAGAATTTACATAATACAGTGTTAAATTTAAAATTATGCAAGGGAAAACTCAAGAGACGACCACTCAGGAAATAACTGAAGAGCTAAAAGTCAGTGTAGAATTACTGAGAGGAAACTGAATAAGGTTATATTATTATTATTACTACTACTACCCCTTTTTTCTTCAACTGGATCACAGGGCTTCCGGAACACGTTTCCGTTTTATCCTGTCGCATTCAGTCTCTCCCAGCTGACTACACAACTGTTAACATGCAGTTTCACTTGATACTATTCACACGGTATCTTCAGTGTCACTGTGCGACGCCCAACCAGTGACTTCGCTTTCTTCCATTCACTCAACGGTCTCCTCAGCTTATGAACCATTCATCTGTGTTTCCTTGCCCATATCTGTTCGGCGACGGATTCGTGAATGCCTGTTGACAGAGTCACTTGTTACTTGTGCTTTCATGACTGCCATCTGATTTTCATTATTTACCCACTGAAGGAGGGGGTTGGTGCAAGTCTGGCACAGCCAGTTGGGAATGCATGTGTTGACATGTCAAGTCTCTGAATCGTATAGAAGCCCTGTATGACATTAGTGATACAAATTCGCGTAGTTTGCTAGCCTGTTCTAAGCCCAGCTAGAGAGAGTGAGAGTGGGAGAGAGGGAAGATGAGACTTTAAAGTGGTGATCCCACTGCAGAAAATCAATCCAATCATCACAGACATTTCAAAGGAGAGAGAAGACATAATAAGAAAAGTTACCCAACGGATGACGACAGTAATCAGTCAATAAGGGGACACGATATCAGTTTCCACAAAAGATGCATATGGGTAAAGACATGCATTGAAATTATATCAACTGTAGGATAACATTAGTTCACTGATAAACAAAGTCAAACACAGTATTATACTCTCTGTGACCCATCGACACACTGTTATCTATAAAAGCGACATGACGGGAGGAATGTCAATATGGCATTACCCCAACCTCCAAAAAGAATGAGTCAACTATTTTTCATTGCCTGACAACCAGAAAAGGAGTGCAGTCCGACTTGGGCTGTCGTACGAAAAGACGCCTAGTGTTTCTATCCGGCTTAAAGTGATTGATTTAAATATTCAGAAGATATTTAATATTTGATGATACACAAAGAATAAGAAGGAGGTTATGTGGTTAACACGTTGAGAATCACCACATTACTGTTTTAAACCAGAAAACAGACAATTAACTCAGCCCACATTTCAGTCACATAGAAGAACATTACAAATATCGAGAGGATTATAATAGTCCACAAGCATCGAAAGATAAGTTTCAGGAAATACTCTCGCAGAAAGGAGGTGCATGAACAGGCACATGGAAGAGGAAATGTCTGAAGCAATTAAAATTGCACTAGAAATATAAGCGATATGTAAACACCAGGAAAGTGAGAGAAAATGAAGTCAGGAAAGGCTGCAAAGGCAGCAAAGCTGAGTGTACCAGGGCTCAACGAATCTCAAAATTAGTCAGTAAAAATGCACCAATGACCTGAGAGTCATCTCATCTGAATTAAAAATCACCAAACCACCCATCCATCAGAATGTTGACGAACATGCATCTTCACTGAGACTGAGATACGTAGGCATTCATTGAGCGAGAAGGGCATCAGCCACACATCATTTTTACTTCATCCATCATGCTTTGGCTATTCGTCAACTGTGAAGTCATCGATTCTCCCATTAGCTTAGCTTTCCCGTCTGATCAACTGCAACCACCACCTTGTCAACATGAGGTGATAGTGAAGCATCAAAATCCACTGAACTCCCAAATCACATTCATTTTTGGGCAGTCACCGCACATATGAGGAGAATACAGCATTTGCATACACTGTGGGACAGAACTGAACGAAACAGCAGAGTACAGCACAGTACAGTACAGTGCAGTACAATGCAGTACAGTGTGATTCCATCATGCAAGGAAGAAATAAATTTGAGGGTAAAAGCACACAGTAATTAATCAATGCATTAATATTAATATTATTATTATTATTACTGTATCACTGTTTGATTTCATCACACACAAAATTCGCCTATCATGGAATGGTCAGTCACGATAAAGGTTTAACTGGCAGAAATCAGTGCTTCCTTTAGTCAGCACTGACATTCATCACTCGACCAATCTTGTCATTCACTTTCCTGCTCACAAGTTCTCACTCTATGCACTGACTGACTGACTGACTGCCTGAGTGGTGGGCTAACTGACTGACTGACTGACTGATATTCATCCTGTTCTAGAAATATCAATTGGCATGTCAAGGCTTACGTGAATAGAATTCGGACACAATCAGAGACACAACTACGCCGAAAACAAGCACACCGTTTCATCGTCACTAGGATAACCGAGGAGGAAGCAAATTTCCATGATCACTTCAAAGCATTCTCAGTTTTGCTCTCTCTCTCTCTACCAATACCTCAGAGAATACCATCTGAACGATTTGAGGACGAAAAGCATGCATTCAACAATCTCTTGACTACGAACATATGCATATATTGCCTTATTCACATCTACCTGCAATCATCATTCGCTCAACACTCTACTCACCAAGTCACTCACTCATTCATTCAACAACAACAACTTGATCGTCGTACAACTCACACACATGCGCATGAGTAGACGGACAGGCGGACAAACAACCAGACAGACACACGCATCAATTCACTGAAGTATACCCTGTGACATGGAAAATGTAGGAAATATCATTGTGTCAAATTGTTATATTGGGATTTTGACTGACACGGAGGAGAGTTGTGCTTCACGATTGAAAATCCTGTCAACGCCTACATATCCACATCATCTAGAAGTTCATTCACTATGTCGCTTGTTCCAGATGTCCACATCTTTGCGTCTCACCCCTGATAAAACAGACAATGCGGTGGGTATTGAAAGTCATTTCCAAGGTTGTCAGTACAGTCGTCATTTTTTGGTAAGAGCTGGCTGTTAGCCAAATTGGTCGATGGTAATTTACGTCAGTGTTTACGTTCTCAATATTGGTCATGAGAAAAATAAGAACAAAGACTGACTCGACAATCAATCACAGCAGACTTTTCGTAGGCGGATACAATTTGCAGATAGATAATCAGAGTTTCAAGAAACGGCCACAAAGAGATGAAAGATTAACGTTTAGCGAGAAACCACCAATCAGAAGACTGTGTTTGTTTGCTTACAATAATCTATAATAATGTACATAAAAATCTATAAATATGTGTTGATTTTCCTTAATAAGCGATCTGTTGCCTGGCCCTTGTCTTCTGTTGTTACAATCCACTACATATAAGTATATTAAACAACTAGAATAATCTCTGTTCTCCTTGACAATTCTGCGAGACATGATGCACATTTGAAAATTCGATGTTATAGTCATTCCAATAACTAAGACCTTTAATATTTCGGAAAAAAGAGCCCTCAAAACATAATGTTGACCTGATTACATGGTTCAAAAATCGAAGCTTTTAATTCCGTGATTCTCAGACGATGATATTTCTCCATAACGTGAATGACGAGTCCGCGCCATTCGAATGACGCATACTGTGACTGAGAATTTCCATTCAATGTATTATATTGTGCACTGTGGTTAACAAAATAACCTATAGACAACCAACCCACGTGTAATCAATCTCCGCATGCCTAGATCTTCACAAGTTGACTTTGCTATTGTGTTTCATGAAAATGCGTGTAACAAATAAACTAAAAGTGTCGAGGTGATTTGATTTCTGTCTCTGTACACTTGCTTTGTAGTCTCTGGAAGATAAGGACACTTCTCTTCATTGACATTTTATCTCGGCTACTCAATACACATCGTCAGTCGAAACAATAATCCTCGAGTTGTGCATAACCCGTCAACCTATTTAACGTAATTAGCTACTTCATTCTCACTCAGCTCACTCTACTCGAATGACAGAAAACGCCAATCGAAACAAAATCTTAGGAAGAAAAATGTTGTATTTAATTAATAAAACAAAAAAGAGATAAGCAAACGATATATTCCCATCACCAATATTGTTTGAGTTCTGTTCGAACCGACCTCCTTTTTTCTGCAGCTGAAACGAAATGAAACCAGAAGCAGAGTAGAACTGAGTTGGGAATAGACAGAAACCTATCTGGTATGACGGAAATCACTGTCGACAGTTCTCATCTAACTAACGGTGACACTAATCTTATGACGATTCTCCCAGGGAAGATTGAAACACAGATCAAGGTGTGTTGATCTGTGTTTTTGACCACAGATGTTTACGATCTCTTTCTCGCGTTAGATGGTGCTGCGCATGCCTGACCATCGTATCCCCCGACGGACGGGCATTACTAGCTGATATAGGTGCAGGTTGGAAAAGAGTAAGTGGTGGCCAAACAAAAACATGGCCTCATCAATCCCTGACAGTTAAACTGAGTCAGGTAGGGAGATGCAGACTTCCGGGTTGGGGCCCACACTCGGGACTCTAAGAATCAATGGCTGGAGACAATAGGCGACATGACTCAAAATCGTTGTCAATGGCTTACGCAGATGCATTCAGTCTCTGTAATCTTTCATATTCCTTTCTACCATTACTCATTCTGTTTCACTCTTATACTTATCGAAACTCTATTGATTCTCTTCACTTATTTTCCTTGTCTACCTTTGTGGGCTATTTGGAACGTGGCAACTCGAACAGCTGCACTTCGGTGCCAAGTTCTATGTTGAATCCAGCAGCTGCAGTTGATTATCACAGTGAGTTAAAGCTACGCTTCCCCTTACACGAAATCAGTTTTGCGAAGCACCACTTGGATTTACCATGTTCTCAACAGTTGTAACAACCCTGATAATGACTGCGTACAACTACCGACTGTGATCACGTGACCAGTCGACAGATGAGTGACCAAGAAGTAAGAGTGAACAAATGTTCAGCGTTACTTGTTTCTCAAGGATTCATCTCGATGATTTCAGCTAACGACAATATCCATTTTCAAGTTCATATTCAATGATTCAGTTAGTTAGAAATTTAAAATACGTTCGCAATCTATGTACTGACTTACTTACCTCAATAATACTGCATGGCATCTTCCTTCATTTCAGCCAAGAGCCAGTTTATTCTATCCTGTGGGGTTTGAACTAGCCAGTTCTAAATCATTTCGATAAATTCAACTTACACTTTGAAAATTCAATCCTCTTCATTTCCAATAGTTTTATTTTCTCCTTTAGTTCCTCTGAAACAGTGAATACATTGTCAGTGATGCATCAGTCGCATTTTCAATGTTAGTGCTGCAACACTATGAAATGTAGATCAAATCTCATTGTGCTCGATTATGTCATGGAGTATCAGTGTGACAGTTATTCTTGATGTATGATAAAATATTTTTGATTCGCGAAATATACCCATTAAGAAATTGAAATAAGAACAAATTAGTTCAGTGAAGAGTCTCTTTTCGGCGAATTTATTCACTTAGCTGTACAGTCGCAAATATATATACAAATAATTTTGTGTGTGTGTACATTAGGTTTGTCAAAATCAAAATAACAGTTAGTGTGGGTTGTTGATTATGTCATCAAAATAATAAAGATATTAAAATGTGTGATAAATAATCAAAGTTGTAACTAAGTGAGGTGAATATTGGTAAGACGTGAGTAGGGTTACGTAATATAGACATGTTTAGAAAGATTAGATGTTAGTGAACGAGTATGGAGACAATAATGAAAATAAACTAGGTGAAAAGATTGAATGGGTTAGTTACTAAAAATTATTAAACGAAGATTGCAAAACAAAATTTGATAACAAAATGTTGATGACAGATAAACTTGAAATTAAACCCATGGTAGTGGGAAGGGGTGGAGAAGTTTCTTCTGTGTGCATAAATCAGGTTTTTCTATCCAAATCGCTAAGGCTTCGGCAATACAAAGTATACGGAAGCTTGTGGATTTTGGAAGGCTTCTTTTGACTGTATAGATGACTCTGAACGTTTTCTCCTTGCAAATCGAATGACCAGTGTTGAGTATATGCTCAATAATGGCGCTCCTTATTGCTCCGTTGTTACCTTTCCGTAGCCGGGCGGACTCTTTTAGATAAAACTCGCATCGAACGACCTATATACCTCGCTCCGCAAGAGCAGGTGAATTGGTAGATACACATGGAAGTGGTCAAATGCGATAGTTTATCTTTAGAGTAGTGAGGAAAATGTCAGTGGTAGTGTGGCAACGAAGAATGTCCTTCTGAGAGCAGTAGATATCCTCTTCTTCAAGGTGTCAGCCAGAAGGTCACCTTTGAAGGGTACATTCACGTAGACCATCTTCTTCTGCACTGTAATGGGTTGTTCTTTGTAAGTCTTAGGCTTAATATGCTTGTCTATAAAACGGGTTGGGTAGCAATTCTCGAGCAGTGTCTTCCTTAAGAGGGCGATCTCTTCCTCTATTGATTCACACAGTGCTTTGATGAAGTCACTGAGGGTTTATCACATTACTTTGATTTGTCTCGATAATTTGTAAATTACATTATATGAACAGCAAATTTGACGGTTTTCGAGCTTGGATGTTTCAGGCTTAATTGTCTCCGACTGTCCAACACTTTGTAGATTCTAATTTGAGTTTGACAAGCAGTGTTGCTAATTTTATCAATGATATAGTCTGATTTGGTATAAGTGAATCCATCGAAATGATAATGTATACGTCATTCACAATACAGGTAGGTTACTTTTGTTTCTTACGAAAATGAAATTCATCAGTGGAACAATAAAATATTACATTTGATCAACGCAAATAGCCGTGTGAAATTACTTGTAGCGTTGTCCAAATCAGAACGAGCCTTCTCATACACCTGCGTAGTTTCAACATCGTCCGGTGAGTCTGAAAGGAATAATGACTTGTTGTCACACACTCATAGTCGCATAAGTACTTGATGATATTGTAGGGAAATACTTCACACAATGACATTCAATGTGGAATGAGATGTGAGTAAGTAATGTACGCGAGCTCTTTCTTCCATCAGTGAGTACATTCCTACTTTTACTTATCATCTGATTGGTCTGTCATCTTTACCTCCATATGATCTTCAAACATGAGAGCTTCAAAAACGAGTCACCATCTTATCAAAATACCATGTAACATTCTGCTTATATCTATTGATGCTTGATTCGATGTTTGCTTGTTGATGATCGAAATTTCCATTATTTGTGACTCCGAGCTAGTCACCATGAAGCATTTACCATGATCTCATTGTCTAATAAACGTGATCTCCGGAAGTTTCTTGTTATGGAAATGTCATTATTTTCAATCACAGATGAATCACATGGAGCTTCGTGATGAATACATTTTTAACTTCAAAATATTTTAGGCAAGATAGAACTGTTCGCTTACCACTTGTGTCTGTCTCCCTATTAATTCTTCGCAAATAAGCTGAGGAATAATAACACAATTATAAGACACGATTATTAAAGACAAACTGTTCCAGAAACGTCATCCAGTTATGCTCCACCAGAGTGCAAAATATTCTACTTCTGCAGTCAATGTCATCTTCACTATAATGTCTACACACTTGATCCACCCTTCTATCTACTCTTCAATGTAAAGCAAAACCGCAAGTCGATCTTGGATTCACGTCATTCGTACGGTTGAGTGAGGATTATTAAATAGTTGTTTTGAAAATTATGTTCGTCAGGTGTCTGTGCGTTGGTGGTTAATTTCCTATGTAATCATCACCACCTTCATCCAATGGTGAATCCTATTAGGCCTGTCCATAGTTTCATTCTACCTCAAAGTACACTAATCGAATCGATGAATATATTCACTCACCTGAAGTTTTTCTGTATGCATTAGACGCTTTGACTGCTGCCGTTTCCAGCAGTTTAATTTGAGCTAAGAAGAAAAAAAAATTGTTGAATGATGTTCAAATGGCCAATCAAGAAATTACAATGTCATGTTCATCATCATACTGAATACAATATATTGACGATCCAAAAGCGTGTCATAATAATTGGATTATTTGTCAACATGCTGTTTCTCACCACACAGTAGCTGTATTCATTTTCAAAAGTTTGCTCCACTCCTCACGAAAAGAGTGCCGATTCACTGGTGGTAAAACTGGCTTTCTTAATATTTCTGAGATATTAATGTGCAGTTGATGAGAAAGATACCCAATACAAGCTAGTTAATATGTGTGTTACTGATTAGTGAATGGGACACTGAACGACTAACTATAATCACAATGCCTACCAACAGTTTGTTGTTCGTGATTGGAGTGTGCAATACAAATTAAGAGAATCCTTTTACCTTTGAGTGTCTTCACTACTTCCTTCGCTTCCATCAAATTCTTCTGGGTTATTTCAATTAGATCTATAATTTCACAGTATCGGAAAGTATGGAATGTTACATGATATATTCCCCAACGTGAAATAATCATTCAAAGTGCAATGGCTACTGGCTGTAATAATGTATGGTTATCCTGTTCACAAGACATTTCGAGTGGTTTACTGATATCAGTAAGATAAATGCCCTCACTAGGTGTAAACTGCATTTATGCTGCAGTTGTGTGCATCTTCAATCTTCACTTCAGTATTACTCGGCTTTGTCCATTTTAGAGAAAATCCCCGTTTCCACAGAATGCAGTAAACTGTTGAGAATAATTTTTCAAATCATTGAATTATTGATTAGTTGCGTCAATTGTTTCTCATGTTACATGTTTTATTTATAAGGGCATGTAACATTGTGAGGAGTGATTGCATGTTATGGACTGATAATTCATTGCGTGAATGTGTTTCTGTCCATTATTTCTGGGTAAACCACAGTATGTGAGGCATGGATGTTGTCGCGCGCGCGCACACACGCACACACACACACATACACACATTTCGCACTCAATAATAATCAAACCACTTAATCCACTTCGTACTTGTTGGTGAGAAAGTGTGAACATCATTGTTGATTGTGGCAATTTGAATCACGTATCGCTCATCAAGATGACTTCTCAGTGAATAGAGTTCCGATCGAAATCCACCTACCAACAGTTCTATATTGTATTGTGGGTGTGTGATGTTAGTGTTAGTGCTGAAAAGCTGATGCCCAATGAATTCGGCCAACAACCGAAGTGTTTGGATGCGTGGAAACAGCCTTCCCACATATTGAAACAACTCGAGAATTGAGTGGATCCATCATATGGATGCTGTATCCGAAGGATATTCAGATACGCTTTATTGGGAATACACGTCACCATAGTTCAGCAGAGTTGTGATTATGCTTATTATTGACATCAGGGAGGAATTACTATTCACAAAGTCAAGAAGAATATTTCGGCACATCCCACAAGTTATGGTGATAAATTTCAAAGTGATAGAAAACCAACCTTTGTCTTTCTTCAAATTTCCTGATGCCTCCGCGAAAAATTTACCTGCAATTCATACATCACACTGTCAGGTATACAATGAATCCAACATCATCACAATAAATTTATTTAAAGAAGCATTCAACTGACATCAGTTCAAAGGACACAGCCACAGTTAACTTGCACACTAAGTATAAATCTTTATTAGAATATGCTGTTAGACCATCGAGTGCGTATTCTCTCACCTGCATGTCGATGGCAATTAGTCGGTTTTCGACTGATTCTAATGACAGAATATGACGAAGTGAATACATGTATGATGTTTGCCTACTATCGCTTACTGTCTGAACTGCTGTCTGTTATTTGGATAGTGCATCAACTTATAGATATCAAATGTGAATAGCAATGCTGATGAGAAAATCGCCAAAATTCAAGAGGCCTAGAAGTACACACAATGACGAAGATAAATCACTGAGCAGAGCTATTGAAATCTGCAGAACACTCCTACACAGTGCTGTTTTCTCCTGCAGCACCAACAATTCATGCAGGATTCAGTTTAGGACTGTTAGTAATTGAAGTGTCGTGTTTTATTTCTCGCCTAGTCAGAATTCATACTCGTCAGTGTGATGTTCAAGAGGAAACGTCCGCGTTCCGATGTGTTGTGTTAAATATTGTGTTAAAATGAGAAGTTTTCTGTGGCTTTACGTACTTCGCCTAATTACAGAAGAAGAATATCCACTTTCTTACGAAGTATCAAACAACCGACTGCTTTTCTACATAATGCAATCATAAAAAGATTACCTTCAGCAATATCGAGATTTTTTCGATTTTCCCATTTACTTGAAATATGCGTTTTCACTCGATCGAATGATTTCGGATGAGCTGAGGGAATAAATACGAATTCATTAAGTGTAATTGTTACTCAGAATGTTTGTAAGATGCAAACTACATGACTAGTTGAGTTGTGGAGTGTTCCTCCAACATGATAACAGTGCCAATCTATCTGGATGTCTTAGCATGACTCAGTCTTAAGCGCCCGATAAATTTCATCATATTGCCAAGTACCAACCAATGAATCCAGCTCAGTCGTGGATAACGCATTGTGAAAGTGATCAGTTTTCCGTGGAAGAGTAGGAAGCAATATAACCACATATACTACAAACTATAAGGATTATCACCGGTGGAAATGATAACGTTATCAATCAATGAATAAAGAAACTGGAAATCCTGTGAGTACTGTTGGAATGTTATTCGTCATGACAGTGGATCTTAGTAACAAATCCACACAAGAAGCAAATGAGATGGTGGTCTACTTCGGAGAGAAATGTCTCAACGATGGTGCAAATTATCCTCAAAGAATTACCCTCGAAAATATTTTGCCAGAAAAGTGTGATTGATATGGTTGGAAAGCAAGCATGATCATAGATTGAAAAGGTGACTTCACACAAAACACACCAATTCAAAATGTTGTCTACATTCTTCACAGAACTGGTCACTTAATTTCAACGGACCAGTGAATTTCAGATTAATTAGTGTATTACAACTTCCAGTTAAGAAAAATCAATCATACCATGAAGTTTGTACTCAGAAGCCTTGTCTTCTTCCAATGCCTTCTTGTATTCATCTGCAAAGAAAGGAAGTATTGTTTGGTGTATATTTAGTTCCCCAAATAGCCAACAATCTGCATGAAAGTGTGAATTAAGTTCATTGATGAACAGATGACATTTCGAAGAGTATTAAATCTTCGTTATCTTGTGAAAGTTCATTTCTAAATAAAAGAGTAAGGTACATCACTATCAACAGATATCCACAATGAATGTTGTCAACCTAATCGGTTCGGGTTGAGTGAGGACAAATCCTGCTTGGATAGGATTGCACAACTGCCAGTCATCATCAAACAGAGACCATGATGGCAGTCAACCCTCTATCTCATCCTCACCAACTTTAGAGAGACTCTTGACAGCGTCGACTGTGAAGTAATTCGTTTGCTTTGCCAACACTTCTGAGTGACACATACCATGATACATCTCATTCAACAGGCATATACGGATGCCACATGCTAAATACCTCACATCAGAAAGTTCACTGAATCACTTGAAGTTAAGACGAGGCCGTCTACTACCACCCAGTGTATTTCCGTAGTATTATTCTGAACTGAACCTCTTGACGGATCGTGGGGAGTGAGCAGCTCCATGTCTCACCCAGCAAGGCACAGAACGGATGACAGTAGCTATTTCACAACCTAACTGAATAACCGCAGATTTATTCAACAACTCGATATAGTATGAAATAAACTAGAAGTACCTAATCGAAGTTTTCAAGTCGTATACATGAACTTGAGATATTTATGGATGAAAATTATATTCGGAATGTTATCAGTGATGCATGCTGTTTCATTGTGTCATGTTTGAATTGAACAAGATAATATTGAAGAGGACATTGTCGAGAAAGTGGATGATAGAGAAAACTGTTTTACTACTGAATACCATGGCACTCATGATTGAATTGATGATAAGTTTGACAGTGCTGCACTCAGCGGATTAGATTGCATTCGTACAGCCTAACAATAACGACTTCACTTGTTAGCGCTGTCAAATAAATATAATTGTCAACATCTCCGGTGACATCTGTCACACAAAGCGATTGTAAGCTAATGATTGTTTCTTTTCCTTGACGTTCCCCAATGGAACATAGGGCTTCAAGCTAATGGCTTGATGTTTCTGTAGCAGTGGTGTTTATTTTACAGGATGAGGTTGCTAGCCTCATGCTCAACCTTTCCTGTTCACCAGCATTATTTCTGGCTTAGCGAGGTAAAGGAGTGCATCTATGGCCGGGGATCGAACCCCGGAACATGTGCATGGTCGGTGAGCGTCCTAACCGCTATTCCACCGACGCACCGACGATTTTTGCATAAAGAGTAATGAGGTGAGCGTTTTCTTCAGATCTCAAATGATTTTGTCACATGCACTGTGGTTATTATTATTTTAGGATGAAATAACCTACCAGTATAGAAATTCACGAGGTTCTTATCTGCTGCATCGATGGCTGTAAAAGTGTAGACAATTTTGGGAAATTATTTAATTGATCTTAGAAATATGATAGGAAGGAGACAGTGAGAAAAGATGTGAAATGCAGACTGATGGTTTGTGGGATGTGAAAAGTACAGCAACACAATGTTCGATGAGTTAAATGACTAATCGGTCTGACTATACTGTTTCTGTATTGGAAAGAATATTGGGAGGTGAATCCATGTTATTCATTCTACACATGGCCCAATGTAGGCAGTCACAGTTTACGTTACGACGCAGTACTTAATGCTATGCATATTGGAAAGATGTCTACTGGAGTACTTTGAAAAATGAGTATATGAGGTTCATTCCTCAACTTGAGGTTTCTCCATAAAACTTTGATGCATATTTGGTGAGATAATTTTCTGTGCTATTGAAACCTACAGATGCCTCTCTGAAATAATACTTTTGATGACTTCTTTGTGGAGCAACTGAATTCCTTGGTAATCTGAAATGACACTGCAATGCATTCCAGTTCACTATCCACCATGTTTTACTGCAGTGAAGATTTAGGCATTTATTCAACATACATTTCCATTCATGAACAACACAGAATCAAGAGCATGTACGACAGAACTTACACTCGAGAAATTCCTTTGCCCATTTACTTTGATACAAGTGTTCAAGTCTGAGGATTTCTGAATGAATTGGAAAAACACAAAATGAGTGCATACAGTAATATCGGTTGAAGCGGGTTATTTGTTGAGAGAATTTTGACTGGCGATATGATTTTGTATATATATGCTTCTAATTTTCCATTTGCCACACATCTTTGTTATTCTGAATTCTCCTTGGTTCAAGTCAACAAAACGCTTTCTAGTTGTTCACTAGCCCTGCATTTTGCACCGTGAGCAACCCTGAACAGTCAGCAACTCACTTATGTTTGTCAATTTATTACTACTTTATTCAAGTTCAAAATCACAAGTAGATGAGATTTCCTACCTATGATCAGTCGTTTAACACCTCTGGATGACAAACCTCTTACGTGTTTGACTATTGGGTAATTGACGATGGTAGAATAATTATTAAATCAAAGTACTATTCAGGGAATACGCTAAGCATGAAAAGGCTGACTACTGTTTGAGTTACTGGAGAAGTAGGGGCTAGAATATATGAGGTTGAGAAGAATGCACCAAGAGTTTTGTTAACCAGCGCATATCCATCTTACAATTCATAAATTCAAATATCGTTCTACTCATAGACCTAATTCTTCGTTTATTCATTTTCTAGTGATTCACTTCAACTTTTGTGTTCAAAACAAAACACGGAACTGCGTATATATTCACCTGTGTGATTTCCCTGACTGCACTTTCGTAATCATGATGCATTATGTATTGTCTCTCAGCAAATCTGGGTGCCATGATTTCCCTTTTCTCTTACTTTCTTCCGACGGTGACAATTCACATTGCTTGCTCATTCTGAAGTTCAGTTCAAATTTGAGTTTATCCACTCACACGACACTCACACGCACGCAACACACAAACACACAATTTAAACGAACTTGATTCCAGAGATGCACTCCTACGAGCGAAGTGGACCAAGAGGAGAGGGGAGAATTCTAAACACAGCTTCAATGAATAGTGTACACGACCTCAAATAGCAAAGTCACAATACGAAAAAGGGGGGAAGCGAGACGAGAAGGTGACCTATGGTATGTCTAGGGATCTGTCAATGAAAAGCATGAGGACGGTGAACTCTCCACATACTTCAGTGCTTTCACTCAGTTTTCGAGTACAGGTGGCGATATAACATGCACAGAGTGATACAGGTTTCATCAGATGGACACACCAAATATGAGATTAGCTTCATTTCAATCTCAGGAATGTGATAACGCAGCCTGCTGGACACAAAATAGAGATGCGGATCAGACACAACATATTGGCAACCGAAGCAGAATAGGTCGCAGGGCAGCGAGACTCCGCAACACTATATCAGTTCAACACGTCAGTATCCTAGAAGAGATCAACATGGATGAAACAAATGATGCATGGTGAAGCGAAGCTTGTTAGTGAAGGGAAGAAACATCATTGACTCCCAAAAAGACCACCACCTGCAAATCGTCCAGAAATACCATCAATAGCAGGCACAGTACTCACAGCGAACACCAATCATCCAACAAAAGCAAACGTTTCGAATACTATGAAGTTACTGGAAATCGGAAGGGGGCGACAGAACCGGATGGAGTTCCTTCAGAAGTACCTCATCTGATATACGCAATCCACTGGTGCATAAGGTTCACAATGAAGGAATCTCACACGCCAGTCGGAAGGATAGGCTACCTTGTCAAACTATGAAAGAAGGGCGACCTCAGCCTCTACAAGGACTAGATGGCAATCTCGCTCATGCCATATTCAAGCTAAATTTTAGGCCGCGTCATCCTAGAGAGACTAAGTGATTCTTTGAATGCAAAACTGTCTCAGGAACAAGCTGGATTGAAGAAAAGCAACTTATGTGCAGATCAAATCTTGACGCTGTGCCTCATCATCGAAGAGAGCACAGGATTTTAAATTAATATCTTCATCAAATTCCTCAAATTTGAAAAGGCCTTCGACAACACTGACATCATGGAAACTTAGGAATGCAGTGCCCTGAACAGCTATGTGAATACTGCACATGCAAAATGGTCCACAGAGGAGAACTCAGCAAAGAGTTTGAAGTGAAGACAAGTGAAAGATAAGCCTGCCTACTATCACCGATGATACTCCTGGTTGTGGTCGACTGGATACGAACACGTTGGCAGGAAAAGCAGTCAGGGAAGACACTTCCTCAAGTGAACATAGGGAAAATGTAGGTTACTAGAACAACTAACCAACCAACCAACCGACAACAAGAATAACAAGCACCAACCAACATTAACGTCAGAAATGGTGAGGAAGTCACTTCCTCAGATTATCCAGGCATCATCGTCTCAACTACACGTGGCGTTAAGAGTGAGGATATCACGGTTAGCTGAGATTGGAAGAAGGCAGAATTTCACTGCTTTCATGTCAGTAGATGAGTTTATTCCAGCCAGTACAAGGAACGAGATCCATATCTTCAACACTGACGTCAAATCAATGATTCTACAAGATTCAGATGCTTATCATGTTGACAAAAAGCACTCACAACACGCTGCTGCAGACTTTCATCAACACCTGATTTTGACTTCCCAGTACTGAACACAAGATGGCCGGAAACTGTTAGAAATGAGAAAACCTGGCGACAAACTAATCATGAACCTATTGTCCAACAAATATTACAATGAAAATGAAGGCGAATTGTAGATGACATGGAGAGACCGTTGACAATTATCACACACCAGTGTGTGTCAGTGGAAGCTGAGTAGGAAGTGAAGAGGTGAACAGTGGTAGGATGGTGACATGATGGAGATTGTGTGAGCAGGAGATAGAGACGTATGCGTAGTTAAGGAGCCACCTACAAGGGACTGCAGAGAACAGAATGGTATGGAGATGTGCATGCAGTTGACCTCCTATGTTCCACTGGGAACTCAGGCCAATAACAACAATAAAATTAATAATGTGAATAGAGATGCTGAGAGCAGCGAAGCGAGCAGCACACAACACTGAGTCTCATACTATTTTACCACCTGCAATCGCTCCCACCAGTATTCCTACGCAGTAAACTTCCACTACATCCACAGGGGAGTTCATGTGTTTCAGTGATGTGCTTCACATCAACAAACAGCAATGACAGTTCACGCAGCAGTAAGGAAAGGAAAGTGGGTGGGTCGCTGATGATGCAAAATGCTTCGTACCACACCCTAGACAGACGTTCTTCCAACCATTGGAATCATTCAGTGTTGTTCCGGTGCGATGGACGTTATCAATTATAGACCAGAAGGTAACTTCGATCTTCGACACATGATGACGAACAAATGAGATACTTGGTTATCCTAAAAGGGTTCACAACTGTGCATCTTTGATTCATGAGAATAATTCATGTCTACGAAATACACGAAATATAACATCATCTATTGAATGGAAATATACCTGACCATATATCTATGGCTGATACTTATATGCAGTCATGCAGAGATCTTGATAAAATTACTCACCACGTTTTATTGCTTCCTCCGCATTCTGAGGATCTACGTATGTCTCAAGTTCGATTATGAAAACTAAAACAAACAAGCGGGTGGAAATCAGTGTAAGGTATGTGGATTATTTAATGCTTGACTGAAAGTTCTGACGGACTAAATGAAGACCTGTAGGTTACATGAAATCAGTCTTTCTGTGTCTCTGTATCTAATCGTCAATGAAGAGTGACTGTCCTCCGTGCATTATTGGTGCATCTCCACACAAATGTAAATATTTCTCGCACAGTCTGTTGGTCAGTAGCACCAAGTGTTTAGGTCATTCAGCCCCATCAACACCACTTTGAAACTCCTATTCCACTCATCTCAATCTGTGATGTCCCCATTTTTTTTATTCCTTCATGTTCCCAGTGGAACATAGGGCTTCAAGCTAGAGGCTTGAAGATTCTGTAGCAGTGTTCATTTTTACAGGATGGGGTTGCTAGCCTCATGCCCAACCTTTCCTCTTTACCAACTTTATTTCTGGCTTAACGAGGTAAAGGAGTGTGCCGTCCGGGGATCGGACCCCGGACCATGGTCGGCGAACGTCCTAGTCGCTGTGCCACCAACATTATCAAGCTTCCTGAACTAGATGAAGCACTGTCACGTATCTCGAAGCACCAGTTTCCTGCTCTACTTTACAATAATGAATTGCAAATTATTCCAATCAGGCAATATTACATACATCCTCTGACATGAGAAAAACATCTCCATGAATTTCCATGGAGACGTGCAGATGCAAAAGAGAGTTTTCAAAGCTACTCAGTATTGTCAGTGATTGAATTTGTTGATTAGCCGTCCACGAATCAAGGCAACTAATATGAGTGCAAGGTGGGAAGTGAACACCAATTGTCACAGAACAGTCTAAAGTCAAGAGACAACCATAAAATGATTTTCGGTAAAATAAACACATACATTTATCCTTCAAAATTTGACTGTATGATTCGGCGTATGCGTCTAGTGTTAAATTCGGATCATCTGAAATAGAGAAAGAAAAATTTCCCTCAAGCGATTTAATTAACTCTTCATAACTGATCAGGTCAAACATTCAATCAAAAATTATAATGCGGAATATTTGCTTCTTGCTGAAGAAGTGATATACCAAATCCTGAAGTCCACAAACTAACAACGAAAATCTCCCTGATCAAAAGTTCTACTCAACTCACAATGAATGTGACTGCTTCGAAGTAAAAACTGCTCTCGCTCACTCAACTTTGTCAGGAGATGCCTACTCCACTGAAAATGATCATGGCGTCATTGATCCTTCAACAATACAATGCTGGTGTTTTGAGTTTCGATGAAAATCTCTCCAAGAATGAATGATTTCTAGTATGCATCTATGGTAACAAGGTTTGCTACAGTTTGACGGAATTTAAGGCCTTACATTTGCAACAGACAACCAGTTGAATACATTATTAATGTCTTTACAATGATTATCCACATAAATTCAGAAGGTCTACCACCGGTGGCAACTGAAAGCTGAGGCCTATTACTGCTGGTAGTGGAAGGTGAGGCACACCCCTTTAAAACGTTGTGACAGGTCGCTTCGAACGAAAACTGGACAACAGATAGAAAGAAAATCATGCTGGAAATTCTACCAGCAGATGGAAAATCTGATGAGCAGAAGTGAAGCTAACCACCCACTCTATCATTCAGGATGAAATATCCTTTATTAAAGCATAAAAGAGGGTATTCCACAAAACCATCTCAAACAACTAGTGTTAGTCTGTCAGTAAAGTGACAACTGCATAGAAGGGAAGATCAATGTAACACAAACACAAAGTAAACTCTTACAGTCAGCAATAAACTTGGCCGCGCCATCTGAAAATAAAATGGAAGACAATGACTCAGATGAGATTCAAGTGATTACTGTTTTTAGAAAAAAAACAATCACAGGCGATCACAACTATTCAGAAGTAGCACTGATTGAGAACACTAGTGAGTGTAAGAAGAAAAATGCACACGGATCAACGTGAATGATGAACACCAAACGTGGTGGCCTGCATGAATCACTGGTCTGGCTGAAATTCCATGCAACGCAATGCACTTTGCTTTCTCTAATTCTTATTGTCTTAACTAATCACTTATGTCCTGCAGTCGCCAAAGGCACTCAGGCATATTTTCATCATATGACTTCCCAGCTTGAAGTAAAATATATCTCAAGGAATTAGTCTGTGCTTCAGATGTAACAAGATTATGTGAAGTGCTGTAAAACAGACTGGGATGTAGTAAGAGATACTCGATTAGTAGGAGATAACACGCAATGAGTTACACTGAGAATCATGTACTTTGTGTAGAAAAAATATATCAATCGACAAATGCTAGTCGCAATGAAAATCGACGACGAAAATTAGTCGACACCGCCATACAAGGAGAGAAGCAATAAAAATATCCACAGGCCAGAAAACATGACAGAAGGAAAAGAAATGCAAAAACACGAGAGGTACATCGAATCTGCTGACCTAATAAATGTTAGCCAGCAACTTCATGCCAACAAGAGAGCTCAAGCGAAGAGAAATGCAAACAAAATAAGAGAGGTGTTGATGGGTTGGTAAGTGTGTGTGTGCCTGTGCGTGTGCCATACAATAAGGTGGAATTGGTGGCTGGATGATTGCAGGTTTGGATGCAAGTGTGAGACACAAGTGGTGAGTGTTGTTTCCAGTGATGGCTGGTCACCAGTTCTCACCATGAAGTGTGTCGAAAGCAGACAGTGTATAAGAAGTCGTCAGCATTCAACCGATGAGACAGTTTTCATTAATAGCCATCCATTGATCCAGCGAGTAAGTCAGCTGGAGATAACATTGTGCACAGAGAGAGAGAGTGAGTCACATGAACAAAAGCGATAAATGGAGGTGACGAAGTAAGTCTTATCGAATTTTCAGAATTGGTGTGTGTGCATTTCTCCAATTCAGCTTCAAAATTTCCATTTCCAATAAACTCTCTACTGGTAAGTAGACCCCGACAAAACCAACAGACAATTAAACTCAGTATTAAACAACTCATGCATCTCCATGATAAGAACCATTAAATGAATAATCACACCAAAATAAATCCAAATTCAGAATACATACAAATAATGACTGAAAACTGAATTTTATAAGATAAATAGAATCTCTCATTCCCAATGAGAAGAACGAATCAGTCAAAGAAGATCAGAAAAGAGGATATATGAATAAGTCCATGAATATAGAAAATGATCCATATAAACATCAAAAAACACGAAACGAAAAGTGAATGTCAAAAACGAGAACTAAAAATGAGGGCAAAGAGAGACAACTCGAAAAATACAGAAGCGCACAAAAAATCCAGGGTAATCAACGAAATCTAGATAAAACACACATATATAAGCAAAAGTTCTCGTTGCCTTCATCTGAAATCAACACACACACAGATATTTGATTACATGGGATTCGAGTCAGTTCTTCTGTAACCAGCGACTACGAATTGAATCATACTGAAATTCATCCTCAACTGAAATACACTGCTCAACATATCATCACCACGACAATCTACATCAAAATATACTAACATACACCACACATCGCCACAATATACCACGCTACGCTATACAAAACAAAGCGAACTGCACTGAAATATACCACAATACACAACAATACACTACACTACACTATACTGCACTGCACTGCACAATAATATATTACCGTTCATTGCAACACTACAATACACCCTAAAATACAACACACTTCACCTAACCAATATTCGCCGAATAAAGAGGAGATGAAACTATTGACGAAATTATCTTCGTCATATATCGTCACTGAGAGAGTCATAATGATTTTGAGTGTATAACAGACTGAAGAATTTGTCGATTGATATTTCATGGAAAACGTGAGTGAGTGAGCGAGTGAATGACTGAGAGAGTGAGTGATTGAGTGATTGAGTGAGTGAGTTAGTGAATGAGACATAGTCTTGTGGAGAGACTAATTGAGGCAGTGATGGAATGTGTGAGTGTATGATTGATTCAGAGAGTGAGTGAGTGGCTGATTCAGTGTGATGATGATAATAGTTCGAGTTTCAATGGACATCTCGTGAAGACTGAGAAGAATGCAGTTGACCTGCAAACGACCAGAGACTTACCTGCGTCATGTTCCTCGTTGTCACCCTCTGAAATCAACACACACACAGATATTTGATTACACGGGATTCGCGTCAGTCTTTCTCAAACAAGCAAATAAAATTCGAATAATAACGCACTTCATCCTCAACTCAACAACACTCCTCAAAGCATCAAAACTACAAGCTGCAACACAATACTCTAACATACACCACACATCGCCACAATATACCACGCTACGCTATACAAAACAAAGCGAACTGCACTGAAATATACCACAATACACAACAATACACTACACTATACTGCACTGCACTGCACAATAATATATTACCGTTCATTGCAACACTACAATACACCCTAAAATACAAAACACTTCACCTAACCAATATTCGCTGCATGAAGTGGAGATGAAATTATTGACGAAATTATCTTCGTCATATATCGTCACTGAGAGAGTCATAATGATTTTGAGTGTATAACAGACTGAAGAATTTGTCGATTGATATTTCATGGAAAACGTGAGTGAGTGAGCGAGTGAATGACTGAGAGAGTGAGTGATTGAGTGATTGAGTGAGTGAGTTAGTGAATGAGACATAGTCTTGTGGAGAGACTAATTGAGGCAGTGATGGAATGTGTGAGTGTATGATTGATTCAGAGAGTGAGTGAGTGGCTGATTCAGTGTGATGATGATAATAGTTCGAGTTTCAATGGACATCTCGTGAAGACTGAGAAGAATGCAGTTGACCTGCAAACGACCAGAGACTTACCTGCGTCATGTTCCTCGTTGTCACCCTCTGAAATCAACACACACACAGATATTTGATTACATGGGATTCGAGTCAGTTCTTCTGTAACCAGCGACTACGAATTGAATCATACTGAAATTCATCCTCAACTGAAATACACTGCTCAACATATCATCACCACGACAATCTACATCAAAATACACTAACATACACCACACATCGCCATAATATACCACGCTAAGCTATATAAAAACAAAGTGAACTGCACTGAAATATACCACAATACACAACAATACACTACACTATACTGCACTGCACTGCACAATAATATATTACCGTTCATTGCAACACTACAATACACCCTAAAATACAACACACTTCACCTAACCAATATTCGCTGCATGAAGTGGAGATGAAATTATTGACGAAATTATCTTCGTCATATATCGTCACTGAGAGAGTCATAATGATTTTGAGTGTATAACAGACTGAAGAATTTGTCGATTGATATTTCATGGAAAACGTGAGTGAGTGAGCGAGTGAATGACTGAGAGAGTGAGTGATTGAGTGATTGAGTGAGTGAGTTAGTGAATGAGACATAGTCTTGTGGAGAGACTAATTGAGGCAGTGATGGAATGTGTGAGTGTATGATTGATTCAGAGAGTGAGTGAGTGGCTGATTCAGTGTGATGATGATAATAGTTCGAGTTTCAATGGACATCTCGTGAAGACTGAGAAGTATGCAGTTGACCTGCAAACGACCAGAGACTTACCTGCGTCATGTTCCTCGTTGTCACCCTCTGAAATCAACACACACACAGATATTTGATTACACGGGATTCGCGTCAGTCTTTCTCAAACAAGCAAATAAAATTCGAATAATAACGCACTTCATCCTCAACTCAACAACACTCCTCAAAGCATCAAAACTACAAGCTGCAACACAATACTCTAACATACACCACACATCGCCACAATATACCACGCTACGCTATACAAAACAAAGCGAACTGCACTGAAATATACCACAATACACAACAATACACTACACTACACTATACTGCACTGCACTGCACAATAATATATTACCGTTCATTGCAACACTACAATACACCCTAAAATACAAAACACTTCACCTAACCAATATTCGCTGCATGAAGTGGAGATGAAATTATTGACGAAATTATCTTCGTCAAATATCGTCACTGAGAGAGTCATAATGATTTTGAGTGTATATCAGACTGAAGAATTTGTCGATTTATATTTCATGGAAAACGTGAGTGAGAGAGGGATTCGGTGAGTCCGTGAGTGCGTGAGTGCGTGAGTGAGTGAGAGAGTGAGTGAGTGAGTTAATCCAAGAGACATTTTCTCATCTCCAGATTGAATGAGGCATTGAGGGAGGGAGTGATTAAGTGATTGTGTGAGTGTCTGATTCAGTGTAGTGATGAAAATAGTGCGAGTTTCAATGAACATCTCGTGAAGACTGAGAAGAATGCAGTTGACCTGCAAACCACCAGAGACTTACCGGCGTCATGTTCCTCGTTGTCACCCTCTGAAATCAACACACACAGATATTTGATTACATGCGATTCGCGTCAGTCTTTCTCAAACAAGCAAATACAAATCGAATCATACTGCACTTCATCCTCAACTCCACTACACTGATCAACACATCACCACCATGACAATCTACACCAAAATACACTAACATACACTCTGCATCGCCACAATATACCACGCTACGCTATACAACACAAAGAGAATCTGCATTGAAATACACTACTCCACTCCAAAATACACTACACTACACTACACAACACAACAATACACTTCACTTCACAGATCGTCGCTGGATACACAGGAGAGTAGACTATTGACGAAATTATCTTCGTCATATATTGTCACTGAGAGAGTCATAATGATATTGAGTGTATATCAGACTGAAGAATTTGTCGATTTATATTTCATGGAAAACGTGAGTGAGAGAGGGATTCGGTGAGTCCGTGAGTGCGTGAGTGCGTGAGTGAGTGAGAGAGTGAGTGAGTGAGTTAATCCAAGAGACATTTTCTCATCTCCAGATTGAATGAGGCATTGAGGGAGGGAGTGATTAAGTGATTGTGTGAGTGTCTGATTCAGTGTAGTGATGAAAATAGTGCGAGTTTCAATGAACATCTCGTGAAGACTGAGAAGAATGCAGTTGACCTGCAAACCACCAGAGACTTACCGGCGTCATGTTCCTCGTTGTCACCCTCTGAAATCAACACACACAGATATTTGATTACATGCGATTCGCGTCAGTCTTTCTCAAACAAGCAAATACAAATCGAATCATACTGCACTTCATCCTCAACTCCACTACACTGATCAACACATCACCACCATGACAATCTACACCAAAATACACTAACATACACTCTACATCGCCATAATATACCACGCCACGCTATACAACACAAAGCGAAACTGCATTGAAATACACTACTCCACTCTAAAATACACTACACTACACAACACAACAATACACTTCACTTCACAGATCTTCGCTGGATACACAGGAGAGTGGATTATTGACGAAATTGTCTTCGTCATATATTGTCACTGAGAGAGTCAAAATGATTTTGAGTGTGTGTCAGACTGAAGAATTTGTCGATTTATATTTCATGGAAAACGTGAGTGAGAGAGAGATTCGGTGAGTCCGTGAGTGCGTGAGTGCGTGAGTGAGTGAGAGAGTGAGTGAGTGAGTTAATCCAAGAGACATTTTCTCATCTCCAGATTGAATGAGGCATTGAGGGAGGGAGTGATTAAGTGATTGAGTGAGTGTCTGATTCAGTGTGGTGATGAAAATAGTGCGAGTTTCAATGAACATCTCGTGAAGACTGAGAAGAATGCAGTTGACCTGCAAACCACCAGAGACTTACCGGCGTCATGTTCCTCGTTGTCACCCTCTGAAATCAACACACACAGATATTTGATTACATGGGATTCGCGTCAGTCTTTCTCAAACAAGCAAATACAAATCGAATCATACTGCACTTCATCCTCAACTCCACTACACTGATCAACACATCACCACCATGACAATCTACACCAAAATACACTAACATACACTCTACATCGCCATAATATACCACGCCACGCTATACAACACAAAGCGAAACTGCATTGAAATACACTACTCCACTCTAAAATACACTACACTACACAACACAACAATACACTTCACTTCACAGATCTTCGCTGCATACACAGGAGAGTGGATTATTGACGAAATTGTCTTCGTCATATATTGTCACTGAGAGAGTCAAAATGATTTTGAGTGTGTGTCAGACTGAAGAATTTGTCGATTTATATTTCATGGAAATCCTGAGTGTGGGAGCGAATCAGTGAGTGAGTCAGAGAGTGAGTGAGTGTGTGAGTGAGTTAATCCAAGAGACATTTTCTCATCTCCAGATTGAATGAGGCATTGAGGGAGGGAGTGATTAAGTGATTGAGTGAGTGTCTGATTCAGTGTAGTGATGAAAATAGTGCGAGTTTCAATGAACATCTCGTGAAGACTGAGAAGAATGCAGTTGACCTGCAAACCACCAGAGACTTACCGGCGTCATGTTCCTCGTTGTCACCCTCTGAAATCAACACACACAGATATTTGATTACATGCGATTCGCGTCAGTCTTTCTCAAACAAGCAAATACAAATCGAATCATACTGCACTTCATCCTCAACTCCACTACACTGATCAACACATCACCACCATGACAATCTACACCAAAATACACTAACATACACTCTACATCGCCATAATATACCACGCCACGCTATACAACACAAAGCGAAACTGCATTGAAATACACTACTCCACTCTAAAATACACTACACTACACAACACAACAATACACTTCACTTCACAGATCTTCGCTGGATACACAGGAGAGTGGATTATTGACGAAATTGTCTTCGTCATATATTGTCACTGAGAGAGTCAAAATGATTTTGAGTGTGTGTCAGACTGAAGAATTTGTCGATTTATATTTCATGGAAATCCTGAGTGTGGGAGCGAATCAGTGATTGAGTCAGAGAGTGAGTGAGTGTGTGAGTGAGTTAATCCAAGAGACATTTTCTCATCTCCAGATTGAATGAGGCATTGAGGGATGGAGTGATTAAGTGATTGAGTGAGTGTCTGATTCAGTGTGGTGATGAAAATAGTGCGAGTTTCAATGAACATCTCGTGAAGACTGAGAAGAATGCAGTTGACCTGCAAACCACCAGAGACTTACCGGCGTCATGTTCCTCGTTGTCACCCTCTGAAATCAACACACACAGATATTTGATTACATGCGATTCGCGTCAGTCTTTCTCAAACAAGCAAATACAAATCGAATCATACTGCACTTCATCCTCAACTCCACTACACTGATCAACACATCACCACCATGACAATCTACACAAAAATACACTAACATACACTCTGCATCGCCACAATATACCACGCTACGCTATACAACACAAAGCGAAACTGCATTGAAATACACTACTCCACTCTAAAATACACTACACTACACAACACAACAATACACTTCACTTCACAGATCTTCGCTGGATACACAGGAGAGTGGATTATTGACGAAATTATCTTCGTCATATATTGTCACTGAGAGAGTCATAATGATTTTGAGTGTATATCAGACTGAAGAATTTGTCGATTTATATTTCATGGAAAACGTGAGTGAGAGAGAGATTCGGTGAGTCCGTGAGTGCGTGAGTGCGTGAGTGAGTGAGAGAGTGAGTGAGTGAGTTAATCCAAGAGACATTTTCTCATCTCCAGATTGAATGAGGCATTGAGGGAGGGAGTGATTAAGTGATTGAGTGAGTGTCTGATTCAGTGTGGTGATGAAAATAGTGCGAGTTTCAATGAACATCTCGTGAAGACTGAGAAGAATGCAGTTGACCTGCAAACCACCAGAGACTTACCGGCGTCATGTTCCTCGTTGTCACCCTCTGAAATCAACACACACAGATATTTGATTACATGCGATTCGCGTCAGTCTTTCTCAAACAAGCAAATACAAATCGAATCATACTGCACTTCATCCTCAACTCCACTACACTGATCAACACATCACCACCATGACAATCTACACAAAAATACACTAACATACACTCTACATCGCCATAATATAACACGCCACGCTATACAACACAAAGCGAAACTGCATTGAAATGCACTACTCCACTCTAAAATACACTACACTACACAACACAACACAACAATACACTTCACTTCACAGATCTTCGCTGGATACACAGGAGAGTGGATTATTGACGAAATTGTCTTCGTCATATATTGTCACTGAGAGAGTCAAAATGATTTTGAGTGTGTGTCAGACTGAAGAATTTGTCGATTTATATTTCATGGAAATCCTGAGTGTGGGAGCGAATCAGTGAGTGAGTGAGAGAGTGAGTGAGTGAGTGAGTGAGTTAATCCAAGAGACATTTTCTCACCTCCTGATTGAATGAGGCATTGAGGGAGGGAGTGATTGAGTGATTGAGTGAGTGTCTGATTCAGTGTGGTGATGAAAATAGTGCGAGTTTCAATGAACATCTCGTGAAGACTGAGAAGAATGCAGTTGACCTGCAAACCACCAGAGACTTACCGGCGTCATGTTCCTCGTTGTCACCCTCTGAAATCAACACACACACAGAGATATTTGATTACATGGGATTCGCGTCAGTCTTTCTCAAACAAGCAAATACAAATCGAATCATACTGCACTTCATCCTCAACTCCACTACACTGCTCAACACATCACCACCACGACAATCTACACCAAAATACACTAACATACACTCTACATCGCCATAATATACCACGCTACGCTATACAACACAAAGCGAAACTGCATTGAAATACACTACTCCACTCTAAAATACACTACACTACACTACACAACAATACACTTCACTTCACAGATCTTCGCTGCATACACAGGAGAGTAGACTATTGACGAAATTGTCTTCGTCATATATTGTCACTGAGAGAGTCAAAATGATTTTGAGTGTATATCAGACTGAAGAATTTGTCGATTTATATTTCATGGAAAGCCTGAGTGAGCGATTGATCCAGTGAGTGAGTGAGTGATTGAGTGCGTGATTGAGTGAGTGAGTGAGTGAGTTAATCCAAGAGACATTTTCTCATCTCCTGATTGAATGAGGCATTGAGGGAGGGAGTGATTGAGTGATTGAGTGAGTGTCTGATTCAGTGTGGTGATGAAAATAGTGCGAGTTTCAATGAACATCTCGTGAAGACTGAGAAGAATGCAGTTGACCTGCAAACCACCAGAGACTTACCGGCGTCATGTTCCTCGTTGTCACCCTCTGAAATCAACACACACAGATATTTGATTACATGCGATTCGCGTCAGTCTTTCTCAAACAAGCAAATACAAATCGAATCATACTGCACTTCATCCTCAACTCCACTACACTGATCAACACATCACCACCATGACAATCTACACAAAAATACACTAACATACACTCTGCATCGCCACAATATACCACGCTACGCTATACAACACAAAGCGAAACTGCATTGAAATACACTACTCCACTCTAAAATACACTACACTACACAACACAACAATACACTTCACTTCACAGATCTTCGCTGGATACACAGGAGAGTGGATTATTGACGAAATTATCTTCGTCATATATTGTCACTGAGAGAGTCATAATGATTTTGAGTGTATATCAGACTGAAGAATTTGTCGATTTATATTTCATGGAAAACGTGAGTGAGAGAGAGATTCGGTGAGTCCGTGAGTGCGTGAGTGCGTGAGTGAGTGAGAGAGTGAGTGAGTGAGTTAATCCAAGAGACATTTTCTCATCTCCAGATTGAATGAGGCATTGAGGGAGGGAGTGATTAAGTGATTGAGTGAGTGTCTGATTCAGTGTGGTGATGAAAATAGTGCGAGTTTCAATGAACATCTCGTGAAGACTGAGAAGAATGCAGTTGACCTGCAAACCACCAGAGACTTACCGGCGTCATGTTCCTCGTTGTCACCCTCTGAAATCAACACACACAGATATTTGATTACATGCGATTCGCGTCAGTCTTTCTCAAACAAGCAAATACAAATCGAATCATACTGCACTTCATCCTCAACTCCACTACACTGATCAACACATCACCACCATGACAATCTACACAAAAATACACTAACATACACTCTACATCGCCATAATATAACACGCCACGCTATACAACACAAAGCGAAACTGCATTGAAATGCACTACTCCACTCTAAAATACACTACACTACACAACACAACACAACAATACACTTCACTTCACAGATCTTCGCTGGATACACAGGAGAGTGGATTATTGACGAAATTGTCTTCGTCATATATTGTCACTGAGAGAGTCAAAATGATTTTGAGTGTGTGTCAGACTGAAGAATTTGTCGATTTATATTTCATGGAAATCCTGAGTGTGGGAGCGAATCAGTGAGTGAGTGAGAGAGTGAGTGAGTGTGTGAGTGAGTTAATCCAAGAGACATTTTCTCATCTCCAGATTGAATGAGGCATTGAGGGATGGAGTGATTAAGTGATTGAGTGAGTGTCTGATTCAGTGTGGTGATGAAAATAGTGCGAGTTTCAATGAACATCTCGTGAAGACTGAGAAGAATGCAGTTGACCTGCAAACCACCAGAGACTTACCGGCGTCATGTTCCTCGTTGTCACCCTCTGAAATCAACACACACAGATATTTGATTACATGCGATTCGCGTCAGTCTTTCTCAAACAAGCAAATACAAATCGAATCATACTGCACTTCATCCTCAACTCCACTACACTGATCAACACATCACCACCATGACAATCTACACCAAAATACACTAACATACACTCTACATCGCCATAATATACCACGCCACGCTATACAACACAAAGCGAAACTGCATTGAAATACACTACTCCACTCTAAAATACACTACACTACACAACACAACAATACACTTCACTTCACAGATCTTCGCTGGATACACAGGAGAGTGGATTATTGACGAAATTGTCTTCGTCATATATTGTCACTGAGAGAGTCAAAATGATTTTGAGTGTGTGTCAGACTGAAGAATTTGTCGATTTATATTTCATGGAAAACGTGAGTGAGAGAGGGATTCGGTGAGTCCGTGAGTGCGTGAGTGCGTGAGTGAGTGAGAGAGTGAGTGAGTGAGTTAATCCAAGAGACATTTTCTCATCTCCAGATTGAATGAGGCATTGAGGGAGGGAGTGATTAAGTGATTGAGTGAGTGTCTGATTCAGTGTAGTGATGAAAATAGTGCGAGTTTCAATGAACATCTCGTGAAGACTGAGAAGAATGCAGTTGACCTGCAAACCACCAGAGACTTACCGGCGTCATGTTCCTCGTTGTCACCCTCTGAAATCAACACACACAGATATTTGATTACATGGGATTCGCGTCAGTCTTTCTCAAACAAGCAAATACAAATCGAATCATACTGCACTTCATCCTCAACTCCACTACACTGATCAACACATCACCACCATGACAATCTACACCAAAATACACTAACATACACTCTACATCGCCATAATATACCACGCCACGCTATACAACACAAAGCGAAACTGCATTGAAATACACTACTCCACTCTAAAATACACTACACTACACAACACAACACAACAATACACTTCACTTCACAGATCTTCGCTGGATACACAGGAGAGTGGATTATTGACGAAATTGTCTTCGTCATATATTGTCACTGAGAGAGTCAAAATGATTTTGAGTGTGTGTCAGACTGAAGAATTTGTCGATTTATATTTCATGGAAAACGTGAGTGAGAGAGAGATTCGGTGAGTCCGTGAGTGCGTGAGTGCGTGAGTGAGTGAGAGAGTGAGTGAGTGAGTTAATCCAAGAGACATTTTCTCATCTCCAGATTGAATGAGGCATTGAGGGAGGGAGTGATTAAGTGATTGAGTGAGTGTCTGATTCAGTGTAGTGATGAAAATAGTGCGAGTTTCAATGAACATCTCGTGAAGACTGAGAAGAATGCAGTTGACCTGCAAACCACCAGAGACTTACCGGCGTCATGTTCCTCGTTGTCACCCTCTGAAATCAACACACACAGATATTTGATTACATGGGATTCGCGTCAGTCTTTCTCAAACAAGCAAATACAAATCGAATCATACTGCACTTCATCCTCAACTCCACTACACTGCTCAACACATCACCAACACGACAATCTACACCAAAATACACTAACATACACTCTGCATCGCCACAATATACCACGCTACGCTATACAAAACAAAGCGAAACTGCATTGAAATAGACCACTCCACTCCAAAATACACTACACAACACAACAATACACTTCACTTCACAGATCTTCGCTGGATACACAGGAGAGTAGACTATTGACGAAATTATCTTCGTCATATATTGTCACTGAGAGAGTCATAATGATATTGAGTGTATATCAGACTGAAGAATTTGTCGATTTATATTTCATGGAAAACGTGAGTGTGGGAGCGAATCAGTGAGTGAGTCCGTGAGTGCGTGAGTGCGTGAGTGAGTGAGAGAGTGAGTGAGTGAGTTAATCCAAGAGACATTTTCTCATCTCCAGATTGAATGAGGCATTGAGGGAGGGAGTGATTAAGTGATTGAGTGAGTGTCTGATTCAGTGTAGTGATGAAAATAGTGCGAGTTTCAATGAACATCTCGTGAAGACTGAGAAGAATGCAGTTGACCTGCAAACCACCAGAGACTTACCGGCGTCATGTTCCTCGTTGTCACCCTCTGAAATCAACACACACAGATATTTGATTACATGCGATTCGCGTCAGTCTTTCTCAAACAAGCAAATACAAATCGAATCATACTGCACTTCATCCTCAACTCCACTACACTGATCAACACATCACCACCATGACAATCTACACAAAAATACACTAACATACACTCTGCATCGCCACAATATACCACGCTGCGCTATACAAAACAAAGAGAAACTGCATTGAAATACACTACTCCACTCCAAAATACACTACACTACACAACACAACAATACACTTCACTTCACAGATCTTCGCTGGATACACAGGAGAGTGGATTATTGACGAAATTGTCTTCGTCATATATTGTCACTGAGAGAGTCAAAATGATTTTGAGTGTGTGTCAGACTGAAGAATTTGTCGATTTATATTTCATGGAAATCCTGAGTGTGGGAGCGAATCAGTGAGTGAGTCAGAGAGTGAGTGAGTGTGTGAGTGAGTTAATCCAAGAGACATTTTCTCATCTCCAGATTGAATGAGGCATTGAGGGAGGGAGTGATTAAGTGATTGAGTGAGTGTCTGATTCAGTGTGGTGATGAAAATAGTGCGAGTTTCAATGAACATCTCGTGAAGACTGAGAAGAATGCAGTTGACCTGCAAACCACCAGAGACTTACCGGCGTCATGTTCCTCGTTGTCACCCTCTGAAATCAACACACACAGATATTTGATTACATGCGATTCGCGTCAGTCTTTCTCAAACAAGCAAATACAAATCGAATCATACTGCACTTCATCCTCAACTCCACTACACTGCTCAACACATCACCACCATGACAATCTACACCAAAATACACTAACATATACTCTGCATCGCCACAATATACCACGCTGCGCTATACAAAACAAAGAGAAACTGCATTGAAATACACTACTCCACTCCAAAATACACTACACTACACAACACAACAATACACTTCACTTCACAGATCTTCGCTGGATACACAGGAGAGTGGATTATTGACGAAATTGTCTTCGTCATATATTGTCACTGAGAGAGTCAAAATGATTTTGAGTGTGTGTCAGACTGAAGAATTTGTCGATTTATATTTCATGGAAATCCTGAGTGTGGGAGCGAATCAGTGAGTGAGTCAGAGAGTGAGTGAGTGTGTGAGTGAGTTAATCCAAGAGACATTTTCTCATCTCCAGATTGAATGAGGCATTGAGGGAGGGAGTGATTAAGTGATTGAGTGAGTGTCTGATTCAGTGTAGTGATGAAAATAGTGCGAGTTTCAATGAACATCTCGTGAAGACTGGGAAGAATGCAGTTGACCTGCAAACCACCAGAGACTTACCGGCGTCATGTTCCTCGTTGTCACCCTCTGAAATCAACACACACAGATATTTGATTACATGGGATTCGCGTCAGTCTTTCTCAAACAAGCAAATACAAATCGAATCATACTGCACTTCATCCTCAACTCCACTACACTGATCAATACATCACCACCATGACAATCTACACAAAAATACACTAACATACACTCTACATCGCCATAATATACCACGCCACGCTATACAACACAAAGCGAAACTGCATTGAAATACACTACTCCACTCTAAAATACACTACACTACACAACACAACAATACACTTCACTTCACAGATCTTCGCTGGATACACAGGAGAGTGGATTATTGACGAAATTGTCTTCGTCATATATTGTCACTGAGAGAGTCAAAATGATTTTGAGTGTGTGTCAGACTGAAGAATTTGTCGATTTATATTTCATGGAAATCCTGAGTGTGGGAGCGAATCAGTGAGTGAGTCAGAGAGTGAGTGAGTGTGTGAGTGAGTTAATCCAAGAGACATTTTCTCATCTCCAGATTGAATGAGGCATTGAGGGATGGAGTGATTAAGTGATTGAGTGAGTGTCTGATTCAGTGTGGTGATGAAAATAGTGCGAGTTTCAATGAACATCTCGTGAAGACTGAGAAGAATGCAGTTGACCTGCAAACCACCAGAGACTTACCGGCGTCATGTTCCTCGTTGTCACCCTCTGAAATCAACACACACAGATATTTGATTACATGCGATTCGCGTCAGTCTTTCTCAAACAAGCAAATACAAATCGAATCATACTGCACTTCATCCTCAACTCCACTACACTGCTCAACACATCACCAACACGACAATCTACACCAAAATACACTAACATACACTCTGCATCGCCACAATATACCACGCTGCGCTATACAAAACAAAGAGAAACTGCATTGAAATACACTACTCCACTCCAAAATACACTACACTACACAACACAACAATACACTTCACTTCACAGATCTTCGCTGGATACACAGGAGAGTGGATTATTGACGAAATTGTCTTCGTCATATATTGTCACTGAGAGAGTCAAAATGATTTTGAGTGTGTGTCAGACTGAAGAATTTGTCGATTTATATTTCATGGAAATCCTGAGTGTGGGAGCGAATCAGTGAGTGAGTGAGAGAGTGAGTGAGTGTGTGAGTGAGTTAATCCAAGAGACATTTTCTCATCTCCAGATTGAATGAGGCATTGAGGGAGGGAGTGATTAAGTGATTGAGTGAGTGTCTGATTCAGTGTGGTGATGAAAATAGTGCGAGTTTCAATGAACATCTCGTGAAGACTGAGAAGAATGCAGTTGACCTGCAAACCACCAGAGACTTACCGGCGTCATGTTCCTCGTTGTCACCCTCTGAAATCAACACACACAGATATTTGATTACATGCGATTCGCGTCAGTCTTTCTCAAACAAGCAAATACAAATCGAATCATACTGCACTTCATCCTCAACTCCACTACACTGATCAACACATCACCAACACGACAATCTACACCAAAATACACTAACATACACTCTACATCGCCACAATATACCACGCTGCGCTATACAAAACAAAGAGAAACTGCATTGAAATACACTACTCCACTCCAAAATACACTACACTACACAACACAACAATACACTTCACTTCACAGATCTTCGCTGGATACACAGGAGAGTTGACTATTGACGAAATTGTCTTCGTCATATATTGTCACTGAGAGAGTCATAATGATATTGAGTGTATATCAGACTGAAGAATTTGTCGATTTATATTTCATGGAAAACGTGAGTGTGGGAGCGAATCAGTGAGTGAGTCCGTGAGTGCGTGAGTGCGTGAGTGAGTGAGAGAGTGAGTGAGTGAGTTAATCCAAGAGACATTTTCTCATCTCCAGATTGAATGAGGCATTGAGGGAGGGAGTGATTAAGTGATTGAGTGAGTGTCTGATTCAGTGTAGTGATGAAAATAGTGCGAGTTTCAATGAACATCTCGTGAAGACTGAGAAGAATGCAGTTGACCTGCAAACCACCAGAGACTTACCGGCGTCATGTTCCTCGTTGTCACCCTCTGAAATCAACACACACAGATATTTGATTACATGGGATTCGCGTCAGTCTTTCTCAAACAAGCAAATACAAATCGAATCATACTGCACTTCATCCTCAACTCCACTACACTGCTCAACACATCACCAACACGACAATCTACACCAAAATACACTAACATACACTCTGCATCGCCACAATATACCACGCTACGCTATACAACACAAAGCGAATCTGCATTGAAATACACTAGTCAACTCTAAAATACACTACACTACACTACACAACAATACAGTAGAGTACACTGCAATACAACACAGTACACTACACAACAATACACTTCACTTCACAGATCTTCGCTGCATACACAGGAGATTAGACTATTGACGAAATTGTCTTCGTCATATATTGTCACAGAGAGAGTCATAATGATTTTGAGTGTATATCAGACTGAAGAATTTGTCGATTTATATTTCATGGAAAACCTGAGTGACAGAGCGATTCAGTGAGTGATTGTGTGAGTGAGTTAATCCAAGAGACATTTTCTCATCTCCAGATTGAATGAGGCATTGAGGGATGGAGTGATTGAGTGATTGAGTGAGTGTCTGATTCAGTGTGGTGATGAAAATAGTGCGAGTTTCAATGGACATCTCGTGAAGACTGAGAAGAATGCAGTTGACCTGCAAACGACCAGAGACTTACCGGCGTCATGTTCCTCGTTGTCACCCTCTGAAATCAACACACACAGATATTTGATTACATGCGATTCGCGTCAGTCTTTCTCAAACAAGCAAATACAAATCGAATCATACTGCACTTCATCCTCAACTCCACTACACTGATCAACACATCACCACCACTGCTATCTACACCACAATACACTGACGCACACTATATATCTCTTCAATATATATCGAGACGCCAGATAAATGAAGGTTACACCTGAAATATTCTGGCTGCACTACAAACTCTTTCGCTTTCTACAGAGTATTTAGGACATTTTCCGAAATCGCAGGCGTCAGAGAATATCACTCTGAGATTCATGATCACTCTAATTGGATGACAGACTTAAAAATGTATCGATTTTAGGTGCGATTGATACAGTTGCTGGGTGTGTGATAAAGTGATTCTGTGATTTTGCGAGCTTGAGAGTGAATGGGAGACTGTGTGACTGAGTGACAGTTTGAATGTGTGAGTGAGTGTCTGATTCAGTGTGATAAATAGGATAGTTCGAGTTTCAGTGGACATCTCATGATGACTGAGAAGAATGCAGTTGACCTGCAAAACACCAGAAACTTACCTGCTATATTTTCCCCGTTGCCACCATCTATAATGTTCACACACAAATATTTGTTCACATAGCATTCGCGCAAGCCTTATCATATAGTCAAATATAATTTCGAATCATTCTGCAGTTCATCCTGCATTCCACTCCACTGTTTGACACATCACCGCTACTTACTACACCACACTACACTATTTTACTCTGAAATTCTTTTCACTTGTCGTCCTCTCGAATCTCTTGCCATACCTTTGTCTGCTTTTTCGGCATTATAACCTGGGTTTTTCGCTTATTTTTCATCTACCTCTACTGGTTTTTATCGATATCTTCCTCTGTATTTTGAATCGAATTCTCACTGTTTTTTCAATGGTAATTTCGATATTTGTTTTGTATTTTACTGGCCTCTACTTTGTGTGTTTTGTTTTCAAATGTGTTAGATATTATTGTTTTCCTAAATTCCTCATCCTACTTTGATCGACTTCTTTTAATTTTACTTTTGTCTTTGAATAGTTGTCTTGTTTAATTTTCGCCTTTATCTTTGCCATTTACCTGTGATTTTCTCTTTGTACCGCCATTTTCATGCTTTCGCTCCCACGTCATTTTGTCATTTCGCTTCTGTTTGTTTCTGATTTAGTCTCTGCTGACTTGTTGTTTTAGAGCTGGTTTCATTGGTTGTTCACCAACTTCACTTCTTTCTTGTCGATTAGTGTATCCTGACACTTTTTCTCTATTCATGTTTTCGAACTCGGTCGTCCTGATTTCCCCCCCCCCACCCAAAAAAAAATTTCTTCCTTTGATCAGTCGATGCGTCTCTCTCTCCAACCTAGTGCATAAGCCACTTTTATGAGGATATTGTCAGTATCTTCTTTTCTGAGTTCACGAGCTATATGCCCACTATCAATCAACTCAGATATCCTAGCAAATACGATGCGTTCCAATTCATGACAACCTCTCAAGTGATCATATTAAATGTATATCAATCTTCAATCTTCCTACTCCCTGAAGTTATTCCTATAAGCCATAGTGATATGCAGTTTGATTGAGTAACATAAAAACATTCAATATGTAGATATTAGGAAAACATGAAATGAAGGAATGTACGTCGGAAACACAGCGGTTAAGACGATCGCCGACCATGCCCATGGTCTGAGGTTTGATCTCCGGCCGATGCACACCCGCTATCAATGGTCGGCCTTCAAAATTTGGGCTACCGATATCACATACTGAACATTTTACACTTGTATCAAAAATACTGTCTGGAGACAAGCTATAATAAAATTTTTAAAAACATAAAAAAATAAAAAAAGAATATACATATATTGACTCACGTATATGAACCAGCAAGCAAAGCATGAAGTACAGGAGAAGTGTTTTCAACCTCATTGTTTTCTGTGAAACAATAATAATAATAAATTCATCTAAATCTCCTGAGTATTTATACCATCATCGTGGTAAAAGTCTCATGTTGTTTCTCATCAGCTGAACACGAAAATAGATAAGGTCAAGCACATTCAGAGAGAGCTTCACAGATATTCTTTAATTGAAAATTGTAGTGCAGAAATATGAGGTAAGTAGCAACTATATAATCAAAGTATACCTTATCAATAGGTGGTTTGTAAGTAATAGATTTGTCCTGAAGAGTTCCTAAACCATTCTTATAAGTGAGAGAAAAAATGATGCGTATAAATAATGCGATACATATATAACATACAACTGAGCACTGGGAAAAGGAGAAAGTGCATAATGTAGAAAAAGGAAGAGATATAGTGAGAGTGAGTGAGCGTGTGTTTGTGTGTTCCATCTGTGTTTGTGTGTGTGTCTGCGTGCATGCATGCGTGCGTGTGTTTACTTGTTTGTTCATTTCATCAGGGTGTTTAAGATATGCTCACCCCTACTCCATGTGAGCTTCAACTCACGATGATGACAGGGGGAAAATTCTCTCATCACAATGAGATTGTTGAGGACACAATTAACCCCAGAGCCTATTGAGAGGGTATCATGAGAAGAATAGCGTGTGTTCATGCACTTCTGTGTAATTCCCATGTGTGCGTGTCGTGTTTTCGTCTTAGTGGAGAGAGAAACACTGAGATGGAGACAGAGACAAAGCGAGTGAGTGCGAGAGATAGTGTGTGTGCTTGTGCATGTGTTTGTGTGCCTGTTTGTGTGTGTGTGTGTTCGTGAGACAGAAAGAGAAAGGAGGAATTGTGAGAGTTTCTCGCACTGTGAGAAAGTACACCAAGCCTCTACTAGAAAGCAGCCCACCCTGATACGCTTTCCCACCATCAAGAACAGCGCTCACCTCCGTATCATTTTCTAGTATGATTATGTTAATAACCATATCATCACAGCATAAATTCATGTATAACTAAACTTACAATATTATTAAATATGTCCAAACCAAGTGACCTTTTAACAGTTTGGTAAAACTTGGGCATTGGGTATATGATATTCATTATAATGAAGGTTTTTTGTATTTCCCAGTGAATGGAAAACAAGGCGATATTGTTTTCACTGACATTTCGCTATTTAATGCTGCTGCTAATGGCTTTATCAAAGTGTTATTAAACTAGAATTTGCAAAATCTCAGCTTACATCTAACAACCCAATCATCGTTCCTCAGCATGGGTTTATTTTTGCGTTGTCAAGTTGGCCAAGTAGTAAAGATAACAAAACCAGGTGTAGATTGTTGGATTTGATAAGTGTGTAAAATTTTAAAGGCAGCGTGTGTTTACATGATGAAATTGTTTATGACATTCGTGTTGATTTTGTCATTTCATGGGGTGGGGAGGGGGTGTTGTGACCAGGTCAAATTCTGTTTCAGTCCATCATTCCTATTCAGACAATTTGGATTCCATTTGACATGAATTGCTTCTGATGATATTAGACGTTCTTTGTGATTTCTGAAATGCTTTTTCTGGATAATTTCAATATTGTCAAAATCAATTTTGTGGCCTGATTCTATAGCGTGTAGACCTATGGCTGATGATTTTTCAAGCTTTTCTAGTTCAACCGGATTTCTCGGTGGTCGAACAGATGCTCTACGGTGTTCATTCCTTCCGATTTTGATTTCTATCTGGCGATGTTTGTCCGATGTATATCGCTTCACATTCCAAGCATGCATTTTATTTTATAAACACAATTAGATAGAGAATCTTTAGGGATTTGGTCTTTTATATGGACAAGGTTGCTGATGTTTTGAAGAAAACTCTGATGTCGAGATTATTGAGTACTCTTCTAATATCGTCTGACGTCTCTGCTCTATATGGAATGACAACTGTTGAGGTCCATGTTTTCAGAATACGTTTTCGACCATATTTAACGTCAGTGTTGATTTTGTTGATGAAGTTCTTTTGGTAGTTCTTTTGCTTGAGAGTCTCAGTAATGTTTGATATTTCTTTTTCTCTTTCTTTTTTCCATCCGTTAATATCAAACAGTGTGCTCGTCTAAGAAGACTTGAAACAACTGATACCTTTGCGCTGATGGGGTGTGATGATCCGAAGTCTAGATATTTGTTGGAGTGGGTTTTCTTCCTGAATATAGATATACTAAAATGTCCGTTTTCCCTCCTCTTAACTAGGCAGTCTAGAAATGGTAGTTCACCGACGTCTGATTCTGCTTCCGAAGTAAACTGGATTCTGGGAGATAGATTGTTTAGTTTCTCCAAGAATGAACTGCGTAGATCTCGTTTTAGCACTACAAAAGTATCATCTACATATCTTAACCATATTTTAGGAGTGAGTATGCTTGAAAAGATGTTATCTTCGAATCTATTCATGAAAAGGTCAGCGACTATTGGGGAGACTGGTGAACCCATAGCAACACCATTTGTCTGTCTATATAAATTCCCTTTAAATGTAAAATAATTACTTTCTAGACAGAATTTCGAGCTCTTAATTATTTCACTGGTGTCCAATGGACATCTTGTGATAGTGTTGTATGTGATTCTGGTAAACTGGAAATGATATCAAGAAAATCGGTAATAGGGATACCCCATGTTAAGGAACGATGATTGAGTTGTTATATATAAGCTGAGATTTTGTAAATTCTAGTTTAATAACACTTTGATAAAGCCATTAGCAGCAGAATTAAATAGCGAAACATCAATAAAAACAACATCACCTTGCCTTTCATTCACTGGGTAATACAAAAGACCTTCATTATAATGAATATCATATACCCAATGCCCAAGTTTTACCAAACTGTTAAAAGTTAACTTGGTTAATTATTATTATTGTTCCCTTGGGTTCCTAGTGGAACATAGGGCTTCAAATGCACATCTGCACTTGCTTCTCTCTTCTGCTGTATTTTTCACTTGCATCCATGTTAATCCATACTGTTTCAACTCCTCTTCACACGATCTCCTCCATGTCACCCTTAGACGGCCCACTCACCGCTTCCCTTTCGGATTCCACTCGAGGGCCTGACGCGTGATGTCACCCAGCGACCTCCTCAGCGAGTGTCCAATCCATCTCCACTTTCTCCTGCATATTTCTTGGGCGATTGGCTCTTGTTTTGTTTGTTTGTCCCATAGTTTCTCATTGGTGATTCTTTCCGACCATCTGATCTTCAGCAGAGAACGAAGACAGTTGTTGATAAAGGTCTGCAACAGGCTGTTGGAAATATTCTTTGTGATCCGCCAAGTTTCTGATTCGTATAGAAGAACTGACTGACTTGACGTTTGTATTGAAAATCTGAATTTTGTTGTTGATGCTGAGTGACGAAGATTTCCAGATTGGTTTCAGGTTGATGAATGTGTTTCTCGCCTTCCCGATTCTCGATTTGACATCCTCGTCCGTTCCTCCTGTGGTTGAGACAATGCTCCCCAGATAAGTGAATGAAGTAACCTCTTTCAAATCCCTCCCGTTGATGGTGATTGGCGCTGGATGTTTCTGCTGCTGTTGTTGTTGTTTGGTTATTTTCATAACCTCCGTCTTGTCTATGTTGACCTGGAGTCCTGTCTTCTCTGGCTGCTTCTCCGACTGGTTTGTTTTGTTTCGCTTGTAAGTCTTCGATTTGTGTGACATCAAACATAAATCATCCACGCGCGAAATCCAGGTCTTCTAGGTTCTTCACGTCGGTCCAGGATATCCCTCCCTGTCTTCTCGTTTCCCACTGTCTGACGCATAATCCAGTCCACCACAATGAGGAATATCATTGGTGATAATAAGCATCCTTGTCTGACTCCTGTGTTCACTCCAAATGCTTCGCTGAGTTTTCCATTGTGGATCACATGACATGTGCCGTTGTCGTACAGCTATTGAATAAAGTTGATGAATATTTGGGGTACGCCGTAGTACTCGAGTGGTTTCCAAATTACTTCGCGGTCAACGCTGTCGAAGGCCTTCTCAATGTCTATGAAGGAAGTTGAGGTAGAGGTCTGATTGCCATTCCATGGTTTGTTCGATGATGATGCGTAGAGTTGCAATTTGGTCAGAAAATGATTTGCCTTTCCTGAATCCAGGTTGTTCTGGTCGGAGTTCTGTATCCAGTGCGTCCTTTATTCTCTCCAGGATGATGCGACTCAGAATTTTGCTTGGCGTCGACAGGAGCATGATTCCTCGCCAGTTCTTACAGAGTCCTAAGTCGCCCTTCTTTGGTAGTTTCACCAGGTAACCTTTCCTCCATTCAGTAGGCACCTTTTCCTCTTTCCAGATCTTCTGCAATAATGGAGTCAGCATATCTGCTGTCGTTTCTGGGTCCGCTTTCAGTGCTTCCGGGGGTATTCCATCTGGTCCAGCTGCTTTTCCAGCTTCCAGAAGCTTGATTGCATTCAAGAATTCAGCTTTCGTCGGAGGATTGGTGTCAACTTGCAGTTGTGTACGTGCTGTTGTTGGTATTTCTGGACAGGTTGTAGGTGGTGGTCGGTTCAAGAGTCCTTTGAAGTGGTCCGCCCATTGTTTAATCTGTCTTTCTTCTTTGGTAATTGGGTTCCCTTGGCTGTCTTTTATAGGTTTCACTTGTGTTGATCTCTTCCCGGATAGAGACTTGGTTATCTGATATAGTGTCCTCAGGTCCCTTTTGCCTGCTGCCTTCTCAGCTTCAGTAGCCAGGTTGTCGTAGAATTGTCTTTTGTCCTTCCTGGCACTCTTCTTCACTTCTTTGTCCAGTGCTGTGTAAGTTGAGCTCAGCGTCTCCTTCTCTTGTCCGTCTTTGCATTGAATCATTTTCTCTTTCACCTTTCTCCTCTCCTCTATTAGCTTCCAAGTGTCCGTTGAGAGCCATTCCTTGTCTTGTTTCTTCTTTCTTCCTAAGACCGTTGAACACGTTTCGTTGAAAATTACCTTCAGAGAGTTCCAATGGTCTTCCACGGATGATTCCTCAGTGGTGCCACGTAGTGTTTCCTGCTTTGCTCTGACAGTTGCAGTGAAAATGTCCTGTGTGATTGTGTCCTTCAGTTTTTGCGTGTTGAACTTGCATTGTGGCCTATCCCCAGGTATCCTTGAGGCTTTCAGCTTCACCTTGAAAGTCCCTTGTACTAGATAGTGGTCTGAATCCACATCTGCTCCTCTCCTCGATCTTGTGTCCAGTAGGCTCCGTCTCCATTTCCTTGAGATTGAAATGAAGTCTATCTGGTTTTTGGTGTGTCCATCTGGTGAAATCCATGTTGCCTTGTGTATATCCCTGTGTTTGAACACACTGCCACCAATCACCAAATCATTGAAGGCGCAGAAGTCTGAGAAGAGTTCGCCATTTTCGTTCATTTCACCGAGGGCCTCACGACCCATGGTGAGTTCTCTTCCTGTATTGTCTCCTCCCAGTTTCTCATTCATGTCACCCATCAGGATTTTGATATCGCCATTTGGGACGTTGTCCATTACTGTTTGTAGTTGACTGTAGAATTCCTCCTTCTTCTCTTCTTCTGAGACGTTTGTAGGCGCGTAGCATTGAATGAGTGTAACCTTCCTTCCTTTTGAGTTGAACCTGGCTGTCATTATCCTGGAGGAGATTGGTTCCCACTGCATGAGAGCTTTAGCCGCTGTTGGTGACATCATGATGGCTACTCCCTTGGTGTGCTCGTGATCGTCCTCTGGTTGAACAGAGTAGATTATTGTGTCTCCAGCTGGTAGTTGGCACCTTCCGCATCCGTTCCATCTGCTCTCGCAGATTCCCAACACTTCTATTTTGTATCTCCTCATTTCTGCGGCTATCTGAGCAGCCTTTCCAGTTTCGTACATTGTACAAATATTCCACGTCCCCATCCTTATTTTTGCTTTCATCGAAAGAAGGCACATCGGCTGACTGGCTTCCCGAAGGCTTTCACCAGCCTGCGTCATTTCACTTCCCCGATTCCAGCGAAAAATAAGGTGATTGTTTGTACTTTTAGAATTTTTAATATGTTTGTGCGTTGAAGTTTTAGTAGCAGTTTGGTTGAGTTTTGGGGATGGAGCTGCTAGCACCACGCCCCAACCCTCCCTCTTTATCCGGGCTTGGGTTCGGCTAGAATACTAGTGTCCTAGTAATCTAGGCGAGGTTTATTAATATTGTAGGTTTAGTTATACATGAATTTATGCTATGATGATATGGTTATTAACATAATCATACTAGAAAATGATACGCAGGTGAGCGCTGTTCTTGATGGTGGGAAAGCGTATCAGGCTGAGCTGCTTTCTAGTAGAGGCTTGGTGTACTTTCTCACAGTGCGAGAAACTCTCACAATTCTTTCTCTCTCTCACGAACATGCACACACACAAACATGCACACAAACACATGTACAGGCACACACACACTATCTCTCTGGGGCTCACTCGCTCTATCTCTGTCCCCATCTCCATCTCAGTGTTTCTCTCTCCGTTAAGACGAAAACACGAAACGCACACATGGGAATTACACAGAAGTGCATGAACACACGCTATTCTTCTCATGATACCCTCTCAATAGGCTCTCGGGTCAATTGTGTCCTCAACAATCTCATTGTGATGAGAGAATTTTCCCCCTGTCATCATCGTGAGTTGAAGCTCACATGGAGTAGGGGTGAGCATATCTTAAACACCCTGATGAAATGAACAAACAAGTAAACACACGCACGCATGCATGCACGCAGACACACACACAAACACAGATGGAACACACAAACACACGCTCACTCACTCTCACTGTATCTCTTCCTTTTTCTACATTATGCACTTTCTCCTTTTCCCAGTGCTCAGTTGTATGTTATATATGTATCGCATTATTTATACGCATCATTTTTTCTCTCACTTATAAGAATGGTTTAGGAACTCTTCAGGACAAATCTATTACTTGCAAACCACCTATTGATAAGGTATACTTTGATTATATAGTTGCTACTTACCTCATATTTCTGCACTACAATTTTCAATTAAAGAATATCTGTGAAGCTCTCTCTGAATGTGCTTGACCTTATCTATTTTCGTGTTCAGCTGATGAGAAACAACATGAGACTTTTACCACGATGATGGTATAAATACTCAGGAGATTTAGATGAATTTATTATTATTATTGTTTCACAGAAAACAATGAGGTTGAAAACACTTCTCCTGTACTTCATGCTTTGCTTGCTGGTTCATATACGTGAGTCAATATATGTATACTCTTTTTTCATTTTTTTATGTTGATTTTAAAAATTTTATTATAGCTTGTCTCCAGACAGTATTTTTGATACAAGTGTAAAATGTTCAGTATGTGATATCGGTAGCCGAAATTTTGAAGGCCGACCATTGATAGCGGGTGTGCATCGGCCGGAGATCAAACCTCAGACCATGGGCATGGTCGGCGATCGTCTTAACCGCTGTGTTTCCGACGTACATTCCTTCATTTCATGTTTTCCTAATATCTACATATTGAATGTTTTCATGTTACTCAGTCAAACTGCATATCACCATGGCTTATAGAAATAACTTCAGGGAGTAGGAAGATTGAAGATTGATATACATTTAACATGATCACTTGAGAGGTTGTCATGAATTGGAACGCATCGTATTTGCTAGGATATCTGAGTTGATTGATAGTGGGCATATAGCTCGTGAAATCAGAAAAGAAGATACTGACAATATCCTCATAAAAGTGGCTTATGCATTAGGTTGGAGAGAGAGACGCATCGACTAATCAAAGGAAGAAATTTTTTTTTGGGTGGGGGGGGAATCAGGACGACCGAGTTCGAAAACATGAATAGAGAAAAAGTGTCAGGATACACTAATCGACAAGAAAGAAGTGAAGCTGGTGAACAATCAATGAAACCAGCTCTAAAACAACAACTCAGGAGAGACTAAATAAGAAACAAACAGAAGTGAGATGGCAAAATGACGTGGGAGCGAAAGCATGAAAATGGCGGTACAAAGAGAAAATCACGGGTAAATGGCAATGATAAAGGGGAAAATAAATCAAGACAATTATTCAAAGACAGAAGTTAAATTAAAAGAAGTCGGTCAAAGTAGGATGAGGAATTTAGGAAAACAATAATATCTAACACATTTGAAAACAAAACACACAAAGTAGAGGCCAGTAAAATACAAAAGAAAAATCTAAATTACCATTGAAAAAAACAATGAGAATTTGATTCAAAATACAGAGGAAGATGTCGATAAAAACCAGTAGAGGTAGATGAAAAATTAGCGACAAAACCAGGTTATAATGCCGAAAAACGGAGAGAAAAGGAAGGAAAGAGAATCGAGACGATGTGAAGTGAGAAGAATTTCAGAGTAAAATAGTGTAGTGTGGTGTATTAAGTAGCGGTGATGTGTCAAACAGTGGAGTGGAATGCAGGATGAAGTGCAGCATGATTCGATATTATATTTGACTATATGTTAAGGCTTGCGCGAACGCTATGTGAACAAATATTTGTGTGTAAACATTATAGATGCTGGCAACGGGGAAAATATAGCAGGTAAGTCTGTCGTGTTATCCTGGTCAATTGCATTCTTCTCAATATTTATGAGATGTCCACTGAACCTCGAACTATTCGATTTCTTCAATTAGATATTTTAGGTTTAACCTTGATATGTCTAGCGTATAGTCGTATATTCTAGGATTGCACAGAATATGCTAGTGCATTGCGTTATAGATTTTCGTGGTGGTGGTCAGTTGAGGAGTGAAGTTGAGTTAAGCACGAAGTGCAATATGCTCCGGTTCGTATTTGCTCGTTTGAGAAAGACTGACGCGAATCCCGTGTAATCAAATATCTGTGTGTGTGTTGATTTCAGAGGGTGACGACGAGGAACATGACGCAGGTAAGTCTCTGGTCGTTTGCAGGTCAACTGCATTCTTCTCAGTCTTCACGAGATGTCCATTGAAACTCGAACTATTATCATCATCACACTGAATCAACCACTCACTCACTCTCTGAATCAATCATACACTCACACATTCCATCACTGCCTCAATTAGTCTCTCCACAAGACTATGTCTCATTCACTAACTCACCCACTCAATCACTCAATCATACACTCATTCACACAATCAGTAACTCATTCATTCACTCACTCAATCAACGAATCAATCACTCACTGACTGAAACACACAATCACTCACTCTCTCAGTCATTCACTCGCTCACTCACTCACGTTTTCCATGAAATATCAATCGACAAATTCTTCAGTCTGTTATACACTCAAAATCATTATGACTCTCTCAGTGACGATATATGACGAAGATAATTTCGTCAATAATTTCATCTCCACTTCATGCAGCGAATATTGGTTAGGTGAAGTGTTTTGTATTTTAGGGTGTATTGTAGTGTTGCAATGAACGGTAATATATTATTGTGCAGTGCAGTGCAGTATAGTGTAGTGTAGTGTATTGTTGTGTATTGTGGTATATTTCAGTGCAGTTCGCTTTGTTTTGTATAGCGTAGCGTGGTATATTGTGGCGATGTGTGGTGTATGTTAGAGTATTGTGTTGCAGCTTGTAGTTTTGATGCTTTGAGGAGTGTTGTTGAGTTGAGGATGAAGTGCGTTATTATTCGAATTTTATTTGCTTGTTTGAGAAAGACTGACGCGAATCCCGTGTAATCAAATATCTGTGTGTGTGTTGATTTCAGAGGGTGACAACGAGGAACATGACGCAGGTAAGTCTCTGGTCGTTTGCAGGTCAACTGCATTCTTCTCAGTCTTCACGAGATGTCCATTGAAACTCGAACTATTATCATCATCACACTGAATCAACCACTCACTCACTCTCTGAATCAATCATACACTCACACATTCCATCACTGCCTCAATTAGTCTCTCCACAAGACTATGTCTCATTCACTAACTCACTCACTCAATCACTCAATCACTCACTCTCTCAGTCATTCACTCGCTCACTCACTCACGTTTTCCATGAAATATCAATCGACAAATTCTTCAGTCTGTTATACACTCAAAATCATTATGACTCTCTCAGTGACGATATATGACGAAGATAATTTCGTCAATAATTTCATCTCCACTTCATGCAGCGAATATTGGTTAGGTGAAGTGTTTTGTATTTTAGGGTGTATTGTAGTGTTGCAATGAACGGTAATATATTATTGTGCAGTGCAGTGCAGTATAGTGTAGTGTAGTGTTGTGTATTGTGGTGTATTTCAGTGCAGTTTCGCTTTGTTTTGTATAGCGTAGCGTGGTATATTGTGGCGATGTGTGGTGTATGTTAGAGTATTGTGTTGCAGCTTGTAGTTGTGATGTTTTGAGGAGTGTTGTTGAGTTGAGGATGAAGTGCGTTATTATTCGAATTTTATTTGCTTGTTTGAGAAAGACTGACGCGAATCCCGTGTAATCAAATATCTGTGTGTGTGTTGATTTCAGAGGGTGACAACGAGGAACATGACGCAGGTAAGTCTCTGGTCGTTTGCAGGTCAACTGCATTCTTCTCAGTCTTCACGAGATGTCCATTGAAACTCTCACTATTATCATCATCACACTGAATCAGCCACTCACTCACTCTCTGAATCAATCATACACTCACACATTCCATCACTGCCTCAATTAGTCTCTCCACAAGACTATGTCTCATTCACTAACTCACTCACTCACTCACTCAATCAATCACTCACTCTCTCAGTCATTCACTCGCTCGCTCACTCACTCACGTTTTCCATGAAATATCAATCGACAAATTCTTCAGTCTGTTATACACTCAAAATCATTATGACTCTCTCAGTGACGATATATGACGAAGATAATTTCGTCAATAATTTCATCTCCACTTCATGCAGCGAATATTGGTTAGGTGAAGTGTTTTGTATTTTAGGGTGTATTGTAGTGTTGCAATGAACGGTAATATATTATTGTGCAGTGCAGTGCAGTATAGTGTAGTGTAGTGTATTGTTGTGTATTGTGGTATATTTCAGTGCAGTTCGCTTTGTTTTGTATAGCGTAGCGTGGTATATTGTGGCGATGTGTGGTGTATGTTAGAGTATTGTGTTGCAGCTTGTAGTTTTGATGCTTTGAGGAGTGTTGTTGAGTTGAGGATGAAGTGCGTTATTATTCGAATTTTATTTGCTTGTTTGAGAAAGACTGACGCGAATCCCGTGTAATCAAATATCTGTGTGTGTGTTGATTTCAGAGGGTGACAACGAGGAACATGACGCAGGTAAGTCTCTGGTCGTTTGCAGGTCAACTGCATTCTTCTCAGTCTTCACGAGATGTCCATTGAAACTCGAACTATTATCATCATCACACTGAATCAACCACTCACTCACTCTCTGAATCAATCATACACTCACACATTCCATCACTGCCTCAATTAGTCTCTCCACAAGACTATGTCTCATTCACTAACTCACTCACTCAATCACTCAATCACTCACTCTCTCAGTCATTCACTCGCTCACTCACTCACGTTTTCCATGAAATATCAATCGACAAATTCTTCAGTCTGTTATACACTCAAAATCATTATGACTCTCTCAGTGACGATATATGACGAAGATAATTTCGTCAATAATTTCATCTCCACTTCATGCAGCGAATATTGGTTAGGTGAAGTGTGTTGTATTTTAGGGCATATTGTAGTGTTGCAATGAACGGTAATATATTATTGTGCAGTGCAGTGCAGTATAGTGTAGTGTTGTGTATTGTGGTGTATTTCAGTGCAGTTCGCTTTGTTTTTATATAGCTTAGCGTGGTATATTATGGCGATGTGTGGTGTATGTTAGTGTATTTTGATGTAGATTGTCGTGGTGATGATATGTTGAGCAGTGTATTTCAGTTGAGGATGAATTTCAGTATGATTCAATTCGTAGTCGCTGGTTACAGAAGAACTGACTCGAATCCCATGTAATCAAATATCTGTGTGTGTGTTGATTTCAGAGGGTGACAACGAGGAACATGACGCAGGTAAGTCTCTGGTCGTTTGCAGGTCAACTGCATTCTTCTCAGTCTTCACGAGATGTCCATTGAAACTCGAACTATTATCATCATCACACTGAATCAGCCACTCACTCACTCTCTGAATCAATCATACACTCACACATTCCATCACTGCCTCAATTAGTCTCTCCACAAGACTATGTCTCATTCACTAACTCACTCACTCAATCACTCAATCACTCACTCTCTCAGTCATTCACTCGCTCACTCACTCACGTTTTCCATGAAATATCAATCGACAAATTCTTCAGTCTGTTATACACTCAAAATCATTATGACTCTCTCAGTGACGATATATGACGAAGATAATTTCGTCAATAATTTCATCTCCACTTCATGCAGCGAATATTGGTTAGGTGAAGTGTGTTGTATTTTAGGGCATATTGTAGTGTTGCAATGAACGGTAATATATTATTGTGCAGTGCAGTGCAGTATAGTGTAGTGTATTGTTGTGTATTGTGGTATATTTCAGTGCAGTTCGCTTTGTTTTGTATAGCGTAGCGTGGTATATTGTGGCGATGTGTGGTGTATGTTAGAGTATTGTGTTGCAGCTTGTAGTTTTGATGCTTTGAGGAGTGTTGTTGAGTTGAGGATGAAGTGCGTTATTATTCGAATTTTATTTGCTTGTTTGAGAAAGACTGACGCGAATCCCATGTAATCAAATATCTGTGTGTGTGTTGATTTCAGAGGGTGACAACGAGGAACATGACGCAGGTAAGTCTCTGGTGGTTTGCAGGTCAACTGCATTCTTCTCAGTCTTCACGAGATGTCCATTGAAACTCGAACTATTATCATCATCACACTGAATCATCCACTCATTCACTCTCTGAATCAATCATACACTCACACATTCCATCACTGCCTCAATTAGTCTCTCCACAAGACTAAGTCTCATTCACTAACTCACTCACTCAATCACTCAATCACTCACTCTCTCAGTCATTCACTCGCTCACTCACTCACTCACTCACGTTTTCCATGAAATATCAATCGACAAATTCTTCAGTCTGTTATACACTCAAAATCATTATGACTCTCTCAGTGACGATATATGACGAAGATAATTTCGTCAATAGTTTCATCTCCTCTTTATGCGGCGAATATCGGTGAGGTGAAGTGTGTTGTATTTTAGGGCATATTGTAGTGTTGCAATGAACGGTAATATATTATTGTGCAGTGCAGTGCAGTTAGTGTAGTGTAGTGTAGTGTGGTGTTGTGTTGTGTATTGTGGTATATTTCAGTGCAGTTTCGCTTTGTTTTGTATAGCGTAGCGTGGTATATTGTGGCGATGTGTGGTGTATGTTAGAGTATTGTGTTGCAGCTTGTAGTTGTGATGTTTTGAGGAGTGTTGTTGAGTTGAGGATGAAGTGCGTTATTATTCGAATTTTATTTGCTTGTTTGAGAAAGACTGACGCGAATCCCATGTAATCAAATATCTGTGTGTGTGTTGATTTCAGAGGGTGACAACGAGGAACATGACGCAGGTAAGTCTCTGGTCGTTTGCAGGTCAACTGCATTCTTCTCAGTCTTCACGAGATGTCCATTGAAACTCGAACTATTATCATCATCACACTGAATCAGCCACTCACTCACTCTCTGAATCAATCATACACTCACACATTCCATCACTGCCTCAATTAGTCTCTCCACAAGACTATGTCTCATTCACTAACTCACTCACTCAATCACTCACTCTCTCAGTCATTCACTCGCTCACTCACTCACGTTTTCCATGAAATATCAATCGACAAATTCTTCAGTCTGTTATACACTCAAAATCATTATGACTCTCTCAGTGACGATATATGACGAAGATAATTTCGTCAATAATTTCATCTCCACTTCATGCAGCGAATATTGGTTAGGTGAAGTGTGTTGTATTTTAGGGCATATTGTAGTGTTGCAATGAACGGTAATATATTATTGTGCAGTGCAGTGCAGTATAGTGTAGTGTATTGTTGTGTATTGTGGTATATTTCAGTGCAGTTCGCTTTGTTTTGTATAGCGTAGCGTGGTATATTGTGGCGATGTGTGGTGTATGTTAGAGTATTGTGTTGCAGCTTGTAGTTTTGATGCTTTGAGGAGTGTTGTTGAGTTGAGGATGAAGTGCGTTATTATTCGAATTTTATTTGCTTGTTTGAGAAAGACTGACGCGAATCCCGTGTAATCAAATATCTGTGTGTGTGTTGATTTCAGAGGGTGACAACGAGGAACATGACGCAGGTAAGTCTCTGGTCGTTTGCAGGTCAACTGCATTCTTCTCAGTCTTCACGAGATGTCCATTGAAACTCGAACTATTATCATCATCACACTGAATCAGCCACTCACTCACTCTCTGAATCAATCATACACTCACACATTCCATCACTGCCTCAATTAGTCTCTCCACAAGACTATGTCTCATTCACTAACTCACTCACTCAATCACTCAATCACTCACTCTCTCAGTCATTCACTCGCTCACTCACTCACGTTTTCCATGAAAAATCAATCGACAAATTCTTCAGTCTGTTATACACTCAAAATCATTATGACTCTCTCAGTGACGATATATGACGAAGATAATTTCGTCAATAATTTCATCTCCACTTCATGCAGCGAATATTGGTTAGGTGAAGTGTTTTGTATTTTAGGGTGTATTGTAGTGTTGCAATGAACGGTAATATATTATTGTGCAGTGCAGTGCAGTATAGTGTAGTGTAGTGTATTGTTGTGTATTGTGGTATATTTCAGTGCAGTTCGCTTTGTTTTGTATAGCGTAGCGTGGTATATTGTGGCGATGTGTGGTGTATGTTAGAGTATTGTGTTGCAGCTTGTAGTTTTGATGCTTTGAGGAGTGTTGTTGAGTTGAGGATGAAGTGCGTTATTATTCGAATTTTATTTGCTTGTTTGAGAAAGACTGACGCGAATCCCGTGTAATCAAATATCTGTGTGTGTGTTGATTTCAGAGGGTGACAACGAGGAACATGACGCAGGTAAGTCTCTGGTCGTTTGCAGGTCAACTGCATTCTTCTCAGTCTTCACGAGATGTCCATTGAAACTCGAACTATTATCATCATCACACTGAATCAGCCACTCACTCACTCTCTGAATCAATCATACACTCACACATTCCATCACTGCCTCAATTAGTCTCTCCACAAGACTATGTCTCATTCACTAACTCACTCACTCAATCACTCAATCACTCACTCTCTCAGTCATTCACTCGCTCACTCACTCACGTTTTCCATGAAATATCAATCGACAAATTCTTCAGTCTGTTATACACTCAAAATCATTATGACTCTCTCAGTGACGATATTTGACGAAGATAATTTCGTCAATAATTTCATCTCCACTTCATGCAGCGAATATTGGTTAGGTGAAGTGTTTTGTATTTTAGGGTGTATTGTAGTGTTGCAATGAACGGTAATATATTATTGTGCAGTGCAGTGCAGTATAGTGTAGTGTAGTGTATTGTTGTGTATTGTGGTATATTTCAGTGCAGTTCGCTTTGTTTTGTATAGCGTAGCGTGGTATATTGTGGCGATGTGTGGTGTATGTTAGAGTATTGTGTTGCAGCTTGTAGTTTTGATGCTTTGAGGAGTGTTGTTGAGTTGAGGATGAAGTGCGTTATTATTCGAATTTTATTTGCTTGTTTGAGAAAGACTGACGCGAATCCCGTGTAATCAAATATCTGTGTGTGTGTTGATTTCAGAGGGTGACAACGAGGAACATGACGCAGGTAAGTCTCTGGTCGTTTGCAGGTCAACTGCATACTTCTCAGTCTTCACGAGATGTCCATTGAAACTCGAACTATTATCATCATCACACTGAATCAGCCACTCACTCACTCTCTGAATCAATCATACACTCACACATTCCATCACTGCCTCAATTAGTCTCTCCACAAGACTATGTCTCATTCACTAACTCACTCACTCAATCACTCAATCACTCACTCTCTCAGTCATTCACTCGCTCACTCACTCACGTTTTCCATGAAATATCAATCGACAAATTCTTCAGTCTGTTATACACTCAAAATCATTATGACTCTCTCAGTGACGATATATGACGAAGATAATTTCGTCAATAATTTCATCTCCACTTCATGCAGCGAATATTGGTTAGGTGAAGTGTGTTGTATTTTAGGGTGTATTGTAGTGTTGCAATGAACGGTAATATATTATTGTGCAGTGCAGTGCAGTATAGTGTAGTGTATTGTTGTGTATTGTGGTATATTTCAGTGCAGTTCACTTTGTTTTTATATAGCTTAGCGTGGTATATTATGGCGATGTGTGGTGTATGTTAGTGTATTTTGATGTAGATTGTCGTGGTGATGATATGTTGAGCAGTGTATTTCAGTTGAGGATGAATTTCAGTATGATTCAATTCGTAGTCGCTGGTTACAGAAGAACTGACTCGAATCCCATGTAATCAAATATCTGTGTGTGTGTTGATTTCAGAGGGTGACAACGAGGAACATGACGCAGGTAAGTCTCTGGTCGTTTGCAGGTCAACTGCATTCTTCTCAGTCTTCACGAGATGTCCATTGAAACTCGAACTATTATCATCATCACACTGAATCAGCCACTCACTCACTCTCTGAATCAATCATACACTCACACATTCCATCACTGCCTCAATTAGTCTCTCCACAAGACTATGTCTCATTCACTAACTCACTCACTCAATCACTCAATCACTCACTCTCTCAGTCATTCACTCGCTCACTCACTCACGTTTTCCATGAAATATCAATCGACAAATTCTTCAGTCTGTTATACACTCAAAATCATTATGACTCTCTCAGTGACGATATATGACGAAGATAATTTCGTCAATAATTTCATCTCCACTTCATGCAGCGAATATTGGTTAGGTGAAGTGTTTTGTATTTTAGGGTGTATTGTAGTGTTGCAATGAACGGTAATATATTATTGTGCAGTGCAGTGCAGTATAGTGTAGTGTATTGTTGTGTATTGTGGTATATTTCAGTGCAGTTCGCTTTGTTTTGTATAGCGTAGCGTGGTATATTGTGGCGATGTGTGGTGTATGTTAGAGTATTGTGTTGCAGCTTGTAGTTTTGATGCTTTGAGGAGTGTTGTTGAGTTGAGGATGAAGTGCGTTATTATTCGAATTTTATTTGCTTGTTTGAGAAAGACTGACGCGAATCCCGTGTAATCAAATATCTGTGTGTGTGTTGATTTCAGAGGGTGACAACGAGGAACATGACGCAGGTAAGTCTCTGGTCGTTTGCAGGTCAACTGCATTCTTCTCAGTCTTCACGAGATGTCCATTGAAACTCGAACTATTATCATCATCACACTGAATCAGCCACTCACTCACTCTCTGAATCAATCATACACTCACACATTCCATCACTGCCTCAATTAGTCTCTCCACAAGACTATGTCTCATTCACTAACTCACTCACTCAATCACTCAATCACTCACTCTCTCAGTCATTCACTCGCTCACTCACTCACGTTTTCCATGAAATATCAATCGACAAATTCTTCAGTCTGTTATACACTCAAAATCATTATGACTCTCTCAGTGACGATATATGACGAAGATAATTTCGTCAATAATTTCATCTCCACTTCATGCAGCGAATATTGGTTAGGTGAAGTGTTTTGTATTTTAGGGTGTATTGTAGTGTTGCAATGAACGGTAATATATTATTGTGCAGTGCAGTGCAGTATAGTGTAGTGTATTGTTGTGTATTGTGGTATATTTCAGTGCAGTTCGCTTTGTTTTGTATAGCGTAGCGTGGTATATTGTGGCGATGTGTGGTGTATGTTAGAGTATTGTGTTGCAGCTTGTAGTTTTGATGCTTTGAGGAGTGTTGTTGAGTTGAGGATGAAGTGCGTTATTATTCGAATTTTATTTGCTTGTTTGAGAAAGACTGACGCGAATCCCGTGTAATCAAATATCTGTGTGTGTGTTGATTTCAGAGGGTGACAACGAGGAACATGACGCAGGTAAGTCTCTGGTCGTTTGCAGGTCAACTGCATTCTTCTCAGTCTTCACGAGATGTCCATTGAAACTCGAACTATTATCATCATCACACTGAATCAGCCACTCACTCACTCTCTGAATCAATCATACACTCACACATTCCATCACTGCCTCAATTAGTCTCTCCACAAGACTATGTCTCATTCACTAACTCACTCACTCAATCACTCAATCACTCACTCTCTCAGTCATTCACTCGCTCACTCACTCACGTTTTCCATGAAATATCAATCGACAAATTCTTCAGTCTGTTATACACTCAAAATCATTATGACTCTCTCAGTGACGATATATGACGAAGATAATTTCGTCAATAGTTTCATCTCCTCTTTATTCGGCGAATATTGGTTAGGTGAAGTGTGTTGTATTTTAGGGTGTATTGTAGTGTTGCAATGAACGGTAATATATTATTGTGCAGTGCAGTGCAGTATAGTGTAGTGTAGTGTATTGTTGTGTATTGTGGTATATTTCAGTGCAGTTCGCTTTGTTTTGTATAGCGTAGCGTGGTATATTGTGGCGATGTGTGGTGTATGTTAGTATATTTTGATGTAGATTGTCGTGGTGATGATATGTTGAGCAGTGTATTTCAGTTGAGGATGAATTTCAGTATGATTCAATTCGTAGTCGCTGGTTACAGAAGAACTGACTCGAATCCCATGTAATCAAATATCTGTGTGTGTGTTGATTTCAGATGAAGGCAACGAGAACTTTTGCTTATATATGTGTGTTTTATCTAGATTTCGTTGATTACCCTGGATTTTTTGTGCGCTTCTGTATTTTTCGAGTTGTCTCTCTTTGCCCTCATTTTTAGTTCTCGTTTTTGACATTCACTTTTCGTTTCGTGTTTTTTGATGTTTATATGGATCATTTTCTATATTCATGGACTTATTCATATATCCTCTTTTCTGATCTTCTTTGACTGATTCGTTCTTCTCATTGGGAATGAGAGATTCTATTTATCTTATAAAATTCAGTTTTCAGTCATTATTTGTATGTATTCCGAATTTGGATTTATTTTGGTGTGATTATTCATTTAATGGTTGTTATCATGGAGATGCATGAGTTGTTTAATACTGAGTTTAATTGTCTGTTGGTTTTGTCGGGGTCTACTTACCAGTAGAGAGTTTATTGGAAATGGAAATTTTGAAGCTGAATTGGAGAAATGCACACACACCAATTCTGAAAATTCGATAAGACTTACTTCGTCACCTCCATTCATCGCTTTTGTTCATGTGACTCACTCTCTCTCTCTGTGCACAATGTTATCTCCAGCTGACTTACTCGCTGGGTCAATGGATGGCTATTAATGAAAACTGTCTCATCGGTTGGATGCTGACGACTTCTTATACACTGTCTGCTTTCGACACACTTCATGGTGAGAACTGGTGACCAGCCATCACTGGAAACAACACTCACCACTTGTGTCTCACACTTGCATCCAAACCTGCCATCATCCAGCCACCAATTCCACCTTATTGTATGGCACACGCACAGGCACACACACACTTACCAACCCATCAACACTTTTACTCTCTTATTTTCTGTTTGCATTTCTCTTCGCTAGAGCTCTCTTGTTGGCATGAAGTTGCTGGCTAACATTTATTAGGTCAGCAGATTCGATGTACCTCTCGTGTTTTTGCATTTCTTTCCCTTCTGTCATGTTTTCTGGCCTGTGGATATTTTTATCGCTTCTCTCCTCGTATTGAGGTGTCGACTAATTTTCGTCGTCGATTTTCATTGCGACTAGCATTTGTCGATTGATATATTTTTTCTACACAAAGTACATGATTCTCAGTGTAACTCATTGCATGTTATCTCTTACTCATCGAGTATCTCTTACTACATCCCAGTCTGTTTTATAGCACTTCACACAATCCTGTTACATCTGAAGCATAGACTAATTCCTTGAGATATATTTTACTTCGAGTTGGGAAGTCAAATGATGAAAATATGCCTGAGTGCCTTTGGCGACTGGAGGACATAAGTGATTAGTTAAGACAATAAGAATTAGAGAAAGTAAGATGCATTGTGTTGCGTGGAATTTCAGCCAGACCAGTGATTTTCATGCAGGCCACCACGTTTGGTGTTCATCATTCACGTTGATCCGTGTGCATTTTTCTTCTTACACTTACTAGTGTTCTCAATCAGTGCTACTTCTGAATAGTTGTGATCGCCTGTGATTGTTTTTTTTCTAAAAACAGTAATCACTTGAATCTCATCTGAGTCATTGTCTTCCATTTTATTTTCAGATGGTGCGGCCAAGTTTATTGCGGACTGTAAGAGTTTATTTTGTGTTTGTGTTACATTGATCTTCCCTTCTATGCAGTTGTCACTTTGCTGACAGACTAACAATAGTTGTTTGAGATGGTTTTGTGGAATACCCTCTTTTATGCTTTAATAAAGGATATTCCATCCTGAATGATAGAGTGGGTGGTTAGCTTCACTTCTGCTCATCAGATTTTCCATCTGCTGGTAGAATTTCCAGCATGATTTTCTTTCTATCTGTTGTCCAGTTTTCGTTCGAAGCGACCTGTCACAACGTTTTAAAGGGGTGTGCCTCACCTTCCACTACCAGCAGTAATAGGCCTCAGCTTTCAGTTGCCACCGGTGGTAGACCTTCTGAATTTATGTGGATAATCATTGTAAAGACATTAATAATGTATTCAACTGGTTGTCTGTTGCAAATGTAAGGCCTTAAATTCCGTCAAACTGTAGCAAACCTTGTTACCATAGATGCATACTAGAAATCATTCATTCTTGGAGAGATTTTCATCGAAACTCAAAACACCAGCATTGTATTGTTGAAGGATCAATGACGCCATGATTATTTTCAGTGGAGTAGGCATCTCCTGACAAAGTTGAGTGAGCGAGAGCAGTTTTTACTTCGAAGCAGTCACATTCATTGTGAGTTGAGTAGAACTTTTGATCAGGGAGATTTTCGTTGTTAGTTTGTGGACTTCAGGATTTGGTATATCACTTCTTCAGCAAGAAGCAAATATTCCGCATTCTAATTTTTGATTGAATGTTTGACCTGATCAGTTATGAAGAGTTAATTAAATCGCTCGAGGGAAATTTTTCTTTCTCTATTTCAGATGATCCGAATTTAACACTAGACGCATACGCCGAATCATACAGTCAAATTTTGAAGGATAAATGTATGTGTTTATTTTACCGAAAATCATTTTATGGTTGTCTCTTGACTTTAGACTGTTCTGTGACAATTGGTGTTCACTTCCCACCTAGCACTCATATTAGTTGCCTTGATTCGTGGACGGCTAATCAACAAATTCAATCACTGACAATACTGAGTAGCTTTGAAAACTCTCTTTTGCATCTGCGCGTCTCCATGGAGATTGGAGGAGATGTATTTCTCATGTCAGAGGATGTATGTAATATTGCCTGATTGGAATAACTTGCAATTCATTATTGTAAAGTAGAGCAGGAAACTGGTGCTTCGACATGCGTGACAGTGCTTCATCTAGTTCAGGAAGCTTGATAATGTCGGTGGCACAGCGGCTAGGACGTTCGCCGACCATGGTCCGGGGTTCGATCCCCGGACGGCACACTCCTTTACCTCGTTAAGCCAGAAATAAAGTTGGTAAAGAGGAAAGGTTGGGCATGAGGCTAGCAACCCCATCCTGTAAAAATGAACACTGCTACAGAATCTTCAAGCCTCTAGCTTGAAGCCCTATGTTCCATTGGGAACATGAAGGAATAAAAAAAATGGGGACATCACAGATTGAGATGAGTCGAATAGGAGTTTCAAAGTGGTGTTGATGGGGCTGAATGACCTAAACACTTGGTACTAGTGACCAACAGACTGTGCGAGAAATATTTACATTTGTGTGGAAATGCACCAATAATGCACGGAGGACAGTCAATCTCCATTGACGATTAGATACACAGACACGGAAAGACTGATTTCGTGTAACCTACAGGTTTTCATTTAGCCCATAAGAATTTTCAGTCAAGCATTAAATAATCCACGTACCTTACACTGATTTCCACCCGCTTGTTTGTTTTAGTTTTCATAATCGAACTTGAGACATACGTAGATCCTCAGAATGCGGAGGAAGCAATAAAACGTGGTGAGTAATTTTATCAAGATCTCTGCATGACTGCATATAAGTATCAGCCATAGATATATGGTCAGGTATATTTCCATTCAATAGATGATGTTATATTTCGTGCATTTCGTAGACATGAATTATTCTCATGAATCAAAGATGTACACTTGTGAAACCTTTTAGAATGACCAACTATCTCATTTGTTCGTCATCATGTGTCGAAGATCGAAGTTACCTTCTGGTCTACACATGATAACGTCCATCGCACCAGAACAAAACTGAGTGATTCAAATGGTTGGAAGAACGCCTGTCTAGGGTGTGGTACGAAGCATTTTGCATCAACAGGGACCCACTCACTTTCCTTTCCTTACTGCTGCGTGAACTGTCATTGTTGTTTGTTGATGTGAAGCACATCACTGAAACACATGAACTCCTCTGTGGATGCAGTGGAAGTTTACTGCGTAGGAATACTGGTGGGAGCGATTGCAGGTGGTAAAATGGTATGAGACTCAGTGTTGTGTGCTGCTCGCTTCGCTGCTCTCAGCATCTTTATTCACATTATTAATTTTATTGTTGTTATTGGCCTGAGTTCCCAGTGGAACACAGGAGGTCAACTGCATGCACATCTTCATACCATTCTGTTCTCTGCAGTCTTTTGTAGATGGCTCCTTAACTACGCATACGTCTCTATCTCCTGCTCACACAATCTCCATCATGTCTCCATCCAACCACTGTTCACCTCTTCACTTCCTACTCAGCTTCCACTGAACACACTGGTGTGGGATATCCGTCAACGGTCTGCCCGTGTCATATACAATCCACCTTCATTTCCATTGTAATATTTGTTGGACAGTAGGTTCATGATTGGTTTGTCGCCAGATTTCCTCATTACTAACAGTTTCCAGCCATCTTGTGTTCAGTACCGGGAAGTCAAAATCAGGTGTTGACGAAGGTCTGCAGCAGCGTGTTGTGAGTGCTTCTTGTCAACATGATAAGCATCTGAATCTTGTAGAAGCATTGATTTGACGTCAGTGTTGAAGATATGGATCTCGTTCCTTGTACTGGCTGGAATAAACTCATCTACTGACATGAAAGCAGTGAAATTCTGCCTTCTTCCAATCTCAGCTAACCGTGATATCCTCACTCTTAACGCCACGTGTAGTTGAGACGATGATGCCTGGATAAGTAGACGAAGCGACTTCCTCACCATTTCTGACGTTGATGTTGGTTGGCGCTTGTTATTCTTGTTGTCGGTTGGTTGGTTGGTTGGTTATTTGTTCTCATCATGTACATTTTCCTTATGCTCACTTGAGGAAGTGTCTTCGCTGACTGCTTCTCCTGCCAACATGTTCGTATCCAGTCGACCACAACCAGGAATATCATCGGTGATAGTAGGCAGGCTTATCTTTCACTTGTCTTCACTTCAAACTCTTTGCTGAGTTCTCCTCTGTGGACCATGTTGCATGTGCAGTATTCACATTTCTGTTCAGGGCACTTCACTCCTAAGTTTCCATCATGACAGTGTTGCCGAAGGCCTTTTCAAATTTGAGGAATTTGATGAAGATATTAATTTAAAATCCTGTGATCTCTTCGATGATGAGGCATAGCGTCGAGATTTGATCTGCACATAAGTTGCTTTTCTTCAATCCAGCTTGTTCCTGGGACAGTTTTGCATTCAAAGAATCACTTAGTCTCTCTAGGATGACACGGCCTAAAATTTAGCTTGGATTTGGCATGAGCGAGATTGCCATCTAGTCCTTGTAGAGGCTGAGGTCGCCCTTCTTTCATAGTTTGACAAAGTAGCCTATCCTTCTGAGTGGCGTGTGACATTCCTTCATTTTGAACCTTATGCACCAGTGGATTGCGTATATCAGATGAGGTACTTCTGAAGGAACTCCATCCGGTTCTGTCGCCCCCTTCCGATTTCCAGTAACTTCATAGTATTCGAAACGTTTGCTTTTGTTGGATGATTGGTGTTCGCTGTGAGTACTGTGCCTGCTATTGATGGTATTTCTGGACGATTTGCAGGTGGTGGTCTTTTTGGGAGTCAACGATGTTTCTTCCCTTCACTAACAAGCTTCGCTTCACCATGCATCATTTGTTTCATCCATGTTGATCTCTTCTAGGATACTGACGTGTTGAACTGATATAGTGTTGCGGAGTCTCGCTCCCCTGCGACCTATTCTGCTTCGGTTGCCAATATGTTGTGTCTGATCCGCATCTCTATTTTGTGTCCAGCAGGCTGCGTTATCACATTCCTGAGATGGAGATGAAGCTAATCTGAAATTTGGTGTGTCCATCTGATGAAACCTGTATCACTCTGTGCATGTTATATCGCCACCTGTACTCGAAAACTGAGTGAAAGCACTGAAGTATGTGGAGAGTTCACCGTCCTCATGCTTTTCATTGACAGCCCCTAGACATACCATAGGTCACCTTCTCGTCTCGCTTCCTCCCTTTTTCGTATTGTGACTTTGCTATTTGAGGTCGTGTACACTATTCATTGAAGCTGTGTTTAGAATTCTCCCCTCTCCTCTTGGTCCACTTCGCTTGTAGTAGCGCATCACTGGAATCAAGTTAGTTTGAATTGTGTGTGTGTTGCGTGCGTGTGAGTGGATAAATCCAAATTTGAAATGAACTTCAGAATGAGCAAACAATTTGGATGGTCACCGTCGGAAGAAAGTGAGAGACTGAAATGTTACCACCGTCTGAAGAGGGAAATCATGGCACCCAGATATTGCTGAGAGACAATACATAATGCATCATGATTACGAAAATGACATTGAAGAAATCACACAGGTGAATAAATCCGCAGTTCCGTGTTTTGTTTCGAACACAAAAGTTGAAGTGAATCACTGGAAAATGAATAAACGAAGAATTAGGTCTATGAGTAGAACGATATTTGAATTTATGAATTGTAAGATGGATATGCGCTGGTTAACAAAACTCTTGGTGCATTCTTCTCAACCTCATATATTCTAGCGCCTACTTCTCCAGTAACTCAAACAGTAGTCAGCCTTTCCATGCTTAGCGTATTCCCTGAATAGTACTTTGATTTAATAATTATTCTACCATCGTCAATTACCCGATAGTCAAACACGTAAGACGTTTGTCATCCAGAGGTGTTAAACGACTGACCATAGCTAGGAAGTTTCATCTACTGGTGATTTTGAACGTGAATAAAGTAGTAATAAATTGACAAACATAAGTGAGTTGCTGACTGTTCAGGGTTGCTCACGGTGCAAAATGCAGGGCTAGTGAACAACTAGAAAGCGTTTTGTTGACTTGAACCAAGGAGAATTCAGAATAACAAAGATGTGTGGCAAATGGAAAATTAGAAGCATATATATACAAAATCATATCGCCAGTCAAAATTCTCTCAACAAATAACCCGCTTCAACCGATATTACTGTATGCACTCATTTTGTGTTTTTCCAATTCATTCAGAAATCCTCAGACTTGAACACTTGTATCAAAGTAAATGGGCAAAGGAATTTCTCGAGTGTAAGTTCTGTCGTACATGCTCTTGATTCTGTGTTGTTCATGAATGGAAATGTGTGTTGAATAAATGCCTAAATCTTCACTGCAGTAAAACATAGTGGATAGTGAACTGGAATGCATTGCAGTGTCATTTCAGATGACCAAGGAATTCAGTCGCTCCACAAAGAAATCATCAAAAGTATTATTTCAGAGAGGCATCTGTAGGTTTCAATAGCACAGAAATTTATCTCACCAAATATTCATTAAAGTTTTATGGAGAAACCTCGAGATGAGTCAATGTACTTCATATACTCACTTTGCAAAGTACTCCAGTAGACGTCTTTCCAATACGCATAGCATTAAGTACTGCGTCCTAACATAAACTGTGACTGCCTACATTAGGCCATGTGTAGAATGAATACCGTTGATTCACCTCCCAATATTCTTTCCAATACAGAAACAGTATATTCTGACCGACAAGACATTTAACGCATCCAACAAGTCATCATTCAGGTAAATTTGAAAACAAACAGCTTCTGTGCTATACTTTTCATATCTCATGAACGATCAGTCTGCATTTCACATCTTTTCTCACTGTCTCCTTCCTATCATATTTCTAAGATCAAGTAAATAATTTCCCGAAATTGTCTACACTTTTACAGCCATTGGTTCAACAGATAAGAACCTCGTGAATTTCTATACCGGTAGGTTATTTCATCCTAAAATAATAATAACCACAGTGCATGTGACAAAATCATTTGAGATCTGAAGAAAACGCTCACCTCATTACTCTTTATGCAAAAATCGTCGGTGCGTCGGTGGAATAGCGGTTAGGACGCTCACCGACCATGCACATGTTCCGGGGTTCGATCCCCGGCCATAGATGCACTCCTTTACCTCGCTAAGCCAGAAATAATGCTGGTGAACAGGAAAGGTTGAGCATGAGGCTAGCAACCTCATCCTGTAAAATAAACACCACTGCTACAGAAACATCAAGCCATTACCTTGAAGCCCTATGTTCCATTGGGGAACGTCAAGGAAAAGAAACAATCATTAGCTTACAATCGCTTTGTGTGACAGATGTCACCGGAGATGTTGACAATTATATTTATTTGACAGCGCTAACAAGTGAAGTCGTTATTGTTAGGCTGTACGAATGCAATCTAATCCGCTGAGTGCAGCACTGTCAAACTTATCATCAATTCAATCATGAGTGCCATGGTATTCAGTAGTAAAACAGTTTCCTCTGTTATCCACTTTCTCGACAATGTCCTCTTCAATATTATCTTCTTCAATACATACATGACACAATGAAACAGAGTGTAACACTGATAACATTCCGAATATAATTTTCATCCATAAATATCTCAAGTTCATTTATACGACTTGAAAACTTCGATTAAGTACTTCTAGTTTATTTCATACAATATCGAATGGTTTAATAAATCCACCGTTGTTCAGTTACGTTGTGAAATTACTACTGTTATTCGTTCTGTGCCTTGCTGTGTGAGATATGGAGCTGCTCACTCCCTACGATCTGTCAAGTGGTTCACTTTAGAATAATACTATGGGAATAGAGTGGGTGGTAGTAGACGGCCTCGTCTTAACTTCAAGTGATTCAGTGAATTTTCTGATGTGAGGTATTTCGCATGTGGCAGCATTATATGCCTGTTGAATGAGATGTATCCAGGTATGTGTCACTCAGAAGTGTTGGCAAAGCAAACGAATTACTTCACAGTCGACGCTGTCAAGAGTCTCTCTAAAGTTGGTGAGGATGAGATAGAGGGTTGACTGCCATCATGGCCTCTGTTTGATGATGACTGGCAGTTGTGCAATCCTATCCATGCAGGATTTGTCCTCACTCAACCCGAACCGATTCGGTTGACAACATTCATCGTGGATATCTGTTGACAGTGATGTACCTTACTCCTTTATTTAGAAATGAATTTCACAAGATAACGAAGATTTAATACTCTTTGAAATGTCATCTGTTCATCAATGAACTTAATTCACACTTTCATGCTCTCACAGTGTACAAATACACACTGCAGATTGTTGGCTATTCGGGAAATTAAATATGCACCAAACGATACTTCCTTTCTTTGCAGATGAATACAAGAAGGCATTGGAAGAAGACAAGGCTTCTGAGTACAAACTTCATGGTATGATTGATTTTTCTTAACTGGAAGTTGTAATACACTACTTAATCTGAAATTCACTGGTCCATTGAAATTAAGTGACCAGTTCTGTGGAGAATGTACACAACATTTTGAACTGGTGTGTTTTGTGTGAAGTCACCTTTTCAATCTATGATCATGCTTGCTTTCCAACTATATCAATCACACTTCTCTGGCAAAATATTTTCGAGAGAAATTCCGTGAGGTTAAATCAGATAATCTTTGAGACATTTCTCTCCGAAGTAGACCGCCATCTCATTTGTTCCTTGTTTGGATTTGTTGCTAAGATCCACTGTCATGACGAATAACATTCCAACGGTACTCAGAGGATTTCCAGTTTCTTTGTTCATTGATTGATGACGTTACCATTTCCACCGGTAATAATCCTTATAGTTTGTAGTATATATGATTATATTGCTTCCTACTATTGCACAGAAAACTGATCACTTTCACAATGCCTTATCCACGACTGAGCTGGATTCATTGGTTGGTACTTGGCAATATGATGAAATTTATCGGGTGCCTAAGACTGAGTCATGCTAAGACATCCAGATAGACTGGCACTGTTATCATGTTGGAGGAACATCCCACAACTCAGCTAGTCATGTAGCCTACATCTTACAATTACACCTAATGAATTCTTATTTATTCCCTCAGCTCATCCGAAATCATTCGATCGAGTGAAAACGCATATTTCAAGTAAATGGGAAAATCGAAAAAATCTCGATATTGCTGAAGGTAATCTTTTTATGATTGCATTATGTAGAAAAGCAGTCGGTTGTTTGATACTTCGTAAGAAAGTGGATATTCTTCTTCTGTAATTAGGCGAAGTGCGTAAAGCCACAGAAAACTTCTCATTTTTACACAATATTTAACACAACACATCGAAACGTGGACGTTTCCTCTTGAACATCACACCGACGAGTATGAATTCTGACTAGGCGAGAAATAAAAAACGCGATACATCGCTTACTGACAGTCCTAAACTGAATCCTGCATGAATTGTTGGTGTTGCAGGAGAAAACAGCACTGTGTAGGAGTGTTCTGCAGATTTCAGTAGCTGCTCTCACTAATTCATGTTCATCATTGTGTGTACTTCGAGGCCTCTTGAATTTCAGTGAATTTCTCGTCAGCATTGATATTCACATTTGATATCTACAAGCTGCCGCGCTATCCAAATAACAGACAGCAGTTCAGACAGTAAGCGATAGTAGGCAAACATCATACATGTATTCACTTCGTCATATTTTGTCATTAGAATCAGTTGATATGGAGGGGACAGAACACGCACTCGATGGTCTAACAGCATATTCTAATAAAGCTTTATACTAAGTGTGCAAGTTAACTGTGGCTGTGTCCTTTGAATTGACGTCAGTTGAATGCATCTTTAAATAAATTGATTGTGATGATATTGGATTCATTGTATACCTGGAAGTTGAATGACAGTGTGATGTATCAATTGTAGGTAAATTTTTCGCGGAGGCATCAGGAAATTTGAAGAAAGACAAAGGTTGGTTTTCTTTCACTTTGAAATTCATCATTATAACTTGTGGGATGTGCCGAAATATTCTTCTTGACTTTGTGAATAGTAGTTTCCCCCTGATGTCATTAATGAGGTGATAACTGTTCATAATAAAGCATATTTAATTGTCCTTCAATGACAATCAGAAACAGCATCTAGATGATGCATCGACTCAATTCTCGAGTTGTTTGAATATGTGGGACAGCTGTTTCCACGCATCCGAACACTTCGGTTATTGCCCCAATTCATTGGGCATCAGCATTTCAGCACTAACACTAACATCACTCACCCACATCACAATATAGAACTCTAGGTAGGTGGATTTCGATCGGAACTCTATTCACTGAGAAATCATCTTGATAAGCGATACGTGATTCAAATTGCCACAGTCAACAATGGTGTTCACACTTTCTCACCAACAGGCTCGAAGTGGATTAACTGGTTTGATTATTATTGAGTGCGAAATGTGTGTATGTGTGTGTGTGCGTGTGTGCGCGCGCGCGATAACATCCATGCCTCACATACTGTGGTTTACCCAGAAATAATGGACAGAAACACATTCACGCAATGAATTATCAGCCCATAACATGCAATCACTCCTCAGAATGTTACATGCCCTTATAGATGCAACATGTAACATGAGAAACAATTGACGCAACTAATCAATAATTCAATGATTTGAAAAATTATTCTCAACAGTTTACTATATTAATAATAATAATAATTTGCTTTATTCCAAAACAGTACTTGTGATACAGAATGGAATTCTTAGCATTTTTACTACAGTATTGTATCCAGTTAGTACATTATCAATAAATAGAATTCTACATAGATTAAGGAAACCACAGCTCATTATTACAACAATACATTGGCATGTCAGTAGCAAAGGTAAAGCTGAACAGTGTTTGAAGGTGTTAGAAAAGTGGGAGCTGTCTTATTAACAGGCGTAAGCGAGAGAAAGAGACAAAGCAGCACATAACGGAAAAAGAAGAGAGAGAAAAGGAACAGAAAGAAAGAAAATGTTGTACCTGTTGATGATGTGGGTTGGAAAGACGAGATCCAGTTGTACTACTGACTATTGAATGAATTATAGGTGTCACGACTAATGCTTTCTTTATCACACAGAACACGAGCTAAGTAGGGTATGGTTGAGTTTTTGTACTTGCTGGTGCTAGCATATAGTTTTCTATATAGGCTTCTGGTTTTTTTGCCTGATGAGATACAAGGGGAGAGTTGTGAGTGAAGAGGGTGGTGTGAGTTAGATAAAATGGATTTGGCCCATTTTTCACATGAGTCCATGTGCCTGTTGACCAGAATATTAACAAGCTGGTTAAGTGGCACTTCGCTTACCCTGCTGACAACCTTTAACATCCTGCGTAATATGTTATAGTCTTTCTTCAGTAGCCCGGGAAAAACTAAGGGGGAACAATAGAGAATAATAGGCAGAATGCGAGAATTAACGAATTGTAGGAGTAAGGGTTGAGGTATACCAGAATGTTTTAACTTCCTAATGTAGAAGGTAAGACGGAATATTTTCTTAGAAACTGCTAGGATATGAGACGACCAGGAGAGATCAGCAGATAGAATGACGCCTGGGTATTTAATTTCCGATTTAGTTTCTATTTCAGTGCCGTCTATGTTGCATACCTCGTAAGAGCCAAACGGTTTGTTTAGGTCGGATTTATGCCTAAAGGTGAAATTGACCGTTTGGCATTTGGAGGGTTTAGGGTAAGACCATTTTCCTTGGACCACTGGCTGATTTCTGACAGAAAGCCATTAAGTTTAGAGCAGTCGCTTTGACATTTGATAGGCAAAGATACAGACAGATCGTCAGCGTATTTGCCAAAATTAATGTCATTTGAAGATGGTAAGTCATGTAGAAAGAAAGAAAAGAGAAGTGGGGAGAGTACAGCGCCTTGGGGGACCCCGGCTTCAGTGAGTACAGCAGAGGATGATTTACTCTTGTATACGGTGTACTGCTTTCTGTTAGAGAAGTAGGAATGCGGCTAGTTAGTGACCCAGGACTCAGTTTTTGTCAAAGAGAGTTTATTTAGCAGGAGACATCTAGGAACAGAGTCGAAAGCAGAAGTGAAGTCGAGAAACGTGCAGCGGACGTATTTGGCACCTTTATCTAATGATGAGACGATGTTGTTGTGTAAGACAGCTGCAACGTCTAATGTACTCCTACCCTGTCTAGAGGCAAATTGTTTGGGGTCTTGAAAGTTTTTAAGGGAGGGTTCAAGTTTAAGAAGTATTAGTTTTTCCATAATCTTTAGAAACGGGGAAGTGATGGCAATGGGTCTGAACTTTACGTTCTTGCCGTTTCCAGGTTTAGGGACAGGGACAATTTTGATGTCTTTCCATGCATCAGGTACGATGTTTTTGGAGAAAGAGGCATTTAGGATGTTGGTTAGTGGAGAAGACAACACATCTACACATTGTTTTAGAACATAGGCAGGTATACCATCAGGACCAAGGCTACGTGAGGGCTTGAGCGTTTTAAGACATTTTAGAACATCGAGAGTATTAAAGTCATGAAAGTTTCAGCTACATGATAGGTAACATTAGAAGTAGTTAAAGTAGAAGGACAGCGTATAAAAGACTGATTAAGAGCATTAACATCATAAGAGGGAAAAGCATTACAACGCTTACTATTACCAGTAATTTCATTAAGAGGTTTCCACATACTGATTGGAGATTTACATGATAAAAGTGTATCATTATAGATAGCATTAAGATTTTTGATTTCAGATTTGATCTGAGCATTAATCTTTTTGAGTCCTGACTTGTCTTTGGATTTGTATAAAGTATATATTCTGTGAAAACGGTGATTTTTTCTAAAATGGACAAAGCCGAGTAATACTGAAGCGAAGACTGAAGATGCACACAACTGCAGCATAAATGCAGTTTACACCTAGTGAGGGCATTTGTCTTACTGATATCAGTAAACCACTCGAAATATCTTGTGAACAGGATAACCATACATTATGACAGCCAGTAGCCATTGCGTTTAAATGATTATTTCACGTTGGGGAATACAACATGAAACATTCCATACTTTCCGATACTGTGAAATTATAGATCAAATTGAAATAACCCAGAAGAATTTGATGGAAGCGAAGGAAGCAGTGAAGACACTCAAAGGTAAAATGATTCTCTTAATTTGTATTGCACACTCCAATCACGAACAACAAACTGTTGGTAGGAAAACTTACTCGGTATTGTGATTATAGTGTCCCATTCACTCATCAGTAACATACATATTAACTAGGTTGTATTAGCTATCTTTCTCATTACATCTCAGAAATATTAAGAAAGCCAGTTTTACCACCAGTGAATTGGCACTCCTTTCATGAGGAGTGGAGCAGACTTTTGAAAATGAGGAGCAACGTGTTGACAAATAATCAAAATATGATGACACGCTTGTAGATCGTCAATATATTGTATTCCATATGATGGTTAACATGACATTGAAGTTTCTTGATTGGCCATTTGAACATCATTCAACACTTCTTCTTTTTTTCTTAGCTCAAATTAAACTGCTGGAAACGGCAGCAGTCAAAGCGTCTAATGCATACAGAAAAACTTCAGGTGAGTGAATATATTCATCGATTCGATTAGTGTACTTTGAGGTAGTATGAAACTATGGACAGGCCTAATAGGATTCACCATTGGATGAAGGTGGTGATGATTACATAGGAAATTAACCACCAACGCACAGACACCTGACGAACATAATTTTCAAAACAACTATTTAATAATCTCCACTCAACCGTACGAATGACGTGAATCCAAGATCGACTTGCAGTTTTGCTTTACATTGAAGAGTAGACAGAAGGGTGGATCAAGTGTGTAGACATTATAGTGAAGATGACATTGACTGCAGAATTGTAATGTTTTGCACTCTGGTAGAACATAATTCGATATTAGATCAGTTTAGTGAATGGAACACACGGTGCGACAGTGCCATTCATAACTGGATGACGTTTCTGGAACAGTTTGTCTCTAATAATCGTGTCTTATGATTGTGTTATTATTCCTCAGCTTATTTGCGAAGAATTAATAGGGAGACAGATACAAGTGGTAAGCGAACAGTTCTATCTTGCTTAAAATATTTTGAAGTTAAAAATGTATTCATCACGAAGCTCCATGTGATTCATCTTTGATTGAAAATAATGACATTTCCACAACAAGAAATTTCCGGAGATCACGTTTATTAGACAATGGGATCATGATAAATGCTTCACGGTGACTAGCTCGGTGTCGCAAATAATGGAGATTTTGATTGTCAACAAGCAAACATCGAATCAAGCATCAATAGATATAAGCAGAATGTTACATGGTATTTTGATAAGATGGTGACTCGTTTTTGAAGCTCTCATGTTTGAAGATCATATGGAGGTAAAGATGACAGACCAATCAGATGATAAGTAAAAGTAGGAATGTACTCACTGATGGAAGAAAGAGCTCGCGTACATTACTTACTCACATCTCATTCCACATTGAATGTCATTGTGTGAAGTATTTCCCTACAATATCATCAAGTACTTATGCGACTATGAGTGTGTGACAACAAGTCATTATTCCTTTCAGACTCACCGGACGATGTTGAAACTACGCAGGTGTATGAGAAGGCTCGTTCTGATTTGGACAACGCTACAAGTAATTTCACACGGCTATTTGAGTTGATCAAATGTAATATTTTATTGTTCCACTGATGAATTTCATTTTTGTAAGAAACAAAAGTAACCTACCTGTATTGTGAATGACGTATATATTATCATTTCGATGGATTCACTTATACCAAATCAGACTATATCATTGATAAAATTAGCAACACTGCTAGTCAAACTCAAATTAGAATCTACAAACTGTTGGACAGTCGGAGACAATTAAGCCTGAAACATCCAAGCTCGAAAACCGTCAAATTTGCTGTTCATATAATGTAATTTACAAATTATCGAGACAAATCAAAGTAATGTGATAAACCCTCAGTGACTTCATCAAAGGAAAGGAATCGCCCTCTTAAGGAAGACACTGCTCGAGAATCGCTACCCACCCCGTTTTATAGACAAGCATATTAAGCCTAAGACTTACAAAGAACAACCCATTACAGTGCAGAAGAAGATGGTCTACATGAATGTACCCTTCAAAGGTGACCTTCTGGCTGACACCTTGAAGAAGAGGATATCTACTGCTCTCAGAAGGACATTCTTCGTTGCCACACTACGACTGACATTTTCCCCACTACTCTAAAGATAAACTATCGCATCTGACCACTTCCATGTGTATCTACCAATTCACCTGCTCTTGCGGAGCGAGGTATATAGGTCGTTCGATGCGAGTTTTATCTTAAAGAGTCCGCCCGGCTACGGAAAGGTAACAACGGAGCAATAAGGAGCGCCATTATTGAGCATATACTCAACACTGGTCATTCGATTTGCAAGGAGAAGTTGTTCAAAGTCATCTTTAAAGTCAAAAGAAGCCTTCCAAAATCGACAAGCTTCCGTATACTTTGTATTGCCGAAGCCTTAGCGATTTGGATAGAAAAGCCTGATTTATGCACACAGAAGAAACTTCTCCACCCGCTCCTACTACCGTGGGTTTAATTTCAAGTTTATCTGTTATCAACAATTTGTTATCAAATTTTTTTGGCAATATTCGTATAATAATTTTTAGTAACTAACCCATTCAATCTTTTCACCTATTATCTAGTTTATTTTCATAATTGTCTCCATACTCGTTCACTAACATCTAATCTTTCTAAACATGTCTATATTACGTAACCCTACTCACATCTTACCAATCTTCACCCCACTTAGTTACAACTTTCATTATTAATCACACATTTTAATTTCTTTATTATTTTGATGATATAATCAACAACCCACACTAACTGTTATTTTGATTTTGACAAACCTAATGTACACACACACAAAATTAATTGTATATATATTTGCGACTGTACAGCTAAGTGAATGAATTCGCCGAAAAGAGACTCTTCGCTGAACTAATTTGTTCTTATTTCAATGTCCTAATGGGTATATTTCGCGAATCAAAAATATTTATCATACATCAAGAATAACTGTCACATTGATACTCCATGACATAATCGAGCACAATGAGATTTGATCTACATTTCATAGTGTTGCAGCATTAACATTGAAAATGCGACTGATGCATCACTGACAATCTATTTACTGTTTCAGAGGAACTAAAGGAGAAAATAAAACTATTGGAAATGAAGAGGATTGAATTTTCAAAGTGTAAGTTGAATTTATCGAAATGATTTAGAACTGGCTAGTTCAAACCCCACAGGATAGAATAAACTGGCTCTTGGCTGAAATGAAGGAAGATGCCATGCAGTATTATTGAGGTAAGTAAGTCAGTACATAGGTTGGAAACGTATTTTAAATTTCTTACTAACTGAATCATTGAATATGAAGTTGAAAATGGATTTTGCCATTAGCTGAAATCATCTAGATGAATCCTTGAGAAACAAGTAACGCTGAACATTTGTTCACTCTTACTTCTTGGTCACTCATCTGTCGACTCGTCACGTGATCACAATCGGTAGTTGTACGCAGTCATTATCAGGGTTGTTACAACTGTTGAGAACATGGTAAATCCAAGTGGCGCTTTGCAAAACTGATTTCGTGTAAGGGGGACCGTAGCTTAAACTCACTGTGATAATCAACTGCAGCTGCTGGATTCAACATAGAACTTGGCACCGAAGTGCAGCTGTTCGAGTTGCCACGTTCCAAATAGCCCACAAAGGTAGACAAGGAAAATAAGTGAAGAGAATCAATAGAGTTTCGATAAGTATAAGAGTGAAACAGAATGAGTAATGGTAGAAAGGAATATGAAAGATTACAGAGACTGAATACATTTGCGCCAGTGACAACGATTTTGAGCCATGTCACCTATTGTCTCCAGCCACCATTGATTCTTAGAGTCCCGAGGGCGGGCCCCAACCCGGAAGTCTGCATCTCCCTCCCTACCTGACTCAGTTTAACTGTCAAGGATTTCATGGATTGATTGATGCCATGTTTTTGTTTGGCCACCAGTTACTCTTTTCCAACCTGCACACCTATATCAGCTAGTAATGCCCGTCGGGGGAGGCGATGGTTAGGCATGCGCAGCACGTGACCTAGCCATCTCAATCTATGTAACTTTATAGTCTCTTCGATTGATTTTCCCTCGTTGCCCAACACTCTAAGCCTAACGTCAACATTACTTACCTTATTATACCATCTAACGCGAGAAAGAGATCGTAAACATCTGTGGTCAAAAACACAGATCAACACACCTTGATCTGTGTTTCAATCTTCCCTGGGAGAATCGTCATAAGATTAGTGTCACCGTTAGTTAGATGAGAACTGTCGACAGTGATTTCCGTCATACCAGATAGGTTTCTGTCTATTCCCAACTCAGTTCTACTCTGCTTCTGGTTTCATTTCGTTTCAGCTGCAGAAAAAAGGAGGTCGGTTCGAACAGAACTCAAACAATATTGGTGATGGGAATATATCGTTTGCTTATCTCTTTTTTGTTTTATTAATTAAATACAACATTTTTCTTCCTAAGATTTTGTTTCGATTGGCGTTTTCTGTCATTCGAGTAGAGTGAGCTGAGTGAGAATGAAGTAGCTAATTACGTTAAATAGGTTGACGGGTTATGCACAACTCGAGGATTATTGTTTCGACTGACGATGTGTATTGAGTAGCCGAGATAAAATGTCAATGAAGAGAAGTGTCCTTATCTTCCAGAGACTACAAAGCAAGTGTACAGAGACAGAAATCAAATCACCTCGACACTTTTAGTTTATTTGTTACACGCATTTTCATGAAACACAATAGCAAAGTCAACTTGTGAAGATCTAGGCATGCGGAGATTGATTACACGTGGGTTGGTTGTCTATAGGTTATTTTGTTAACCACAGTGCACAATATAATACATTGAATGGAAATTCTCAGTCACAGTATGCGTCATTCGAATGGCGCGGACTCGTCATTCACGTTATGGAGAAATATCATCGTCTGAGAATCACGGAATTAAAAGCTTCGATTTTTGAACCATGTAATCAGGTCAACATTATGTTTTGAGGTCTCTTATATACAAATTTTAAATTTCTTGATTATTGGAATGTGATCACACTAATATCGAATTTTTAAATGTGTATCATATTTCGCAGAATTGTCAAAGAGAAAAGAGATTATTCTGGTTGTTTTATATACTTATATGTAGGGGATTACAGGTGAAGCTAGTGAAATGACGACTCTACTAACAACCTTTGTAAATGACGTTCAACACCCATCTCATTGTCTCATTCTTCAAGGGTGAGATGTACAGATATGGACACCAAGAAAAAGCGACATACTGAGTGAACTTCTAGATGATGTGGACATGTAGGCGTTGACAGGATTTTTAATCGTGAAGCACGACTCTCCTCTGTGTCAGTCGAAATCGCAATATAATACTTTGACACGATTATACTTGCCACATTTTCCATGTCCCAGGGTATACTTCAGTGAATTGATGCTTGCGTCTCTCCGGATGTTTGTCCACCTCTCCATCTATCCACGCGCGTGTGTGTGAGTTGTATGATGATCGAGTTGTTGTTGAATGAATGAGTGATTGAGTGAGTGAGTGAGTAGAGTGTTGAGAGAATGATGATTGCAGGTACATGTGAAGAAGTCAATATATGCATATGTTCGTAATCAAGTGATTGTTGAAAGGATGCCTTTTATCATCAAATTGCTCAGATGGTGATCTTTGAGGTATTGATGGGGAGAGACGTAAAGCGAGAGAGAGCGAGAACTGGGAATGCTCTTAAGTGATCATGGAAATTTATTTCTTCCTTGGTTATCCTAGTGACGATGAAACGGTGTGCTTGTTTTCGGCCTGTTTGTGTCTCTGATTGTGTCTGAATTGTATACACGTAAGCCTTGACATGTCAAATGATACTTCCGGAACAGGATGAAACTAAGCAGTCAGTCAGTACATAGAGTGAGAACTTGTGAGCAGGAAAGTGAATGACAAGATTTGTCGAGTGATGAATATCAGTGCTGACTAAAGGAAGCATTGATTTCTACCAGTTAAACTTGTATCGTGACTGACCATTCGATGACTCGACAATTGTGTGTGTGTGAGTGATGAAATCAAGCAGTGATACAGCAATCATTCAATGATTAATTACTGTGTGCTTATACCATCAAATTGATATGCTCTTTGCATGATGGAATCACACTGTACTACATTGTACTGTGATGCACTGCGCTGTTTTGTTCAGTTCTGTCCCACAGTGTATGCAAATGCTGTATTCTCCTCATATGTGCGGTGACTGCCCAAAAGTGAATGTGATTTGGGAGTTCAGTGGATTTTGATGCTTCACTATCACCTCCCGCTGACAAGGTGGTGGTTGCAATCGATCAGATGGGAAAGCCAAGCTAATGGGAGAATCAATGACTTCACAGTTGACGAATAGCCAAAGCATGATGGATGAAGTAAAAATGATGTGTGGCTGATGCCATTCTCGCTCGATGAATGCCTACGTATCTCAGTCTCAGTGAAGATGCATGTTCGTCAACATTCTGATGGATGGGTGGTTTGGTGTTGTTTAGTTCAGATGAAATGAGTCTCAGGTCCTTGGTGCGTTTTGACTGACTAATTTCGAGATCCGTTGAGCCTTGGTACACTCAGCTTTGCTGCCTTTCCTATCATCATTTTCTCTCACTTTACTAGTGTTTATTTATCGCTTATATTTCTAGTGTAAATTTAATTGCTTTGAGCATTTTCTCGCCCATGGTGCCGGTGCACGCACCTCATTTCTGCGAGAGTATTTCCTGAAATTCACCTATCGATGCTTGTGGGTTATTATAATCCTCTCAATATTTGTAATGTTCTTCTATGTGACTGAAATGCAGGCTGAGTTAACTGTCTGTCATCTGGTTTAAACCAGTACTGTGGTGATTCTCAACGTGTTAACCAAATAATCTCCTACTTCTTATTCTTCGTGTATCATCAAGCATCAAATATCTTCCGAGTATTTTAATCAATCACTCTAAGCCAGATGGAAACATCAGGCGTCCTTGCGTACGACAACACAAGTTGGACTGCACTCCTTTTCTGGTTGTCAGGCGACGAAACATAGTTAAGTCATTCATTTCGGAGATTGCGGTGATGACATATCGATATTCTTCCCGTCATCTCACTTTTATTGATAACGGTGTGTTGATGGGTCACAGAGAGTATACTGTGATTGGTTTTGTTTGCCAGTGAACAAATGTTATCCTACAGTTGATATAATTTCAATGCATGTCTTTACCCATATGCATCTTTTGTGGAAACTGATATCGTGTCCCCTTATTGACTGATTACTGTCGTCATCCGTTGGGTAACTTTTCTTATTATGTTTCTTCTCTTTACTTTGAAATGTCTGTGATGATTGGATTGATTTTCTGCAGTAGGATCACAACCTCCAAGCCCTATCTTCCTCCACTCTCACTCTCACTCCGTCTAGCTGGGCTTAGAACAGGCTAGCGAACTATGCGAATTTGTATCAGTAATGTCATGCAAGGCTTCTATACGATTCAGAGACTTGACATATCAACGAATGCATTCCCAACTGGCTGTGCCAGACTTGCACCAACCCCCTCCTTCAGTGGGTAAATAATGAAGATCAGATGGCAGTCATGAAAGGACGAGTAACAAGTAACTCTAGCAACGGGCCATTCAGGAATCTGTCGCCGAACAGGTGTGTGCAAGGAAACACAGATGAATGGTTCAAAAGCTGAGGAGACATTTCAGTGAATGGAAGAAAGCGAAGTCACTGGTTGGGCGTCGGACAGTGACACTGAGGAGACCGTGTGAATAGGAGCAAGTGTAACCTCTTGTGGGCAATCATGGAGTCTGCTGGGAAAGATTGAATGGGACGGGATAAAACGGAGACGTGTTCCGGAAGACCTGTGATCCAGTTCAAGGCAAAAAGTGGTAGTAATAATAATAATAATAATATAATCTTATTAAGTTTCCTCTCAGTAATTCTACACTGACTTTTAGCTCTTCAGTTATTTTCTGAGTGGTCATCCCTTGAGTTTTCCCTTGCATAATTTTAAATTTAACAGTATATTATGCAAATTCTATACCTGTGCCTTACGATTTGAAGCTTACAAATGGACACTTCCTGACGTTTTGTGCAGATGAGATTGTGAAGACATTGTGTGCAATAATTGGATCCGAGTCTGCCAGCAGCTACTCTCCACTGACATATTATACATTTCAAGAGACAGCAGCTAATCTGACATAAACTGTGACACCACTGATGAAGGCAAAGAAACTAGAGAGACTATGCACGATCTTTAGAAGCTGAATTAGTCTAAGCAGTATTGCAGCTGAATAAGTCGTCGTTGGGGAATGTTTATCCGGAGTATTTCACAATCGAAATACGTCCCGCGGATATTGATCGACAAAGAAGCCGATGGGAAATCACAAATTATGTTGAATACATTGATGCATGCTGTTTGTCTAAGAATGCTGCACATAACAAAATTTCAACTCATTGTCTGCGAATACTGTGAATGGACTGGAGGCACACAGTCTACTGATTCCTCCGCCACATGAGGTAATATGAAGAATTTCCACAAGCGATTTCCGTATAACTTCTTTTGCAATACTTTCAATAAAGTCAATTGTTCTCCCAACCAAAAGATCCGAAACTTCACACTTCACCTACAGACGCAAGCTGCAAAATGTAATTTTAGGGATTAGCTCTACACTCAACTCAGTGAATGGCTGATTGTTGGTATTCTTACTGGAAAGCTAGAGAAAGAATTAGTTCGAATTCCTTCATGAACACTACGAATTACTAACGATGTATATATAAAAGACGAAGATATCAGCAGTGAATACTTGACTCCAAATACCTTCAAGGCATATATGAAATGCAGTTTAAAGTTGATGATGCAGCTGCTCATCTTGAAAAAAAAATAAAAAAACTTTTATCCGGCTTTGATAGATCCCCACACAACCAGCTAAATTACTAAATCTTGGATTCCTTCGCGGAATGTCCTCCTACGAAATACTTGTCAGTTTCGAAATGCTCATTGCTATAAATGTGTTCCGATTAAGCGAATACAGCCCTTAAGCAGAAGGTAGAATAGTTTGGCCATGCAGAAGTCCAATGATTTATTCGGTGTATCCGGTGAGAAGGTTTCGTCCTGGCTTCGAACGTTCACAACACTTTCTTGATGAGAATTTCCACTACAAATTCAGAACATTTCCAGTCTTTCATTACACATAATATAGGCAATGAGTTTATTATATGCAGTGCTGTGGCGTATGCTACTGACAATACTTATCAGTAGTATATAAAGAGACTTTCATCGGCATTAAGGCATCAAATAACAGGAGATGGATTTGTTGTCATAGGAATTAAATGACACAGCGTTGTGGAGATACATGGGTGACGTGAAGGAGACAGGAAGAAACACAATATGAAGACAAGAAGTAGTACAATACAGTAGATCTGTGAAAACAGTGTGTTGAAGATAAAGTGTACATAATTTGCCTACGTGTAGATACCGAATTGCAGATAAACATGCCATTACCAAATCTTTCACCTTCTACCGTCACTGTGTGAATGTCCCGCCACTTTTATAAATGTGTATTGTGAAGCCCACTACCAGTCTGGTTTTTCGTGTTACTGATCACAAGCTATACACTATGGTTACCACTGAATTCTCATTAAAGTCAGGTAGTAATAACCTTGTAAATTCCCCCTCTCTCCTTGACAACGTTCCTGTATTCGTGAAGTGTCATGAAACTAGTGATTTGTCTTCACTATTGAGTCATTTTGGAAGACATGTTATGCGACGTATTGATCGCCTTTTTATCAGTTCACCCTACACACCTGTTGAAGAATCGCCACAAGTTCAATTCGATTTGTCAGAAGTAGAGAGAGGTCTTCGCTCGGATATGAGTGGCAGTAAAATAAAGTGCACATAATATAAGGCATACTAATTCCTCTCATCTCTGTACTTTGTTATTTACTTTCACGTCCAACATTATACTACTTATTATAGATCAGTAAAGTGAGTTGTATTTGTAAAAAACTTGAGTAAAATGCCGAGCCTTTTGAACTGTACATCATTTAATGTGTTTTTTAACTAATCAACTGGATTATTGCTGAGGATTTCTCAGATGGCATATACACAGTGAGTGTGACTAATTGTCTACAATCATCTATCTGTCTTCAGAACCAGAAACTGGATGCTCAACACAGTAGGACTGTTTTAATCCCACATGTAATGACTACAGGAAGTAATTCATCAAGTGAGGATCTAATGCATCTATAAATTAGTGAATATATTTCCTTGAAGTCTCCCGGGATGGTAAATGTGAGTTGGAAACAATTAGTCTGAATGAACACTTACTCTAACAGCTTGTTCTCTCTGCAAAAACAACTGAGTGTTTGATACACCAAGTCAATAGGATATAGTAAACGCGAAGTGGAACTGTCTTGAAATTTAGTAGAGAGAAGACCAGTAGTTCAACAAAAGTCTGTTTCCGGCGAATTCATTTCCACAGCTGTACAATCGCAAATACATATTTGGTTATTTTGTATGTGTGCTTACAGTAAATTTTTCCAGTGAAAATACAATTGGTTAGGGTTGTTGTAACTAAGCGGGTGAAAATTAGTGAGTTTTTGTTGGAGTTACGCAATACCTCTTGAAATCCACTATGGAATCAATGATGAGGTTATGGAAGAGAATTTCCTAAATCTGTAAAGTGGCTCAGGAAACATTCAGAGAGAGATTATGAAACAATGTGCAATCAGCGTGCTAGTTTTTTGTGTATATCTCTCATTCAATCCGACCTCCGAGATTGCCATGTTCATCTGAGACACATGAATCATGCAAAAATAATTGAAGTGGCTGGTTCCAATGATAATTTTAGTGATCTGATTACTAATCGCAACTTTGTAGATAACTGTGAAATAAATACGAATGAGGGCTTCACCACAAAATACATGCAGCCTACACCACCGAAACCAAACAAACTTTCTGAATGCAAAATACTTCACCATGTGAATCGGTAAATTAATGGGGACTCATCCTCAGAACTGAACTTCAACTCAGTCTCTCTTCAAACCAGTAACTAATATCAAGACGAATTACAGGCCACCATTACTGGTATCATAAGTGTGTATTTTCTAATTCACTGGCTCATTTGGTGCTGAGTGTGTTGGCCTCACTCAGAGCTTGTTATCCGGACGTAAAATCGGACATTCACCAGCATTGTTTTAAAAAGGAGAGCGAATATCACACTGCAGCTCCATTCTCCAAGACGTGACGGATACTGGACATGAAGTGAGTCCACAAACCAACATTAGACTTATCTACAGAATACGTGGTAGTCTTGCTAACGGAGTAAGAATCAAGTCAAGTCATTTAATCTGAGAAAGCAATTGCAATCTGCATGGTAAATCCAGAACTTTGGATACAGAAGAGGTTTGTTCAGCCGCTGAGCCTAAAATGGCTCTAATCCACCTCCACTTTTCATATGTTATTCTTGTTAATCCTAAAGTTTGAAAACATTTCATTATTTTTCTTCTTCTTTATCATCCATTGCTTTTCTATTATTTTTGACAGGGATCTTAACTCGGCCCTCTTGCAGTTTTAATCTGACTCTACTCAATCCTACCAATTATGTGACATCACTAAACTTTCTCTTTATTCCATTTTAGTTTCTACACGAATCATGCTTTCTGTATCAAAAAATGGTTATCTAAATCGTACAACTGTCACGACACATCCTTGAGGACAATCCTGTTCCCGATAAGCGCGAAGCGAGGATCTACGTCTTCCTGGTGATTGTGCCTAACTATGTGACATTAATGTCTGTCTGGAAATGGAGGATAAATGCTTTCTTCTAAATGTCAAAGCAGGAAAAACAACATTGGGATTAGAAATATCGCTCGTGTTTACCGCCACTGCCAAACTCAAAACCGACCGGTCGAATGTTATAGACACACCTGAGATGGACGACACCATCACTCCTGATGTCCCAATAGTATTTCTGACATGAACATAAGGTTTCAAAATTTTCATTCAGCGCTACAATATATGGTGATGGAAGGTGGATTCAGGATTCAGAAATGATACTACAGTGTTTGCGCAGGACATATTCAATTATGAAGTGTTGGAATGTGCAGATGACTTCATGAGACGATTCACTGGGAGAAGGAAATGTATTTCGTACTGAAATTTGTCACCAAGAAGAAGAAACAAACAGCAGCGTGTTGAAACTAGACCAAACTCAGATATGGATAGAGTGGGAGGAAGAAGTTGGCAGCAGGTGACAACAAGTGCTGAAGTCTCCAAGTAGCTTGGAGAGATCGCACTCGAAATAATTCCAAGTCGGATGAGCTTGGCATGTCCTACAAACGAAAATATTTGAGAGAAATCTTGAACAACAATGCAATTATGAAGTAGTATGGAAAGCAAGAGATGAAGACAAAAGTAAGCAGAAAACGAATGATATTTTCAGCCTGAAATTTCAGTCTTATATTTCTCTGGTTTTCGCTAGCAGTGTACATCGTTTCGCCAACTGGAGAATTCCGCTACCAGATGTGACAGTGCTCTGTTATTGCATTGTTAATTCACTAGCTGGATACGACTCTTCTGTTTTTCCAAAGGATTTAGCTTGATGCCCATTTGTCATAATACAAAGTCAGCGAGCTTAAGAAATGTGAGCTGGTTCACTGTGCACAATATTTCTTTGGAACACCCCACCTTCCCTTTTGTTTTTCAAACTACTATGAAGTGAGCAGTATATTTCATTTCTTGAGTGATTTCGAGATGGTCATGGTGTGGGAGATCAGGGTAGCAAAAGTTTCATTTGATTGGTGATGAATAGCTTTGAAATTCCATATGAGAATATCCGTCTATCTGAGATTCATCAGGTGGATGAACCTCAACAATCTCCACAAAACCCAAGAAATGAACAAGAACGGACAGTTCAACCGACGTTTTCTCTTCAAAATTACGAATTATAATTACTTCAAAGCACAACTAAAAACATAAAAGCAAACTGACTCTTCGCTGAAATCGGAGAGACGGAATGACATGAGTTAACGAAAGCCTTCGAAAAGCGAGTCGATCGATGTGTACCCTTTTGATGAGAACCAAAATAAGGATGGGATCGTGGGGTTTCTCGCACAATGAACAAAGCTGTGAAGGTTACTCAGACTGCGAAAGAAATGAGGAGATACGGTGTAGAAGTGTCGGAAATCTGTGATAGAAGATGGAATGGAAGTGAACTCTACAAACTGTTAACTGGAGAGTCAATGAAATACTCTGGTCACCCACATGACAGTCAGGAGCACATTAGTAGAGTGACAAAGATCTCATACAGCACAGCGGTCAGGACTCCCGCCTACCATGTAAATGGTCCGGGGTTCGATCCCCTGCCGACGTACACTCGATATCAATGGTCAGCCCGCTAAATTCGGGCTACCGATATCACATGCTGAAAATTCCATACTTTTACCAAAAATACTGTGTGGTTTCAAGCTATAATCAAAATGTGAAAAATATAAATTTCAGGACTATGAAAGCAAGATTCATCTTAAAAGAAGGAAAGTTAAAACTATTCGATGCCATGTGTTCACAAATGCTCACAGACAGTTACAGGCAACAAGGGACAATACTCCAGTTGGTGACATTAAAATACTAATGGGAGACATGAACACCAAACTGCGACCAGATAACACAGGAAAAGAACTCATCATGGGTAGAGAAGCTCTCGGAGAAATAAATGAATTTAAAGAACTCTTCGCTGACTTCTGTGCCTTCAATTAACTAGTGATTGGTGGAAGCGTATACTACCAAAAGCATATCCACAAGGCTATATCGGTGTCACCAGATGGGCGAACCAAAAATCAAATTGAATTCATCTCAATGCTGCTCAAGGAAGTGGAGATGCAGCTTACTGAACAAAAAGTAAGAAGAGGGGTGGACTTTGCCTCAGACCACTATCTCCTACAAGGAACACTCCAAATCAAATTAAAAGCATGAAAGAAAGAGGAGCTGCAGATAGACCACAAGCGAAGTTCAATACTCAAAAACTGAAGCATCAGGCCACAATGGATATCTTCACTGAAATCACGAAGAAGAAGGCAGAGACACAGTAAATAATAGCGAAGAGGTCAGCGTCAAAAAGCACTGGGACAGCCTGAAAGCAGTATGGAGACAAACCTGCATGGGAGTTCTAGGCAGAAAGAAGAGACAATATAAACATAAGCTCACAGCGGACACTTGTAGACTAATAGAAGAGAGAAGGATGTTGAGACAAAAGATTATCCAGTGCATCGACGACCAACAAAAACAGAAGTGGAATGCAAGCTACAATACACTGAACAACAGAGTAAAGAAGAGCGCCAGGGAAGACAAACGAAAATAGTATGAAGCTATGACAATTGAAGCAGAACAAGCTGCGGTGCAGAGAAAGGAGATCTCGCAACACTCCACTAAACAACTAGGATCCTATCGAGGAAAGGTACAACACAAATTAAACCAGTGAAGGATGACAATGGAAATTCAATCATCAAAGAAGTGGAGCAAAGGAAACACTGGGCTGAACACTTCAAAAGACTCCTAAATCGATCGCCACCTACAACGTGAAGAACTACCAGTGAACATCAACTCTCCGATAAGAACAGAAGTCCTGAGAGCAATCAGGATGCTGAAAACTGGAAATGCAGATGGACCAGATAGGATCCCAGCAGAGGCATTGAAAATGGACTCAGAGACATCAGCGGACTTGATGACATCACTACTGGAGAAGGTGTGGAAAGAGGGCGAGGTACCTGGAAGAGAGGTTACTTATTCAAACTGACAAAGAAAGGACACTTGGGTCCATGTAAGAACTGGCGAGGAATTATGCTTCTGTCCGTTTCAAGCAAAATAAAAAGCTGCATGATCCTGGAGAGAATCAAACACGACAACCTGGATGAAAACCTCGAGCGGAACAGCCTGGATTCAGGAGGAACAATTCATTCATCGATTAAATCGCAGTGCTGAAAAGAGATTGGAATAGCAGTCAGCTCTCTATCTCAACTTCATCGACTTTGAAAATGTCTTTGACAGCGTTGATCAAGAGGTGATTTGAAAACTATTTCGCTACTACTGGGTGCCAACAACAATTATACATCTCATCCAACAGCTGTACGACAATGCTGCATGCCAAGTAATCCACAACGGGAAACCTACGGAATCCTTCGAAGTGAAGACAGGAGTAAGACACTCTGGCTGCTTACTGTCTCCAATGACTTTCTTGATTGCGGTGGACTGGATCTTACGATAGGAAGCGGCGGGCAGCGATGAAACAGGCATAAAATGGAACAACACAAAACACTTGGAGGATCCGGACTTCGCCGATGATGACATATGTTTGATTTCCTACAAACTGGGAGATATGCCAGTGAAAAGCAACAAGTTGGCAGAAGAAGCATCAAAGATAGGAAGGAATTCAGGTTAACATAGAGAAAACAAATGTGGTGATGAAGATTCCTGGCCAATAACAACAACCACAGTAACCACAACAGACAACAATCAGCCAGCATAAATGGGAGAAATCTGAAAGAAGCAATCTCCACTATCCACCTACGTGAGAAGCATCGTTTCAACCACAGACGGACAGAACTGACGAGGATATCAAAGCGAGAATGGGGAAAGCAAGGCAAGTTTTCATTACTCTCCAGTCTATGTGGAGGTCAACAGCACTCAACATGAAAAATGAGGTCCGGATTTTCAACTCAACTGTGAAATTAGTGCTACTTGATGGATCAGAAACCTGACGCACCTCAAACGAACTACAGACCTTCATTAAGAGTTGTCTTCGCTCAATACTCAAAATCAGATGGCCAGAAAAGATCAGCAACAGAGATCGCTGGGAGCGAATCAACCCAGCAGGAACTGACTGTGCAACAAATATGCAGGAAAAAAATGGAGGTAGGTGGATTGGCCATACTCTGAGGAAACCATCAGGTAACATCACTAGACAAGCTCTCAAGTGGAACCCGAATGGGAAGCGGCGATTTGGTCCTCAGTGCGAGGGTGGGGTGACATGAAGGAGGCCATGTGAAGAGAAGATGAAAGCACGTGGGCAAACGTGAAGTTAGGTGAAAACGTTGGCAGAGAACCGAAAGCGATGGAGACCTATTTTCCTCTAGGAACTTAAAGAAAAAAAATAATAATGTCCTCACAAATAATAATGGACAACAAGAGAAGGAGAATTTCTATGCCTCACTGTAAATAGTAGTGGATGATATCTCTTCACAGATTTCCGTCTACCTCAGAGCTGGCGCAGAATAATGCTCATATCCACGTCAAGTACAATACTAAGTCTCCTCATCTCGAAGAGAATAAAACAGGTTATGGATACGGAACTCCACCCGAAACAAGGCGGATTCAAGATAAGCAAACCATGTGCGGAAGTAATCGCAACTCCACGCATAACCATCAAACATAGTATAGGGTAGCCATAGAATCTCTGCCTCAACTGCATCAACTCCAAAAAGGCCTTCAACAGAGTTGATCGCGAAGTGATTTGGAAACTACGTCAACACTATAAAGTGCAATACTCCGAAAACTGTATCAGCCTCATATACCAACTTAATAACAAGCTGGATGTCAAGTGATCCACAGCGGAAAATTCAGCGGAGTCTTCAAAATGAATGCAGGACTCGGACGAGGCTGGCTAGTATCACCAATGATTTCCCTGACTGTAGTGGACTGGATTATATAACACACCTTGAGGAGAAAGAAGAGGGGAATATGCTGCACCGACAAGTAGACTCTAGGAGATCTGGACTTCGCGTGTGCATGACTTATGTCTAATTTCAGACAAACTCGAAGACTTTCAGGCAGGCGAAAACCAACAAACTGGCTGAAGACGATAGCAGGCAGCGAAGACAGGACTTCAAGTGAACCTAGAGAAGACGGAGGTGATGAAAACAACCAATGAACCGCAACAGCAACCAATACCAGTCACTATCAACGAAAGAGATTTAACAAAGTTTGCCTCCTTCACTAATTCAGGCAGCATCATTTGAACTGCAGGAGACAACACGGAGTATGACGTCCAAAACAGAATCGGGAAGGTAAGGTAAACCTCAATAGCTCACTCTGGAACCAGTTATCAAATCTTCTGCACTCAGCCAGCATGAACAACAAGATCCTGATTTTCAACACTTATGTGAAGTCAGTCGGTGATTTTATATGGTCCAAAAACTTCGCGCGTCATGGAAAGCATTTCCAACAGACTACTGCAGACTTTTATCAACGGATGACTTCACTGGCTCCATAGTGAAGATCAGATGGCTAACCAGAAAGAATTATCACCAAAATCTTTGGGAACGAACGAATCAAGAACCGACTGCTCAACAAATACGTCGAAGGGAAATGGAGATGGATCGAACACAGTCTGAGAAGGCCGTTGGGCGACATCTCTCGCCAGGTATGCCGTCGAGTCAAATCTGAATGGAAAACGACGAGTTGGGCGTGTGTCCGAGGGTGACTTGTAGGAGATCGTGTCAGTAGGAGATGAAAGCTTATGGGTAATCGTGTGGCTAGATGAAGAGGACTTCAGAGAAAAGGGCGAAATGGAGGTGTGTTGCTAAAGTCCAGGGTTCCTCCCGGAGCTCAAGGGAATAAAAATATTAAATTTTTAAAACTGTCTACAAAATATTAACCTGGTCAGTTTGATTGAATTGATTGGAATTCGGAAAACAAAATGTGTATCAAGATGGGACATACCACCAATGATTGACGTCGGTGATTTCCAACTGCTTCTATCAGTCAGAAATAGTCATTGTCTTACAGCAACAGCAGAAATGAGTGATCAAATGAGCAACCTATAGATGCACACACACACTCATGAAATGGCTACTGCGAAGACCACTGTCACCATCCAACGGTTGAATTTCCACAACACGAATGTGTAACTCAACAGCAGGGTTGACTTATCACTTCACTTCTAATTATTTGCACACCATTCAACGATATATTGAATTATAAGTATTGACAGTTAGCGTAGTCATTTAGTCACAAGTGTCTTAGTCGGGTTGCCCAACGACGGAATACCTCAAAATTCTGACGGTAACACATTTCAAGTTATCGTGAGAAGACAAAAAGCGGTTAACATGTTTTTCATATGGAGATTAGGTAGGCCAACATCCAACTTGACTTATGGTTCATTCACCTCACAACATTCAGTCAGTACTGCAGCTCCACTCTATGTAAGAGAGACGGAACAATGAGAGACACATTTTGATTTGGTTGTGTTCTCTTAGCTAGTTGATTGAATAGCGAAGCTTTCATTGTCTTTCTAGTCAACATCTTCAGCGCACACTGACGCCGTTATGCGACGATCAGAATTGATTACCCCACCCCATAATCAAATCAAATATGTTGGTACGTTATGCTGATGATATATTTCTAATAATTAGGGGAAACAATTTGGAGAGCACTCACAAATTAATCAACAGTATGCCTGGAAACAATAAATTCACGAGAGAAGAAGAATCAAACAACCAAATTCCATTCTCACATGTTTTAGCCAAGAGAAATAAACAACACAAGAAATTCAGGAACACAGGAAATCAACGCAGAAATCAAATACTCAACTATGGGAGCAATAACTAAATGACTCACAGAAGAATCTACGTGCAGACCCTGCTTAAAAGCGTTCTAACACACTGTAGCACCCCAGTGCTGAACACGATTGGTCAGAGTGGGCGAATAAGAATCCGAGAACATAAATTACCTGTGAAGAGATACGATATGTATTCTTTGATACCGATGGGTGTAGGCAATTATGGATATCAATTTGATTTGGAAAGTGTAGAAATTGGAAGCAGAGGAAACACCGAAAATTCCAGGGAATTTCTAGGAGCCTGATACTCGGACGAACAAACACATCCCTATCGATCAAATTTACCAACTAACAAAAAATAAACCACATGACAAGAAAGGTCAGATTCGAAGACAATAAAAATGCCCGATGAAGATGTAAAATAACAACCAATGAAGACAGGGGTGCTCAGGAGATACAAATGCGTCATCATTCATGGAGACTTCAAACAAGTGCAATTTCTATTTAAGCTCTCCCTAAAGATGTTTTCTGGTTGGGGGAGAAGGAAAACCTACCCGTCAACTCAACCCGCTCAGAGAACACAACCAAATCAAAACCATCCATCTGAGGTACAAACTATTCTCTATTATTTCAATAAGAGACACTGCGTAATCGGCCACTGCATATAAACTGAAATCTGAAACATGCAACATTATTGACTCAGATCACATTGGTAAGACCTCGGATCATTACACACACACTGGATTTTGACTAACCAACTAAACCAAGTATTTGATAGGACAATACTCAACCAACGAACGATATGATGTGCTTTACCAATGGTAATATAAACATCTAATAATCCGTGAAATGTCAACTACCAGAAACGTGAACGTCAACTGAGGGAATAAAATTATTATATGGAGAGAGTCATACGCATTAATGTCATGTTACCATTGTTTTGAAGCGGCATTTGTGAAGTCGTGTAACACTTTGATTGAACACAAGTGCATCTGATGACATTCGAACATTTTAAAGATTTGAGAAGAACTACACGAATATATCTTACATTCACGCTGATTTTCCCCAGTGGAGTGTATGTGGACACACTTTAGAATACGTGAAGGACAATGAAGAACACATACACCCAAATGCATAATCACAATATCAGCCTTATATGAAAAAAGTCAGCGGACATAGTTACACGTCCAACTATTTGCAGTATCACCACTAGTTGGCGTCGACATTATAGTCTAGATTTGAAAGTCAAATATAATTCTTACCCTACTGAGAAGGGACAAGACGAAATCTAGCAGACATTCACTCACTCATTCTCTCGCTCGCTCACTCGCCTACTCTCACACTCCATCACCACAATCTACTCTCATGTCAGTTGAAAAAAAAACACAAACGAGACACGATAGGATAAATATTTACTTTATATTTTATTACTACAAAAACATGTATGAGTGTTGTCATCCACGTTGGAACTTCAATTCATTTATGCACACTTGAGGATCTTGGTTGATAATAACGGAGAATCGATTGTTGAATCTTTTCATCAACAGCATATTTCTCTCAACATTTTTTCAGCATATTATCCTCCAGTGGAAATTTAACCGAAATCTTGCAGACGTCTTTCAGAACATCCTCTAAATAATTTCCACTCGGCATATATATCTCATTGTATATCACATGCAGAATATTCTCCCACTGATCATTGTAATCAAAGTAGTATTTCTCACGGGTTTTCCCATTTATACACAACTGGGGATAAAGCAGTAGCTCACTTCCCGGCTCAAAGATGTTAAGATATGTGATGAGTCGACCGAACAGGTTTTTCGATGTGTCTTTAGCTTTCGTCCTCGGTGAATTAGTCAGATACTCAGCATCTATGTGGTAGTGGAATGGATCACTGGTTATTTGACAGTAAAGCTTTTGTAATTCAATCAGTTCAGAGAAATCTTGAAAGAAGGGAATGCACACGGATCGAACCATCCGACTGGCGATCATGTAGGCGATACGTGTGTTTGTGAAACCAACCGTTACATCAAAGATATATTTACTGATATCCAGTTTTTCGAGAGACTGCTCGTAGCCAATTAACTTCACAGGTCGGATTGGATGTTGAAGTTGTCGGTGTTTCGTGGCCATATGGAAAACAACCAATTTCGAAACCCAATGACCAGTGATAAGCATCGCCTTCTTCTTGTCAGATTCATCTGTCAGACCATATTTTTCCATTACACCACTTCGAAGTACTCCCCACGCATAGTTATGCGTCATCAATATACTCGGTGTGTAACTACCCTCCTGAAAGTAGTTGACAACAGCGGCGATCATCACTGAGATGCATGCATCCGCCATCTCAGCTTTCAACACATCTCTCATCTCTGAACTAGTTGCTACATTGTCTACCGTCCAACTGTCATAACACCAATAACCATCTTGACGGTCGTCAAAACATATATCCGGGAGTGATATATTTTCAGTTGCTGCTTCTCCAGAAGAACGTGTGCCTTCATCTGTACCTGCTGTTGCTGAGGTGGCCAACTCTCCTAGAAGTCCGTGGAGGATCGCAGAGCTCACTGCATTGCTTAGCCATACACGCAACGGTTTCGATACACACTGGCCAACAGACTTGTACATATAAGCAGCGGCTGTTGCAGCGAACTGTATCCATGACTTCTTAGTATATTTTAGAACCCCTTCGTTGAATTTAGGCATGAACTTCTTGTCAAGCACCAACAGGAATTCACGAGTCATTCCATGACTAGAATAATCTGCCAATGCACAGTCAAAATCGCCATCAAGTCTTAAGTCGTCTATCAAAATGTTGCCCAATTCGTTGGTTAGTTCGTTCATAGATTTCGTGATCTCGGCAAGTTGATTATTATTATCGGAATCCTGAAATGTGAAAGAACGTCGGTGTGTAAATTCAACATGAATGAGACGTTATGAATTTAAAAGAGTGAGAAACTGAGGTCCTCTTACTTGTTAGCGCAAAGTGGAAGGTCCTTTCGGATACCAAACAATTCTCAGTACCTGTTATTGAATGAAAACAGGGATGAACTAGTCGGAAAACAACTGGCAGACGTATAGAAATGACTGAATAGTAATCCCTTATTAGACGAAGTGTTTTTCGAAAATACTAGACACACAGGACCGATAATACTACGACTTTATGATCTACCGAAGATACACAAGCCCAATTTGCCACTCCAGTTGAATCAAGGAATGTCTCGAGGCTTCATTCAGGCTACAGGTGGTTTCTTATCTGACATCTCAGAAATTATTAGGAGACATGTGTATCCATCCAATTCCTCTGTAATATGTGAGAATTCTTCCATTTCTATACCTAATATTAAGGCTTTCAATAAACGCTGTATATTTGAATACCAGTCGCATTCATTCGATGCAAATGGAATGTAAAATTTCCATTCAACAAAAGTCGATATCCTTATGGAATCGCGTTTCCCCCCACTTCTTGCAGCCTGTTGTAAGCCTATTTTGGAAGAACAAGTCATCTGAACTGATCACTGCAGAACTATGATTTGTGTGAAATATATCATACATACATTGACACCTCACCTTTCTAACTCAACTTCATCGACTTTGAAAAGGCCTTTGACAGAGTCGATCGAGAGGTGATTTGGAAACTACTTCGCTACTATGGGCTGCCACCGACAATTATACATCTCATCCAACAGCTGTACGACAATGCTGCATGCCAAGTAATCCACAACGGGAAACTTACAGAATCCTTCGAAGTGAGGACAGGAGTAAGACAAGCTGGCTGCCTACTATCGCCAATGATTTTCCTGATTGCAGTAGATTGGATAATGCGACAGACCGCGGCGCGCAATGAGGAAACAGGCATAAAATGAACTCACATAAAAAAATTGGAGGATCTGGACTTCGCCAATGATATATGTTTGATTTCCCACAAACTGGAAGATATGAAAGCGAAAAGCAACAAGTTGGCAGAAGAAGCATCAGTGACAGGAAGGACTTCAGATGAACATGAAGAAAACAGAAGTGATGAAGATTCCTGGCCAACAGCCACAGCAACAACAACAGACAACAATCAGCATAAACGGAAGGAATCTGAAAGAAACAACCTCTTTTACCTACCTGGGAAGCATCGTTTCAACTACAGGTGGATGGGACTGACGAGGATATCAAAGCAAGAATCGGAAAAGCAAGACAAGCTTTCACTACTCTGAAGTCTGTTTGGAGGTCAACAGCACTCACCATCAAAAATAAGATCCGGATTTTCAACTCAAATGTGAAGCCAGTCAGTGCTACTATACGGATCAGAGACTTGGCCAGCGCGTCATAAAGAGCACCTCAAGCAAACTACAGACCTTCATTAATAGTTGTCTTCGCTCAATACTCAACATCAGATGGCCAGAAAAGATCACCAATAGGGATCTCTGGCAATGAGCGAACCAACCCAGCAGGAACCGATTGTGAAACAAATAGGCAGGAAGAAATGGAGGTGGATTGGCCATACTCTGAGGAAACCATCAAGTGACATCACTAGACAAGCCATTGCTCGAGTGGAAACCGAAAGGGAAGCGGCGAGTTGGCCGTCCGTGCGAGGGTGACTTGGAGAAGGTTATGTGAAGAGGAGATGAAAGCATGTGGGCAGACTTGGAGCCAGGTGAAGACTCTAGCAGAGAACCGAACACAATGGAGACGCACGGCTGAAGCCCTATGTTCCTCTAGGAATTAAAGGAAACAATAATATAATATAATACATTGACGATACTTTTATCATTTGTGATATTAATAATAATTGTGACTTGATGTATACATCTAAAGTGTCTTTAATAACTAAGATCAGGTGATGAACTTCAAACTTGAAATGGAAGACGACTGTATTATCTGTTTACTTGATGTAAAGGTGTCACTCAAGAGTGATGACACTATGAGGAGATAGATTCATAGACTCCTATCACATAATTGATAACTGACAAGCCTCTATAACTGGGAACACTCCGATGTCTAGAGAAACTTGTTTCAATCAGTCACCATTCACATTTTGTGATATTTTTAGCACTGATCAACATGTGAGAAGAGTGAACTCTTCTAACTAAATTCTCAATCGAAAACAATTTACTCAACAACAAATAAAGATTCGATATTTAACCACTTTCTTCAAGTAATATTAGGACTGTCTAAAATTTTTCATCTCATCTCAGCACTATTGTGTGGTTATATGCAAGTATATGCATTGCAATGGCTAAGCTATTTCTCGAGATTATCTAACTAAATGGGGGAGGGGGGGGTTCAAACATTCAATATCTGGGTAAAATGATTTATTCTGATAACCCAACTGATCCGGATCTATGCACTTCACTGTAATCACATAAATGGATGTGATATGGTAGACGTACTGAAAGTTAATATATAATAAGGTGAAGGAAGAGAGATGGAGTGGAGTTAATTCTTGAATTTTTCTTCCTAGAGTCAATACCAGATGCATTAGTTGTAAATGAATTCACAGACAGGAACTGTTTCGCTCAATCACATATCTTGCTTTTTTACAGGCTAACAAAGTCAATGATATGATAATATTAAATTCGAACAATCTGATCACACACAGAGACTCGTCATAGGAATATATATGAAATTAATAAAGAGTTATCATTATTGTTTCCTTGGGTTCCTAGTGAAACATAGGGCTTCAAATGCACGTCTCCACTTGCTTCTGTCTTCTGCTGTACTTTTCACATGAATCCATGTTAGTCCATACTGTTTCAACTCCTCTTCACACGATCTCCCCCTGTCAACCTTGGACGTCCCACCCGCCGCTTCCCTTTCGGGTTCCACTCGAGGGCCTGACGTGTGATGCCACCCAGCGGTCTCCTCAGCGAGTGTCCAATCCATCTTCACTTTATCCTGCATATTCGTTGGACGACTGGTTCTTGTTTTGTTTGTTCCCATAATTTCTTGTTGGTGATTCTTTCCGGCCATCTGACCTTCAGTATAGAACGAAGACAGCTGTTGAAAAAGGTCTGAAACAGGCTGTTGGAAATATTCTTGGTGACCCGACAAGTTCCTGATCCATACGTATGGAAGAACTGACTGACTTGACGTTTGTATTGAAAATCCGAATTTTGTTGTTGATGCTGAGGAGTGACGAAGATTTCCAGATTGTTTTCAGGTTGATGAATGTGTTTCTCGCCTTCCCGATTCTCGATTTGACATCCTCTTCCGTTCCATATGCCTGTAGTTGAGACAATGCTCCCTAGATAAGTGAATGAAGTAACCTCTTTCAAATCCCTCCCGTTGATGGTGATTGGCATTGGATGTTGCTGCTGTTGTTGTTGGTTGGTTATTTTCATAACTTCCTTCTTGTCTATGTTTACCTGGAGTCCTGTGTTTGCTGCTTCTTCGACCAGTTTGTCGTTTTTCGCTTGTAAGTCTTCGATTTGTGTGACATCAAACATAAATCATCCGCGAAATCCAGGTCTTCTAGGTTCTTCCCCTTGAACTTAAATTTTGTGTTCCTCGCACGCAATTTATGGATGTAGCCATCCGTGCTGAGTTCAAAAAGTTCTACGACCATTTTAAGCCTATTGCTGCAAAATCTGATGAAGATCAGGGTTGGTTTGAAGCCAAGATGTTGAATGTAGCATACCTGTTTCCAAACAACTTCTCAGCATTTCAAGGCCCTGAAAGAGCTTCGGGAATACCTTAATATGACAATCACAAAACCCGATAAAAGTCCTGGAGACGTCATCATGAACAAAAGTGACTACAAATCCAGAATGTTATCTACTTCTGATGATAAAAGCAAATTCAGCTGTGATCCATCTTCAGAAGATATTCAATTGTTGCAAGCCACAGTAACAGCTAATCTAGTGAAGTTGTATGGACTAAATGCCAAAAGTAAAGATATATCTGACTCTTTAAAACAATCCGAATGAAAATTCCCACATATGTAAGTTTCTCCAAAAATACATAAACCTAGTAATCCTCTATGTCCTATTTTGTCAGATAGCCAATACATAAACTTTCTAAATGGTTAGGCGAATTATTGCACCCAGTCAAAACACACTTCTGTAAGTATGTCATAAAACATAAATTTTAACTGATTAATTATCTTGATGATAATAATATTATCAATAAAAATATATATATTCTTTCGATGTAAACTCTTTATTCACTTATGCGCCTTCACCTAAAAAAACAGTTGACATGTCTTGTGTTTACATTTCCACACTTAACTATTTCATCCCGTTCCCTATATCTTATTTAAGGCGTTTATTACTCCTATGTTCTAGCAATGTTACATTTTTACATTTGAAGGCGATTGATTCCGTCAGGTCAATGGTGGAGCTATTAGAAGTTGGTTAGTGTGCATTTTAGCAGACTCCTATAAGTTACAAAAAGGATTGGTGTGAACATTATTTGATCGTGTAAGGAAACTGTGTTCAGAAGAAAAGATTGAGGAAGAGCTATCCATTGTCGAGAAATGCCTACACGACAACGGTTACCCACAAAAGTTCATCGACAAGTATGGGAGACGTCATGTTGAAAAAGTGAAAAGCAGCAGCACAGTAGAGAAAAAGCCTATCTTTCTGCAGCTTGCATTCAAAGGTGACGATACTGCCAGTAGAGTAAGATGTAGACCTGAACGCTGCCCCGAAAAGAACATATCCAGCCGCCAAGCCTGTATATGTTTATCAAACAACTAGTTGTTTGAGACAATCAAAATTGGACAAATACCCACCTCATGTTACCTCCAACTGTGTCCACCAATTTACATGTACGTGCCAAAGCACATACATCGGAAAAACAGAGAAAAGGGTTATTGTCCGCATTTCTGAACACATACCAAAGAACCTGAGACTGAAAGGTCCACAAGTATTAAACAGTGCAATTGCGCGTCATCTATTAGACACTGGTCATAATGTAGACAACATGAAATCATTCAAAATAATCAACAAGCAAAAGAAACCTAACTTGCTACGCTTTGCTGAAGCAATTGCTATCAGACGACTTAAACCAAGTCTATGTACGCAGAAAGAGACAGTGGTGAATCTTGCACTGCCCTGGTGAAAACAAAATATGCAACTTGTATGAGTCACCCTTTTTCTTGTTTAGAAAACTCTACTCTCTCATCTAAACATGACTCACCCTATCTTGTTCTTTTCTCTTCCTTTTTTTCTATTGGCTATTAGACAAAACATTTTCTTTAGTTACGTATTCTACCTTTTTGTTTTGCTCTTTCTAGCTAAACCTTGTTTCAATACACATATATATGCAACTCTGTTTTTGTTTCCAAGCCTAATTGTCTAATTATTCTATAAATAGTCAGTGTTTGTATCTCTTAATTAGTTAAATCATTCCGGACTAATGTTACTTTTACTTCTTACCAATTACTCCTTGTGATCGTAGAAAAGTATGTTCAAATCTTTAATGTGATGTAATTCATATTTTTTATCATTCAGGTTGTAACCAGTTGAGAAGAATCCTCGAAATAATAAAAGATGAGCTCATATTATCCTGATACAATTGTTATTCTTGCTTTGTTTAAGTTTATTAATGGGAAGAATTGCATGAAGACTCCTTTATGTTGTATATTGAAAGTTTATTGGAAGACTTAGTCGAAAATGCATCACTTTATAGGAGATATATCGACGACATTGTAATCATAAGCCACTTCCATTTTAAATCGAATGAAAGAAGTTCAAAATGGCATGTCACTTATGCCTGTAGAAGAGGAAAATAATTGTCTACCTTTCCTAGATATATTGCTTGGTCGACAGCCTCATGGATCAATGAAACGATCCATTCATAGAAAACCTACCTGGACAGGACAGGAAAGTATCTTAATTATCACAGTTTATGCCCTGTTCGATAAAAAAGAGTATAAGTAAGGCGCCTCTTCAGCGGAATCCAGCAAATATACACTGTAGACACACTTGATGAGAAAGACAGAAAGTTGATACAAACAATGGTTGATAGTAATTATCCGGCGAAGTTCATAAGGAGATGTAAATTGGTTACAGGATTTCATCATGAGCTGACATTAATTAGAGAACCACTGGAAAGCCTGGGAGTACTGGACAGCTGTTTCGTCCGTCCTAGTTTGGGACTCTTCATCAGTACGCACCCACTGGGGTTCATGATGAAATCCTGTAACCAATCAACCAAATCCCCACAAACCAATACTTGAATATCAATGAGATGCTCACTGGCCACTGGCCCTATTCAGGTAGGTAGTTACCTGGGATTCCAATAGGAAGTTGTGACCAGTAGGGTGCAGCAGGTCGGGTGTGAGGACAAATACTCGCTGAAGACATTGGCTGGCGGTTGCGCAGAAGTTAGAGTTCATGAGCCATTGGATCGCGTCCCAGTGGCTTAATAGTATACGAGTTCGCCTTGTAACCAGAAGGTCCTGGGTTCGAATCCAGTTGTGGTGGGTGCGTACTGCTGAAGAGTTCCAAACTAGGATGGACGAAACAGCTGTCCACTACTCCCAGGCATTCCAATGGTTCTCTAACCAATGTCAGCTCAGGATAAAATCCTGTAACCAATCAACCAAATCCCTACAAACCAATACCTGAGATATAAATTGGTCAGAACACCAAGACCCAGTGTCCAACTCTCCGCTAAGAAAGACATATATATCAAGCTACCCTACATGGGTTATTATAGCAGTTCGTAAACTCGACAAAGAATAGACACTACGGTTGAAAAGACTTCTTATGAAGCTCAGATCAGAATAATTGAGAATGTGAAGCCAACATATCCAACTTAGTCCTTAGAACATGAGGAAAATGATGTCACTTCCCACTGTATTCACCAATTTGAATGAACGTGTGGACACACATACATAGGGAGGACTCATCGACCTCTGCAAATAAAGGCTTCAGAACATAAACCCTAGGTGAATTCAGAAGTAAATAAAATGGCTAGAACCCATTAATGGTGAGAACAGATGACCTAGCTCCTCTTTTGCGTAACATATTATAGACACGACATAAAATTGACGTTTACACATCTTTTAAACCTATCTATGAAACGTATTTGGGGCGTATCCTAACGTTTGTGGGAGCCCTAGCAATTAGAAAGTTTAAACCACATTTATGGGCTCATCAAAGATAATTTGTCATCACACTAAACCTTCCTTGGTAAATTTTGTTATGATAACAGCCAGAAGAGATGTACTATTACCTCTGCTATTTGGTTTAATGATCTTCATTGTTATTTTGACCTTCAATAGGTCCTTTAAACTTAACCAAGTCTATTTTCTCAACTCTTAACTCTTTATTAATTTCATATATATTCCTATGACCAGTCCGTGCGTGATCAGACTGTTCGAAGTGTGTTGCGCAAATACATTACACGGTTCAGACAAATTACGTCTTCTAATTGATTTGTCTTAATTCATAAACGGATCTAATTGTTTTAAGTAATAATAAAACTTTGTTTCAGAAAAAATGTGTGTACAGTAGAGAAATGTTCAGAGTACTTCAAAAATGACGACTCTGGGGGAAATTTCGGGAAGTATAATGCAGAAATTTTGTGGAAATAAGACATACTTCAGCGCATCCTCCCTCCCCAGTATACACTGAATTTCCTCAAAAACCTCAAAATACCCCCCCCCCGAAAAGCCCTTACATTTCTCCCGAAATCTTTTATTTGAGTTAGTTTCCAAATAGTTTTTTTTATCTTCGTAGAGGATTTATATGTAAAGCATCAATCTGAAGTATATCATGTGACGCAGAGTTGCCGCACATGAGGGGAGAACCAAGTCAGTTGATTGTTTTATTTATTTATTTCGACAGTTTCACGCATTTTGTTGAAAGCTAATTAAACATGTGCAACACGAGTTCATGTAGTCATCGTTTCATATATAAGCATGTTTAAAGCAAATATGAAACGCAGAAGAATCGTGCCATTTCGATGAGTGTAACTTCTGGTAGCCCAGTGATACAAGCAGGCCACTGTGAACTGAACAAATCTTACACCAAGTGCTGGTTTGCAGGGATTCTATCTGATTCGTTACAGCACTGCATCACGAGCTGATATTTGTTAGAGAACCATTGAAAAACCGGGTGGGAGTACTGGACAACTGTTTTGTCCCAGTTTTTCACTCTTCACCAATACTCACCCACCATTAGTGTCCCAATGCAGCACCTCTCAGTTAAAACGCAAGCTCGTAGGTAATCAGGCCAGCAGAACCTGACCCGATGGCCGGTCCATTAATTCCGACTTTTGTCAATTCATGATGCTCACCATCTATTGGCCTTATACAGGTAGTTAGTTACCTGGGTGGGTCCTAGTGAAACGTGGTCACCAGTGGAGTGTAGCAGGTCGGACTTGTCGACAAATACTCACCACCGATTACATTGGCTGGTGCAGTCGCCGTATATCGGGAATTGGCAGAAGTTGGAATTCATAGAGACTGACCATTGGGTCAGGTTCTGCTGACCTAATGCCCTAAGAGCTTGTGTTTTAACCGGAAAGTCCTGAATTTGAAACCTGGTAGTGATTACGTACTACTGAAAGGTGCCAAACTGGTGCGAAACAGCTGTCCAGTACTTCCATACGGCTTTTCAATGCTTTTCTAACCAATATCAGCTCATGTTGAAATCCTGTAACCGATTCTTATATTAATTGAAATATGCATTGATATCTGTGTCTGTGAAGTTAGAATTATCGCTCACTGTGACAGGAAATACACTTCACTTTTTTGTATTCTCACTGATGTAGTACAGAAAGACATTGACAAAAATAAACTCACCTCTTTTCTTGATTGACTAGCCATTCTCAGGTAACTTCACGCTTACACAGAAATCTTATATAAGATGTGAAATAAACGAAGCACCCTTTTTAAATCGATATATTCGCGCATCGACAAAGACTATGACATTTATGATTGGATGGTTTGCCTAATCAATGAGTCTATAGTGAATGTTCACATGATTATATATGTGTATATGCATGTGTCGATGTTTCTATCGAAATCTGTGCTGAAACATAACTCGACCAATGAAGTCTGTTCTGTGTTGTGTTATCTCAGGTACTTGTGAAGGGCGTCAGTGCAATTTCAATCTGTGATAATGAATTGATCATTTCGAAATTAGAAACCTTTTGTAAAAAGAGGTGAAAATAATAATTAGCGTGATAGTCAGCTAATAATCATCGAATGTCACCTCTGTCCTGTGAACACTTTATTTCTCAATTGTGATATGTGGACTGATAGTCTGTTCAATTGGATAATGGATCAATCGTCAGTGTCTGATGGTTGGATAGACAGATAACCAATGAATTTATCTCTTACAACGCCTGCTTCATTGGCCCACGTAGACATTCCTCGTTTCTTTGTTCACCATGTATGTTAAATTCTCACCTTTTGTAAATATGCTCTTCGTCTCACCATATTGTTTGTTGTCTCTGAAGGTAGCGGAGTTGGGAAATCGATTAGCCGTTGTATAATGTCGTTAACGTAGACAACAAGGGATATTATTGATCACTGATTCTGTTACTACTTCACACGACCCTACCAACTCAACATAACGAAAGTTGGTAAAATATAATCTTCTCTATAATAGCTTTTGTCCCATAAGCTATAAACGTGGATTAGTGAGGACTTTGTACGACAGAGTCACGAAGCTATATTCACCAAACAAGGTCGAAGAAGAACTAGGTTTCGTCAAGAAATGCCTGAGGGAAAATGGATACCCTAAAGGATTTATACAGAAGTATAGCAGAGAAAAAGATAAGAAAGAAAAACATCCAGCTGTAGAAAAGAAAAAAAAAGTGTTTATTTGTCTCCCATTCAAAGGAGATGCAGTGTCACAAAAGATTGACAGAAGACTGAAAAGAGTAATAAATAGAAGCTTCCCGGCAGCAAAACTCATAACATTATACGACACCACTCCTTCTATAATCCACTCAGAACTGGATAAATACCCTGCTGATGTCACCTCCAACTGCGTTTATGAATTTATGTGCACTTGCGGAAGCAAGTACATTGGAAGGACAGAAAGAAGGGCTTCTATCCGGTTTTCTGAACATATTCCAAGAAACCTATGCCTGAAAGGAAGCAAATATTCTCAGAGTGCAATTACCAGACATATTGCTGATACCGGACATCTCGTAGAGATTTCTAAGTCCTTCAAATTATTAAATAGACAAAGGACAGCAAATTTACTACGATTTACCAAAGCGATCGCAATCAAACGATTTAAACCAGACTTATGTATACAGAAAGAGAGTGTGATTAACCTCTCACTCCCTTGGTAATTGAATTTTGATTTTGATTACATTAATCAGTCATCATCGAATTCAGTGATTTCAACTCACTGAACAAATCCTAATCACATAAACTGTAACCGCCTTTGTTTTTTGGAGTTGCTACGTGAACCTACAAGCTAACACTGTTTCTGTTAATCTTTTTTTTCTGTTTTCTGTCTTACCCCTCTCCCCTCTTTTCAACTTTGAAAGTGTATAAATTAAACTAAAAATTGTAATGCTTTCATTCTTTTTTGGATGCGTCGATTTTATTTCTTCTCTACTACTACTCAAACATTAAAGTAGAGAATTATCATTTATATAACCATTGTAATTTAAGGTAGTCTGCAGCTGATGAGAACCCGTGAAATAGAATGATATCATTTTATACTGCAAATTTCGTCTTCCTTTCTTTATCGAAAAATATGAAATCAAGTGGTTACTCTTATTGAGTTATTTGATTTTGTCCTTGTTCGATGGAGGATTATTTCGTATGTATTGCGCTTATATTCTAGAAATGAGTGAAATTCGAAACAGCGTGACCTACATTCCACCCAGAGACACACATTAAACTGATAATAACTGCCTAATTATGATCTGAAGTGTTGACTGGAAGAGACAGAAGAAGGGTTGTGAACGGATGAATTATTTCGCCTACCTGTTCAGCCACCACAATGGCATCAGTATCAGGTATTTTGATGATTTGAGTAGGTTGTTGATTGATCGACGGTCCTTAGTGTGGTGTGATGGTGCGGACAGTGTTTGGACAATAAAATAGAGTGGGGAAGCATGTCTGCTATGGTCAATATACGGCATGTAACGTGGAAAGGTGGAAACTACTCTAAAGCTAGTAAAAGAGATTGTAGTGTCAGGAGGAGGATATCTGGCTACTTGAAGTGGTGGGCGGGCCAAGGTGTGGTAAACAACTCCTAACTTCACTTGGGTTAACTTCTTCACTGAAGTACATCGGTAATTCAACCATTAAACTAAGAAAGCAGTTAAAATGAAGAGTACTCCGGTTTGGAAAAAATGAGTCTCAAACCACCTAGAACTATATGGAATTTTATAGATTATGAAGTTCACTAGTCCTTTGTGAACCAAGTTCATTCAGATTGGTAGTTGATTTCTGAGTGGTACTCCAGTATTTGCACAGTATCCTATTTTCAAGTTTGACCATGGATTAATATCAGTTAGGGAACCATTGGAAACCAGGTAGCACTGCACAATTATTTCCTCCGTCCTAGATTGGAACTCATTGGCAGCACGCATCCACCAGGTTTTGTACTCACATTACAACACAAACTCGTAGACCATTCAGCCACTCGGACACGACTCAATGGCCTAAGAATTCTAACGTCTCCCAAGTCGTGATTTTAGCGGGAACACCAGCCAATGTTGTCGGCGAGTAATTGTCCTAACTCTGGACTGGATGGACTCCACTAGTTCCATCTCAAAAGTAAAGTCTTAAGAAACCTACTGTCAGAACACAGATTGCTTCTCTTCCAAAGGGTGTCCGTTGTGAAACCAGTTTATTCTTCGATGCCATTCTCAAACATAACGATTGGAATCTGTTCAATATGGTTGCTTGCTCAAGTGATATTTCAATATCATTCGATTCCGTTTCTAATAGTTAAGTCGTTAGGATAGCTAAGATGTACAATGCACCAGGACGCCTTATGTGATCCATCGAATCGTCATATCCTAACTGACGTGTGAATATTCCATTTAATCAATCCTGAAAAAAAGATGTGTCCAACAAGGTGACACCTAGTCAGGACTGTAGGATTACTTTTGTCCTACAGATTTAGTCCCTCCTCAATACTGACGATACAGAGTCTCGGCTTAGCTATAGTTAAAAACAGGATGACTTGACTTAACTTTATCTGTTTCTAAAACATAAAATAAACCATACAATTACACCAAGAAAAATGTACAAATCCATTGTCATTACAAAAATAGGACAAAAACGTACCGAACAGTATTGAAGGTACGGACAAAATGAACGGTCAATTAATTACATGTATATACAAGTAAAGTGACAGACAAAAAGGAACATTCAAGGTCATCACGTGGTGAGAGTTACAATAAATTGACCAATAATCGCGACAAAAAAGGTCACATAATATTGATTGGCTGTTTATCATACAGTCTATCTATCTATCTATCGGGATTAACACTCCCCGCGAACGATCACCACGTTGACCTTTCGTACGCTTCTTATATCTTGTTCCACTTCTTGAGCTGAAGTTTTCAAACACAGTGTCCTGACGTGGCCATCTTGGTCATAGTACATCTGCTTAACTATAGCCTTTCGCCAGAGACCTCTCTGTGTGTCAGCACTGTTAACTAAGACGAGATCATCAGGTTGTAGGTTGTGCTTTATATCCAACCACTTAGATCTTGTTTGCAGCATCAGAAGATATCCACGTAGCCATTTATGCCAGAGCAAATCATTCAAATATTTTGGAAGTAGTTGACTATAGTGTTGGAAGAAAGCATATCCACACATAGCATTCTCTTTACCTTTGTAATATTGTAATTTTCTTAAGAATTCACCAATTGCTGAACGAGCCACAGTTAAAAGTCTTTTTGGATCCAAGGAAATACACAAATCAGATGCATTGTCCTCACCGACTACTCTATGTGTACGTCCCATAGAATCGTCAGCTTCAATCAAAACTCGCAGAATCGCATAACGAGCAGAACAGTGTGCTTGACACCATGATCCAATGTCATCAGCATTTTCTGCTGGAGAATAAATCTCCATGGAAGTTACAGCTGAAGGAATCATTGACAACCAATTAATATAGACTACATCTGAGACATTGCCTTGAGCACAGTCGGTATTCAGACCGAACTGCTCCAGAACAAGAGGGAAATCAGATAAATAAATTCCAACGCACTCAGGTCGACACTTATCTATTGCAGATGAAAGGTTTGAAAACTTGCTGTCATACGTTCCTCCTGCTTCACACCAACCTTTTACAGGACCTCCATTTATGACATATTCAGTAGTTTTCGTGTGGAAATTTCGTTTTCCATAACAATCACGCCGAAACAGTTTACCTGAACCATATTCCGTCAGTTCATGAAGTCCAACTTGTAATTCAAAGGAACTTTCAGCATGTTCCACGTACATTTGCTTGTCTTCATTACGTAGAAATTCTGTTTTAGGATCCTTGAAACGAACACTAAGTACATTATCCAAAGAAACATCTTTAAATCCATCAACTTGTCGTACATCATCATAGTTAGGAATATTAGTTCCAACAGGAATTCCAGAAGTTTCAAACGTAACTACATCCAAACTAGTAAGGTCTGGCTGTAAGAAATTAACCTTTTCAAATGTAGAAGGCCATGGTAAATTTGTTAACAACCTTTCAGCATTATTCACAAGTCGTTGGAATCTTTTAGACACTGATCTATTTACAACGGCGACAAATGATTCAAACCTTGCACGAACACCAAAGGGATCACGGTACGACTCGATAAAACCAACATAGTTTTCAACTACAGGGTTCTTATCTTTAACACATAACCTGAAGGCATCTTTGTGAGTGGCTACTGAGCCAGTAGTGAAGCTTTCAGCATACTGATGCCACATTTCTGATTCGATTTGGTTAAGCGAATGTGCTTTAAAATCTTTACAACAATCGACTAGTAACTTCATCAGCTCACTACAGTCACCATATTCAAGCTGCAAAGATGTGTCCGAGGGAAGGGCATCTCTTAACTTCTCACGACGTTGACTTAGAGGGATTTGCAGGTCATGGTAACGTTGGGCTAACTGTCTTTGTTCTTCTTGGATAATAGGAGCGTCGAGATGACTTTCTGCAGCAAGCGTGTCAGCCTGGACTTTGAATGCATCTATACGTTCACGATGAGTAGCTACATCAGATTCAAGCAAGTTGTGCAGCTTTTGTGCGTTCATCCCACCGGTTAGATCACGACCGACATCCTCTGAGGCTATCTGAGCTTCAACATAATTCAACCATAACTTGACATCTACGTTACGAGCGAACTGTTGTTGACTACTTGCTTGATCTAAATTTTTCTTCTTGTCTCCCATGGCATTTACGAGATGAGACCAAGTTTCATCCAACTGTTCAATCTTTACTTTTATTTCTGGCGAGTTGTAGTGGTTTGCATTTAACAAATCCTGACCTGTCTTTTTAATATCTTCAACGCGGGATTGGTTCGCTTGTATTTCTGCCTCGAAATTCTGGTGCTTCTGCATCTTTGTTTGCAAATTCGTGGAGTCTTTGTAACTTTCATCAAGTGCATATTTAAGTTTTCCTGATATCCATGACTGCATTTCATCTGCATCTCTATCGAACATTTGGTAACGGTGGAAATCTTCAAGACGCTGACGGCGGTTCTGAGCTTTCTCCTTTAATGCATTTCGTCTACTTTGAAGACCTTCCTGAATCTCATGAACCTGTGAAGCCGCATAGTGGTTTGACTCGATTAATTTTGCAGCGAATTCATCAAGTTGTCGCATCTTTTCTTCTTGTGCTAAAAGTGACTTTTCGAAGTCTTCATGTTTCCTTATAAGTGCTTCCACAGAATCGAGTGAATCTCCCACATCATTTATTTCTAAGAGGGCCTCTTGCATACCAATCCAAGATTCCGACTGTTCAGCGTCGCGGTAAAAATACTGAAGGCCCATACACTGTTCTAGCTGTTCACGTCTTTCCTCACACAACTGCATCAAGAAGGCTCTCTCTCTTTCAAGGGTGGAAAGTTTAGCAGCTATGTCTCCATTACAGGGATGGCCAACACTTAGTAATGCCTGACCTTTTTGCATGCATGTATCGAAACTTTCAGCTCGAGAATTTATCTCAGCGGTGTATTCCTTATGTCGCCCTACTTGGGCTTCAGCACCAACTACATCCTTTGCCAAATCATCCGCCAACATTAACGTCTTCATGTCATTCATCCAGATACTCAAGTCTCTCCACTCAGCCGAAAAGCGATGCATCTTGAATGACTCTTCCAGTTTACCTCTTCTATCTACAGCCTGACTTTTCAGTTTATCCCATGCAGTAATTAATTCGTCATACTTGCCTTGTATAGTGTCTTGCGAATCAGGATGCTTCTGTGCAAGCGCCTTAGCATCATCTCCAAGTTGAACAATCTTTTCATCTGGGGCAGTCAAATCCCTTTCTAATGCTTCGTGCTTCCTTTGTAAGGCTTGGACTGAGGCAAGATCACGACCACAGTCCTCAATGGATAAGGGAATAGACTTTTCATTCACCCACGATATAGCTTTATCTGTGTCTCTAAAGAAGCACTGTATCTCATAGGCTTCCAGGAGCTTTTCTTGTCGTTTTCTAACCAGATCCTTCAGACGTTCTAGAGCTTCGCGGACCTGTCTGAACTTTTCTATGACTAGGGCATCCTCAGGAAATTTCTCTTTTAGAAGTTCATCTGCCTTCCGATAGATGTCTCCGGCACGACTTTCTTGATTCTCGGGATCTTTTGTAAACTCATTAAACCCTTTTTGAAGTGTCTCAGCATGTTCCAGGTCTTGACCGAAATCCTCTAATGTTACGTAAGTTTCGTTTTCACGTATCCAGAAAAGTATTTCGTCGACTTGGCGTAAAAACTGGACAAATTTAAGCTTTAGGTTAATGACACTGGATTTTTCTCTGAAAATAGCCATAAGCCTTTCCCACAGGGCATGCAATTCATCAAGACGGTTTTTGATAATATCTGTTGCGAAGTGTCCCTGACCAATAATTTCTTCTCCCGTAGAATCTAGAGCTGAGAGTGTTTCAGCATGAACTGTTACTTCGAACTCAAACTCTTGATGTTTCTGTTTTTTCAGCTGAAGATTACTGAGTTCATTAAAATCCTCATTTGTATATGTTTGCAGTTTTTCGTTGATCCAACACTCAAGTTCATCGGCATTCCACTTAAAATATTGATATCCTTTAAGCATGTCCAGAAACTTAGATATGGTTCTGGCGGACTCATCATTAAAAGATACAGCGACTTTATGGGAAGTAGAAGGTTTGTAAGGCGATTTATTGTGACAAGAACATTCGCGACTACCTTGTCGTAATCTTTCTAATTCCATTTCTTTCTCCTTTTGGACTATGCGCAATTTCGCTAGCTCCAATTCTACCATATAGCGTGATTTATCCTCATTGCTTCCAGAGAAATCAGCTTCATTACTCTTTCCTAACTGTGGAGTTAACGACGGCATAGTTTCATAACTTTTGTCTGCCATACTGTTCGAAACTTTGTAGGATTACTTTTGTCCTACAGATTTAGTCCCTCCTCAATACTGACGATACAGAGTCTCGGCTTAGCTATAGTTAAAAACAGGATGACTTGACTTAACTTTATCTGTTTCTAAAACATAAAATAAACCATACAATTACACCAAGAAAAATGTACAAATCCATTGTCATTACAAAAATAGGACAAAAACGTACCGAACAGTATTGAAGGTACGGACAAAATGAACGGTCAATTAATTACATGTATATACAAGTAAAGTGACAGACAAAAAGGAACATTCAAGGTCATCACGTGGTGAGAGTTACAATAAATTGACCAATAATCGCGACAAAAAAGGTCACATAATATTGATTGGCTGTTTATCATACAGTCTATCTGTCTATCTATCGCGATTAACAAGGACTGATATTCATCAAATATATGGCTGAGGCAATAACCCTCTTGACACCAGAGCTAGGCGTAGAGGTATGCTACCAGACAAAATGGCTACTTAATATAAGCTGATCACCTGATAGTCTTCTCCCTATGAAGCATAGCACTGAGGGATAAAGTTCAACAACCTGACCGACTACGCAGCCAGACCAAGTTTTCTAGTAAACACGTTTAAATTAGTCTCCCTGACTAAGATGACACTGGATAAGGACAAGAAGACATGTTTCGTAGGTACACAGTCAATTTGGCTAACATTTGAGCTATCAAAGTAGCTGATACGTTTCTTCATCAAGTATCAAGCTGGACTTTGCATGTTATAACAGGTTGACATCTGGCAGACAACGATAATGGCTTGAATAAAAACATCGAGGAAAGCCGCGATAAACTTACCACAGCGTTTAGAGATAACAAAGAGATTCCTCTCATCGGAATTCTACCAACTACCAACATGTATTTGTAGTTGATTCGATTAACAGAGCTTCTGTTATCAATCTCTCCCTATACCCTGTGAAATTAGATTTTAAAATTCTCATCCTATCCCATCCTATTGTATTGTTGTGTGTAACTGCATGTAGTGCTATAGCTGAACTATTCTCTAGATTTCTTACCTTATTCGGGTCAACCAATCTAGATTTTGCCAGGTTTTTATGTTCAGCTAGTCTGACTGCCCCTGTTCTACTAGTTTGACCTATGTATTTGACCTGACAATCATTGCAGGGTATGAGATAAACTAAATTGTTTTGTTTTAAAGGCTCTACAGGATCCTTTAACCAACAAAGCTTGTTTCTAATTGAGTTTGTGGGTTTGAATGCCATTTTTATTCCTGCCTTGTTAAGAATTCTGCGTAAGGCTTCCGAGGTTCCTTCCTTGTATGGAATTACTACTGATGATTTAGATTCCTCATTATTGGTGTCGTCATCAATATTATTATTATTATTATCACTATTATCATTATCATTATTATTGTTATTATCACTATCGCTACTATCATTATTTATTTTATTTTTACATTTCCTTACATATTTCGTGACTAATTTATCCGGGTAATTATTAAGTGTCAAAGCTTCTTTTATGTGTATCAGTTCCTGTCTTAGATTTTCTTTGGTACTACTTCGTTTTTGTGCTCTGTCATTTTAACATTTCACCAATCCTATTTTTACTGACATAGGATGGGACGATCGGAAGTCTAAATATCTGTTTGAGTGTGTGGGTTTCCTGTAAACACTAGTGTTTAACTTCCCATCTTCTTTCCTTTTTACGTTGCAATCTAACATTGGGAGCTCCCCTTCCTGATTTTCCAATTCATAAGTGAATTGAATTGCTTCAACCGTCAAGTTGATGTGTTCTAAAAACCTATCTATATCTTGTGTTTTAAGTACAGTAATTGTGTCATCTACATACCTCCACCATACTTTTGGGGTAGGGGTGAACGTTCCAATCGCTATGCTTTCCCACTTATCCATGAATATATCTGCTACAACTGGGGATATTGGTGATCCCATGGCAACTCCTTCAGTTTGTTTGTATATTTTCCCTTGAAGCTTTGAAACTTAATAATTACCCGGATAAATTAGTCAAGAAATATGTAAGGAAATGTAAAAATAAAATAAATAACGATAGTAGCGATAGTGATAATAACAATAATAATGATAATGATAATAGTGATAATAATAATAATAATAATATTGATGACAACACCAACAATAAGGAATCTAAATCATCAGTAGTTATTGCATACAAGGAAGGAACCTCGGAAGCCTTACGCAGAATTCTTAACAAGGCAGGAATAAAAATGGCATTCAAACCCACAAACTCAATTAGAAACAAGCTTTGTTGGTTAAAGGATCCTGTAGAGCCTTTAAAACAAAACAATTTAGTTTATCTCATACCCTGCAATGATTGTCAGGTCAAATACATAGGTCAAACTAGTAGAACAGGGGCAGTCAGACTAGCTGAACATAAAAACCTGGCAAAATCTAGATTGGTTGACCCGAATAAGGTAAGAAATCTAGAGAATAGTTCAGCTATAGCACTACATGCAGTTACACACAACAATACAATAGGATGGGATAGGATGAGAATTTTAAAATCTAATTTCACAGGGTATAGGGAGAGATTGATAACAGAAGCTCTGTTAATCGAATCAACTACAAATACATGTAATAGGAATGATTCATCACCTGTCCCCGATATCTGGAAAATTCTACTACCCATACGACAAATAGGAGAGAACAAAGAAAACTATAAAACTCAAGTGTCAAAGTCGTGTGATTGCAGTTGATATGATTATGAACAATAAATTTTGTTCGAAACGTCATCCAGTAAATAATACTGTTTCACTGTGTGATATATCCAGTATACTATCTAATATGGAATTTCTTTCTTCCGCAATGCCCATGTTTTTCACATATATATCTATGCAGCATTATATCTTTATCAGAACTAACGTGTGAAGTTTAACTTATTCACAAACTAATATTGAAGCGGTTTAATCTTAAACACTGTCATTGATTTATTTGGTGGATGGTGACTACCAGTGTAATCCAGGATGCGCATTTCGTCCCATTTGGGACTCGTCCTCTGGATGTATCTTCATTTCTCAGTGAGTGATGTTGTTCCCAGCAAGGCTCGAACACAGTGCCTATAGTTTCAAACGCCAAAGCCTTATCCACTAAACCGCCTCGGCCACGAGAGCCACCTCGTGTGGAACGGTTCATATTAATTATTTAATTGAATTTTAGATTTTCCCGTCGATTTTTTAGACGGAGCTGCTCATCGAAGCATCTGCACAAGAAGCCAACATGTCAACCTGAGACCGAGCACTTCGGTCCAATCAATCGACAGGAAAATCTAAAATTCAATTAAAATGTCAATGGTTGTTGAAAATCTGAAAGTTGACAGTTCTCACTTCAGTTTTATCCCGTTCCCTACAGGTTGAGGTTTATTGCCAGAAATCTCAGTAACTAACCACTATCAACTGACGCGCATTCAGTTCGATATGAATAAACACAACATGCTCATATTGTGATATCAACAAGATTGTGCTTGTCAACAGTATCATGTCAATGAATATGCAAGCAGTTCTAATAATTGGATTGAACATTGTACAATTCAGAAAGAACATTTATTCGATAGTTTGTGTTGACTTCAAAAACTGTCCTAAATATCTTTCAAATTCTTCAATTCACTGTTAACTATCTCTTGTCTAACTGACGCATCACATGTATAAATCCTCCTTCACATGGCACAGTGGTTAGGATGCGTGCCGACCATGCACATGGCCCGAGGTTCGATCCCCTGCCGACGCACACCCGATATCTATGGTCGGTCTGCATAATTCGGGCTACCGATACCACATGCTGAAAATTCCATACTTGTACCGAAAATACTGTATGGTTTCAAGCTATAACCAAAACTTTAAGAAAGAATTTAAAAAAATAACTCTCATTATGGGTAAATTTTGTTTTGATAAAGTCTCACAGTGTTATACAGTAATGTTTACTGATGACGTTTCGAGCACAATTTATTGCTCATAATCATATCAAGGTAATCACACGACTTCCTAAATTCATTTATATAAGTCCGTTGTTGTTCACTTGATTTCCACTTGATTTGATTGGTAGTATTATTTTCCATATTTCGGGTATGAGTGATGATTCATTCCTATTGCATGTGTTAGGTGTAGATTCGATGAACAAGGATTCAGTAATGAACCACTCTCTTTCTCTCCACCTACCTAGATTACTTTTTAGAATTTTAACCCTCTCCCACCCTATTGTGTGGTTGTGTGTTAATGCATGTATTGCAATTGCAGAGCTTTTTTCTAAATTACTTATCTTCTCTGGGTCAACCATTCTTACCTTAGCTAAATTCTTATGTTCTGACAATCTGACTACCCCTGACCTACTAGTTTGACCTATGTAGTTGACCTCACAGTCATTGCAGGGTATTTTGTAAATTATATTATTTTGTCTAATTGGGTCCACTGGGTCCTTTAACCTACAGAGCTTGTCCCTGAGTGAGTTTGTCGGTTTAAATGCCACCCTAATTCCTGCTTTATTTAGAATCCTACGTAGGGTCTCAGATGTCCCCTCTTTATATGGTATAACTGTGGATGACTTATATTCTCTCCTATTTATGTTATTATTACCAGTTTCACAATTCTTTTTATTTTTATTTTGGCGTTTTTCAATCTTCCTAATGAATTTTAGAGGATAGTTATTTAACACCAACCCCTCTTCTATCTGTTTTATCTCATCATTTAGGTCTCTTTTTGTGCTACTTAGTGCCATTGCTCGGTTTGTTAAACACTTAACTAAGCCTGCCTTAACAGTTAAAGGATGAGATGAATTAAAATCTAAATATCTATTAGAATGCGTTGGTTTTCTATAAACACTAGTGTGTAGTTTGCCTTCTTCTATTCGTTTTATTTTACAATCTAACATCATAGCTAATTCTCCTTGCTCATTTTCAGTTTCAAATGTGGATTTTATTCCCTCCACTAGTGAGTTTATGTGTGTCAAGAAGCTAGAGATATATTCCGTTTTTCACACCGTGTGTGAAAGTGTCATCCACATATCTCCACCATATTTTTGGAGTAGGATTAAATGTATTAAGAGCACTATGTTGCCAACTGTCCATAAATATATCTGCTACGATAGGGGATATTGGTGATCCCATTGCTACTCATTACTCTCACTCTAATCACTTTAGTCTCTTTCATGATTTCGACTGTCTGCCTTCAAGTAAGTCCTGAAGAATAAGCTACTACTGGGTTCAGAATACTTCGAGAAGTTTATTTAATCGTGATAACAAGTTGTTAGCATCATGGATGACATTTGGTTTTAAATAATCATTGAACAGACAGCCAATTCCAGAGTGGTTATAAAATGGATCTTGTCTGCTTCCCTCCAGTCAGCTTTTCAGACACATCACCACCTTGATATCACCAAACAGTCGAATCAGTTTGAACCAGGCAAGAATGATAAATGTACCAGGATAATATGAGCCCAACTTTTTATTTATTTCGAGGACTCTTCCTAACAGACTGGCACTAACCTGAACAACACAAAAATAAATGTGACATTAAGAATTTGCAGATATTTATTTCTCTATGACAAGGGGTAATTGGTAGGAACTAAGAGTAACACTAAGTCAGCAATAATGCAAGTTATTTAAATAATTAGAAGTGAAAAGGATTGACTATTTGTGCGAAAATTAGGTGACTATGCTTGAAAAGGAACGGATAGATTTCAAGAGATTTTTGTGGATAGAAGCAAAATTTAACTATGAAGAGTGTAAAAAAATAAAGGGTTAATTAACCGCAGAAAATGTTTTACAGGACATCAAAAAATGTAGGGGATTAAGACGAGTCATGTTTAGACGAAAAATGAAGTTTTTTAAACAGGAGAGAAGAATTGCAACTTGTACAATTTGTTATCACCAAGACAGTGAGATTAACCACTGTCTTTCTGTGTACATTGATTTGGCTTTAATCATTTCACGGTGATTGCCTCGGCAAAACACAGCAGGTTAGGTTTCTTTTGCCTGTTGATTATTTTGAACTTCACCAGATTGTCTACAATATGATCACTATCCAATAGGTGGTGTGCAGTCGTACTGTTTAATGTCTGTGAACTCTTTATTCTCAGGTTCCTGGGTATGTATTCAGAAATCCGAACAATAATTCATCTATATGTTCTTCCAGTGTATGTGCTTTAGAAAGTACTTGTAAATTGGTAGGCGCAGCTGGAGACAACATGAGGTGGTAGTCTGTCCGCTTTTGACTGTCTTAAACAACTGGTTATTCGATAAACATGTACCAGCTTGGTAACTGGATAGGTTCTTTTCAGGCCGGCGTTCAAACTGCATTTTATTCTACTGGCAGTATCATCACTTTTGAAGGCAAGTTGTAACTTACCTATTATTTGTTAAACTCCTTCTAGTTAAACTTTGCTTCTGTCCACAAAAATCTCTTGAACTCTTTCCACTCCTTTTCAAGTATAGTCATCTAATTTTCGTTTAAATAGCCAGTCTGTCTCACTCTTCATTATTTTACAACTTTCATCATTCCTGACTAGTGTTAATCTTACTTACTCTTAGAATTATAATTAAAAAATCACATGAATGGATCAACAGTTAAATATTGAGTGGAAGTGTGAAGGCAGTATTATCGACCAACTCAGTCCTCTCCCCCATATCATATTGAGTGATTTAGGAAAAATTCTAACTATTCCTAATTTTAGGCGCCTAGTACTTCAGCTATCAAATCCACAATTTCATGATACTATTATCTTCTTTAGATCCCAAAGGGACATAGGGCTTCAGACGCACGTCTCCATTGCGTTCGGTTCTTCGCCAGCATTTTCCCCTGGCTCCACGTCTGCTCACATGCTTTCATCTCCTCTTCGTACGATCTCCTGGATGTCACCCTCGCACTGACGACCAAATCGCCACTTCCCATTCGGGTTCCAATGGAACAATGGCCTGGCGTGTGATTTCACTTGCATGTTATCTCAGGGTATGGCCAGTTCACTTACATTTCTCGCTGTACATCTGTTTCACAATTGATTCCTGGTTGGTTCGTCTACAGAGATCTCCGTTGGTAATCTTTTCTGGACGGCCACCTGATCTTAAGTAGTATTGAGCGGAAACAGGTGTTAATGAAGGTTTGTAGTTTGTTCGAAGTGCTAATCGTGACGTGGCGCCAAGTCCCTGATTCGTATGTTAGCACCGACTTCACATTGGAGTTGAAAATCCGCATCTTGCTTTTCATGCTGAGTACAGTTCACCTTATCACAGACATGAGACAAATGAAAGCTTGCCTTGCTTTCCCAATCCTTGCTTTGATATCTTCATCAGTTCCGTCCACCTGTGGTTGAAACGATGCTTCCTAGGCGGGTAGGTAAAGGAGGCTGCTTCTTTCAGATTTCTCCCACTTACGCTGATTGTTGTCTGTTGTTGATGCTGTTGGCCAGGAGTCTTCATCACCACATCTGTTTTTTCTATGTTCACCCGAATTCCTTCCTATATTTGATGCTTCTTCTGTCACCAACTTGTTGCTGTTCACTTGCATATCTTCTAGTTTGTGGGAAATCAGACAAATATCATCAGCGAAGTCCAGATCCTCCAAGTATTTTGTGTGGGTCCATTTTATGCCTGTTTCCTCGCTGTACGCTATCTGTCGCTGATAACTGAATTCAAAATGATCATCATTAAACGACTGCAATTAGCAGATTCTCAATTACTAAAATGGTGCTCTTTGGAATTAACTTTACAGCAAGGAATTGAAAAAAAGTGGAAATTGTTTGCTTTTGCAAGTTTATCATCAAAACAGCTATAAAATAGCCATGACAAGTGAAATGATCTTCGAGAGGAATGGGAACCTTAACAGTTCTCAGAAGACACATCTGAGACACTGATGCGAACACCCCTTTAGAAACAGATAAACTTATCCATACCTATTACACTATTGTTTACCATCCAGCCAAGCACTGTTATGGTATGCAGACACGAACGGTTCACGTGAACGAATTCAATCAGAATAACCTGGTATCATGACTTTATAAGCGGTTGAAGATGCTTATTTAAGATCAGTAACTAGATGGGTTAATGTAGCTGCTTGTCTGTGAGAATCCGAGATAGTTCCATCAAACTGGTGTAGATTATCGATCATCCCATTCTGTGACAATATGTGTGGTAACAGCAGCATAATCCGCTTGACTGGCGAAGCATCCTGAGATCCTTAGTTTAACAAATACTAACCATGAAATAAAAACTACAAAATCAGGAAACCCAGGCGGTTATCTGATCGGGATGAGACTTCATCGATCCAGTTGTTTTTCACTTCGACAAATTTCGGAGAATAACAAAACTGTCAGGTGTCCAACGCTTGACCAACAGGTGCTGTGACAATGTTCGACTATGAATTGAGTGAGAAAAGTGTTTGCTATGTTAACCAAAAAAAGCTACTAGCAATAGTCAGGCAGTTGTGTAAGGCGTTGTGGAGAGTCGTCAACCAATGTAAAGTAATCTAATGGATGGTGGATGTGAAATTCCATAAAAAAAGAAATTCACACGAACAGAGTTGTAGATTATGTCCAACTTTACCAATAAACGGATGTCTACATCAAACCCCAACGAATTTCCGCATTGTACCTCTTTGTAGAGTGTCATTTTGATATCACTTTGCAAGCTAAACATGCCTCATATTATGTCCCAATTTGATATCTCAATATGAGAGTGGCTTCTTCACCAGTTTGCAGTTTCGTCGTAATTTTGTCTTATGCATTGACCGACAGATATTTGGAAGGTGAAAATATTGTGGTTAGATGGATGGAATTAGATTGTAAAGGAATGCTCAACAATAATTTATATTTTCCTATGCATTATTCCCCTCTGTCAACCCGCTAGTCTCTTATCTTACATTGAGAAACCATCAGACACCTACCTTTCTTCCACGCATTTTCTGACAGTGAAAAAGAAAAGAGAAGACCAAGAGAAAACCAGAAATGATGTGCTTGTATTTCACTAAAAAACGCTTATTTCATCAGAACGGTAAAATAAGATGTGCTGAACACCTCTCGAGTAAAGACAATCATCAATCAGTTCTGTAGGTGTAATAAAACATCAAGAAGTAGACGGTGTAATGGCAGAAGCGAGAAGATGAATTCAAAATTGTCGCCTTGTAAAACAACATCCCTGTCAATTTCTAGTCACTAACTGGTTCATTAAAACAAAATGACGATAGTGACTGAGAAGGAAGGGAATGTACAGAAATAAGGGTAAAAAGCATCAGAACTAGGATGAAATATAAAAATGGAATTGCTATTATTAGTTAGCTAGTTAGTTATTTAATGACTAAAATCATAAACTTCTCTTGTGTCCTGCTAAAACAAAAGAGCGTTAAAAATATTCAACATTCGTGGTACTAAAAATGTTGGCTCATTTAATATAAAAATGAACGAAGAAAGTAAAAGGGTTCGAACAGAGAGTATGAGGGGAAGACAGTAATGTTTCTTTTTGTGATAAACGGAGAAAGTACTGGACAATTCATCAATGTCTTTACTTCTTGTTCATTGACGAAGTATTGGAGGTGTTGACCATGACTGGTGGTTATTGATGATCAACATTCGTCCTGAATCCACGTCGTAATGGTATATGCATGTAGGAATTATCAAATGATTTATGTCGTACATACCAACAAGCTGGACAGAAATATTTGAAACATTCTAATGCTCTGCAAAAATATATACCGGGAAATGTGGTACAACTGCTACAAACCGTATCTTCTAGATAGGGATCTATTTGAATTGTTTTGATGAATTTCGGCGTTCGAATATTGACAAAATTAGCAATGATAGCCTTTGTATAACTTTTATTACTCGAGAAAACCACTCTAGCAGAACCTGAAAGATAGAGAAAAATGCGCGAGAAAACAAAAACGATGCGTATACATCCACCTGTGAGAGTGACATTGGTTTGTCAGTTTGTCAAAGTGAATAGAAGAGAATCTATTATGTATCACAAAGAAAGGTGATGCCAGCTTACTGCCATAACAAATTTCGTTATTATTACCTTCAGTAAATTAGAAGAAAATCTTTTAGACTATTAGGAATTCCTCTGCACAGCAAGTAGTGTTATGCACCACCACCGAAATATACGCTGAAAATGTGACAGAAATTTATTCACATGTCTGCAATCCAAATTTTATCTGAAGTCTAATGATTCAACTCAGTTGATCAGGTCAAACATACTTGCGATCAGTCGGAACCAGGAGTCCATTGCTTCAATCTTCAGGTTTCAGTCTAATGAGCTAAATATTAACCACACTAAATTGTCTCATGCTCCAGCATTTACGATTATTTTTATCCCTACATATTACATATCTTCCGGTTTTGATGAAAGCAGTAATATACAACTGACTGTGGACTGTTGGGTCAATAGAGGTATAATATGTTGACAAAGTGAATCATCTAGATAGTTCGTTAATCATGTTAATCGACGTCAAACATAATGGTGCAATATGACTGTTATATTCCACTGCACAGACTTACCAGTAGGATATTTGTACCGATCTGTATCCAAAGCTGCGTAAACAACATTTCCAAATATATCATCCATAATTTTCACGAGTGCTTCTGCAGTAATCAATGCATGCAGCGCTCCAACAAATACAGAACGTTTCATATCCTCTGGCTTAGGAGTTGACTTTGAGAAGTGACCATCACTTAAAACCCATGGAATCACCTAGAATACAAGAAAATCCAGAATGTGACACTGATTACCAATTTGGGACTATATATTTTTAAATTTCATGAGAGTAATTACAGTTAACATGCATCAACTCCCTTAATATTAAACGATCGTAATATTAACTGAAAATGCCAGATTCCAGGATAAGCTGAGTGTGGACATCATGATGAAGGAAAAGTATTTGCAGGTGGTTAATGTTGACAAATGATCAGATCACTTTAATAAGCCATTGGTTATCTGCTCTACTCTGCATGATTTTAATTCGGCACAGGCCTATTCGCCTATTTGTTCTTCGCTTCCCACTGACTAAAATTATGCAGTTAGATATTATTCACTTGTAGTAATTCTGCGCTGAAATTCCTCTGAGTATCTGGAGGGGATCTGTAGCTCAGGTGGATGACCATGATTGTAGTTCTGGTCTCTAAGCTGGTTGATTTAATTGCGAAGCATCCGTTTTCCATCTAGAAAACCGCTTATCCACAGGTTTCAGTATGAAGAAAGTAGATGAATGTCTGATATTGTATATATTCACAACATCCATAGAACACAGAAGTGACCTACTTGACTTTCTTAGCTTATTCAAGAGGATATGAGGATATGCATAGGAGCAATTTGTGTGAAGTAAAATTCACTTTGCACATTGTTGAAAGGGAAAAAGCATTCACTCAACAGATTGTAAGTCGATGTTTTATTATTTTCCTTTAAAAACTCCGATATTTCTAAAAAAAGTCACATTTTGCAAAGAGTACTTTGAAAGACAACACAATAGCCGCTGGTCTTCAGTCTGAATGACAGCAAGACAATGAGTAGTACTACATTTGTCTGAAATATGTATGAAGTAAGAGACATTTGCTTGTGGATTGGCATTCCTGTCCACTGTCAAATATACATCACAGAATCTTTTTCATTTTCGCGATATTATTATTGCTCCCTTGGGTTCCTAGTGGAACATAGGGCTTCAGTTGCACGTCTCCACTTGTTTCTGTCTTCTGCTGTACTTTTCACCTGCATCCATGTTAGTCCAGACTGTTTCAATTCCTCTTCACACGGTCTCCTCCATGTCACCATTGGACATCCCACTCGCCACTTCCTGTTCGGGTTCCACTCGATGCTCAGTAATGTGTATTTCGATCTGTATAGCCGTTCGCCCTATATAGCTTTCCCCGGTGGGACAGCTACATTTGTAAATAGGCATAAAAGCTGCGCAGCTAGGCAGCTTATCTTTCACTTGAGCACTCATAATTGGTCGTCTAGACAAAATGACAAACAAAGCTTGGCAGTAGTATAAGTCGGTCCAATTCACCTTTAGAAGTACGTCACTAGCTGTCTGTGATCATAGGTGCCTGCGTTCTGTCTCACATGCTAAGTGGTATATTACGATGTGCAATATTGAGGTTAGGCGTCGGTCGAGTGTCAGGTGAGTTGGAAGGGAAATCAATCGACGAGGTTGTAAAGTTACTTCGATTGAGATGGTTGTGACATGTATTACATACGCCTAGCCATCACCTTCCTTGACGGACAATATTAACTGCTACAGGATCGATGAGGTTGATAAAGAGCTAGCACGAGGTGGTCAAACCAAAATATGGCATCAATCAATGAAATCCGCGACAGTTAGTTTAAGCCAGGCACGTAGGAAGGTGTAGACTTCTTGGTTAGGGTCCTCGGGACAGTAAAAACCAATGTCTGGAGACAATTGGTGATATAGCTCAAAATCATTTTTGATGGCGCAGATGCATCCACTCCTTGTGACTTGTAATTTTCAATGAAACTATTTTGTTCTTCGTTATTACTATTCCGTGTATTCCTTTTGTCTCATATCCCTGTCTGCTGTCTCTATTTTGCATTTCTTCCACTTTCTTCTCTTGCTTTGTGTGCTACATGGAGTGTGGCGACTTGAACTGCTGCACATCGGTGCAAAGTTTTATGCTGAAAACAGACGGACAGGCATAACTTTTAAGATTTGACCTATTTTATTTATTTATTGAATTGTCTACATATACACTACCTTCTTTATTCCTATCGCCATCTGCATAAACCTTATCATCATTAGTTTTGTATTCATGATAATCATCGTTATTACTGACATTGTAAATATTTATGCTGACAACAATCAGCATAAATGGAAGGAACCTGAAAGAAACAACCTCTTTTACCTACCTGAGAGGCATCGTTTCAACTACAGGCCAACGGAACTGACGAGGATATCAAAGCAAGAATCGGAAAAGCAAGACAAGCTTTCACTACTCTCAAGTCTGTGTGGAGGTCAACAACACTCAGCATCAAAAATAAGATCCGGATCTTCAACTCCAATGTGAAGTCACTGCTACTCACTATACGGATCAGAGACTTGGCACAGCGACATAAAGAGCATCTCAAACAAATTACAGACCTTCATTAACAGTTGTCTTTGCTCAATACTCAAGATGAGATGGCCTGTCAGAAAAGATCAGCAACAGGGATCTCTGGAAATGAGCGAACCAACCAGGAACCGATTGTGAAACAAATATGCAGGAAGAAATGGAGATGGATTGGCTGGCCATCCTCTGAGGAAACCATCAAGTGACATCACTAGACTAGCCATTGCTCGAGTGGAAATCGAAAGGGAAGCGGCGAGTTGGTCGTTAGTGTGAGTGTGACATGGAGGAGGTCATGTGAAGAGGAGATGAAAACGTGTGGGCAGACATGGAGCCAGTTGAAGACTGTAGCAGAGAACAGAACGCAATGGAGACGCACGGCTGAAGCCGTATGTTCCTGTAGGAATTGAATAATAATTGTGGTAATAATCTGGAGACAGTATTGTTCGCTTATATGTCCTGTTCTTATAATATTATTACTGGGGATATTTAACCATTTATGATATGTCAGTCATACAGTAAAAATAATTCAGACGTTTCAATCTATCTGGCAAATTTGAAATGGAAACTAAACACACACACACACTATACTACTGATCGGTTGTGGTAAGTAGCTGAATACCAACCACACATCAACCAGTAGTGATCGCCAGTCAGATCAAGGCGATCTAAACACCGGACAGCCGTTTCTCTGGTTTGAGATAGATAGAGCTCATTTACCGGTGTATTGAGCTTGACTCATCTCACACATTCATTGTCACTGCATATATCGATGAATAAATTATGTTTAATAATAATAATAATAATTTGCTTTAGTCCAAAAACAGTATTAACGATACAGCAAGGAATTTTCAGCATTCAGTACAATATTGCATCTAATTTACTCAAAAACGACAACAACAAAAAATAAATAAACGAAATAATCATTACATAATAATGTTAACAAAACGTTTTTATAGCAGCTATATAGCAATTACAGTATACGATAAGGAGAAAAATACGCATAAAGTATAAAATTATAGTAATAATAGTAATAACAACTAAAATAAAAATAGCAAAGTTATAATTAAACGATGGAAAGGGTGACACCATAAAATTACAGAAAGATGAACAATGAAAGGGTCGATTCACTTTGCTAATTACATGGTAACTTATATGTTTCACGTCTAACAGAGTCTTCACCACATAAAATACGGGCTAAATACGGTATTGTAGAATTTTTGTACTTAGTGGTTCGAGCATATAACTTTTTATATTGACTTCTCGTCCTACCTGATGAGATACAAGGGGATAGTTGTGAATAAAAGGGGTGCAGAGGGTTTGACAGTACGGCCTTTGCCCACTTTGTACAGGAATTTATGTGTCTCTCAACTATAGTACTGGCTAGCTTACGCAGTGGCAAACCACAAGCCCTACTCACAGCATTTAATAACCTTCGTAATATGACATAGTCTTTTTTAAGAAGCCCAGGAAAGATTAATGGAGAACAATAGAGTACAATAGGTAAAATACAGGAGTTTAAAAATTGCAAAACTAAAGGTTGGTTGACACCTGATTGTCTCACCTTTTTAATGTAGAAGGTAAGACGAAACATTTTCTAAGAGATTGATAAGATGTGGGATGACAATGAAAGGTCAGAGGAAAGAACTAATCCAAGGTATTTAATGCTTGACTTGGTTTCAATTTCGGTGCCATCTAAGCTACTCGAAATTATCTGCTCTACTCTCCATGATTTTAATTCGGCACAGGCCTATTCGCCTGTTTATTCTACGCTTCCCACTGACTAAAATTATGCAGTTAGATATTATTCACTTGTAGTAATTCTGCGCTGAAATTCCTCTGAGTATCTGGAGGGGATCTGTAGCTCAGGTGGATGACCATGATTGTAGTTCTGGTCTCTAAGCTGGTTGATTTAATTGCGAAGCATCCGTTTTCCATCTAGAAAACCGCTTATCCACAGGTTTCACTATGAAGAAAGCAGATGAATGTCTTATATTGTATATATTCACAACATCCATAGAACACAGAAGTGACCTACTTGACTTTCTTAGCTTATTCAAGAGGATATGAGGATATGCATAGGAGCAATTTGTGTGAAGTAAAATTCACTTTGCATATTGTTGAAAGGAGAAAAACATTCACTCAACAGATTGTAAGTCGATATTTTATTATTTTTCTTTATAACACTCCTATAATTGCAAAGAGTTCTTTGAAAGACAATACAGTAGCCACTGGTCTTCAATCTGAATGAGAGAACGACAATGAGTAATGCTACACTTGTCTGAAATATGCATGAAGTAAGAGACATGTGCTTTTGGAGTTGCATTCCTGTCCACTGTCAAATATACATCACAGAATCTTTTTCATTTTCGCGATATTATTATTGTTCCCTTGGGTTCCTAGTGGAACATAGGGCTTCAATTGCACGTCTCCACTTGTTTCTGCCTTCTGCTGTAGTTTTCACCTGCTTCCATGTTAGTCAACACTGTTTCAACTGCTCTTCACACGATCTCCTCCATGTCACCCTTGCACTGACGTCCCAATCGACGCTTCCCTTTCGGTTTCCACTCGAGCTATGGCCTGACGCGCGATGTCACCCAACGGCCTTCTCAGCGAGTGTCCTATCCATCTCCACTTTCTCCTGCATATTTGCTACACGATTGGTTCTTGTTTTGTTTCTTCCCATAGTTTCTTGTTGGTTCTTGTTCTTTCCGGCCATCTGATCTTCAGTGTAGAACGAAGACATTTGTTGATAAAGGTCTGCAACAGGCTGTTGGAAATATTCTTTGTGACCCGCCAATTTTCAGATCCGTTCGTATAGAAGAACTGACTGACTTGACGTTTGTATTGAAAATCCAAATCATTTTGTTGTTGATGCTGAGGAGTGACGAAGATTTCCAGATTGGTTTCAGGTTGATGAATGTGTTTCTCGCCTTCCTGATTCTCGATTTGACACCCTCGTTCGTTCCTCCAGTAGTTGAGACAATGCTCCCTAGATAAGTGAATGAAGTAACCTCTTTCAAATCCTTCCCGTTGATGGTGATTGGCGCTGGATGTTGCTGCTGCTGTTGTTGTTGGTTGGTTATTTTCATAACCTCCGTCTTGTCTATGTTCACCTGGAGTCCTGTCTTTGCTGCTTCTTCGACCAGTTTGTCGGTTTTCGCTTGTAAGTTTTCGATTTTGTGTGACATCAAACATAAATCATCTGCGAAATCCAGGTCTTCTAGGTTCTTCACATCGGTCCAGGATATCCTTGTCTTCTCGTTCCCCACTGTCTGGCGCATAATCCAGTCCACCACAATTAAGAATATCATTGGTGATAATAAGCACCCTTGTCTGACTCCTGTATTTACTCCAAACGCTTCGCTGAGTTTTCCGTTGTGGATCACTTGACATGTGCCGTTGTCGTACAGCTGTTGAATAAGGTTGATGAATATTTGAGGTACGCCTTAGTACTTGAGAAGTTTCCAAATTACTTCGCAGTCAACGCTGTCCAATGCTTTCTCAAAGTCTATAAAGTTGAGGTAGAGATTTGATTGCCATTCCATGCTTTCTTCGATGATGATATTATGCAGAACGCACTAATTTGTTCAAGTAATTCAATTCAACATTTTGAATAAACTTGTTGTGATGAAGTGGAATAAATCGCACTCCAGTCTCTGTTGTCTTCTCCTGATCGATATATGAGTTAGAGAGGTGGCTAAATACCTCCCCCGATCTGACTGTTCCAGAATTAATAGCTTGTTTTTGGACATCATATATTAAGTCCCTCCAAATGTCAGACAGTTAGATTCATCTTTGGGCATAAAAGTGATCCACACTAACTGGTCTGTTCACAAGATGTATGTAGGGGTGTGTAGTGTACGTTGTGGGTAAGAAGAATTTACTATTTTTCTGACGATATGGTTTGACTGTATTTCAGCTAACTCGTGCGAGGCACGAACTGCTCCGTAGACAGACTTGAGAAGAGTTAAATTTATTTTGTAGGTGCTTCTTCTGGTAACCTAATGACTTGACGATATGCATATTTGCATATCACGAATAACCCACTTCGAAGGAATTTCAGTAGATTCATCAACAGTGTGTATCATAAGCTCGATAGAACCCACAAACATTCCAATATTCATGGGATGATTTCATCTTCTAAATTTCAGTCTTTTCCACTATCTTGAAGTAACAGCTAAGAGGAATTATTCAACAGCATACTCTTCACCAAACATATGACATTCACCGTAAAATATGTACCTACCTGCACATCTTTGGATACGAACTTAGGACTTGACATTTTGTAATAATTTCCACCTTTGTCAGGATTTTCGAAACAGTTTGCCAGCAGTTTAGAAACAGAAGTCTCCTCTTCGAATATTAGATAACAGTAGCCTAAAATAGGAAGATTTTACAGCGTCAGTCAGATGAAACAAAACAGGTGGAAATTGGCCTTCTTACTATTTATTCATAAAATCACCTACCTCTGCTTGGATATCTCTTGTTATCTATAGGGCTCGAATGACTTCCATCCTTTGGTGGCCAGAAGACAGTAGCTTTGCCAAATTGAGAAAAAGCCTTCACTATTCTATCGCTTGTACTATCCCACGGCAATCCACCAAGAAATACTTTCCGAGAAAAAGGTCCAGATTTATTATTGCTAAGCGGTAGTCTCCCCGACCATTGGTAGATGGTTTCACCTTTGGCTGCTAGGGTACCTGAAATGTGAAACATAATGCTCACCAGTTTCCTGTATCAGATAAAAACGTGGATGGTTGACTGACGAGTAGTTTAATCAGCAGCCAGGTGCATAATTATGCACGTTTCATGAAATCTCAAGTTGAAGTGAGAAGAACAGTGCTTCACTCGTGAATGAAAGCCTAATCTAAAGAACCGTAGCCAAATTAGCTAACTAGATAAATAGTTTCCCATTAAATCAACTAGCATATTATTATTAATTTGCACAAGGAGCCCACATGTCAACCTGAACCACAGCATTTCGATCCAATCAGTCGATGGAAACCCTAACTGAACTAAATATAATTGAGTAGTTCGTCCAGCAAATGTTTTTTCTCACTTAAATCTTTCTTCACTGGACTTCAAACCTTTAAATCTTTGAGATACAATATGCAGAGGTAAACATGTTGAGGAACCGGTGTCAAGGTCATTGTAGATAGACACTTGTTAGAACAGCATCACTTTCTGGAAGCTGGTTATTCCCTATTTTCAGACATGCTGTTACTCATAAAATATGCAGACAAAGTGATAACGTCAATTGATAACAAGATTACTGGTAAAACTTGCCTGCTGAATTCCTATAGACATTAGCAACTTTGTCTACATCATTTGTGAATGAATTCAGACGTTGTTGATAAGGTATGACCACTTGAGACAGTTTTTCAGCAAGACTTCTGTTTAACATTGTGTGCTGATCGTTCTGGCAGGATGAAGAGAGAGAGGAAATATTCCCTTGATAACCAGATAGGGATGAACTGGCCAAACTTGTTATGCGCCCCATTGCATAATATTCGTGAGACATTTGTGGAAGATTAGTACCAACATTACTATTATTATTGTTATTATTACATAAAGAATTCGACTGAATGCTGGCCCTCTGATTTACCAAAAGATTGAGGATTACATCAGTCTGTTCTTGTAGTACTGTAGTATTCATTTGACCATCTGAAGTGTTAATTGGTGATTGAGGCGTCTTCAACAAGTTCACAAGAAATGGAGTATAATTCGAAGTTGTTTTGGAGAACAAATTCGTCGTTAAATGATTAGAGATCAGCTGTGTGGATGGATTAACCAAATGATTGTAGTCAGCTGATGATGGAGGATTTTGTGGTGCACTGATCCTTCCGTTGAGTAAAGCACCTACTGAATTCTCATTACTACTGCTGGTGAGATGCACATCAACTGAATGCATATCCTGAAAGTTCTTTTGCGTTGATACATGTGATGTATTGTGGAGAATATTTCGGCGGTTGAGACATCCCTCACGTGATGTCAAGTCATTCTTGGTAACTTGACAATTCTGTTTTGGTAACTGATATGTTGTGAAAGGAGATGGTGTATCGTACTGATCAGATTCAGTTAAAGATCTTTGATTACTTCTTTCATTACTTGAATCAGCAGTCATCAAGAAACTGTTTAATAGATCCTCACTGATAGTGGAATTTGTCGAAAGGCTGAGAAGGAAGTCTTGGGTTAGCGAATCAGTGAGATCTGAATGTAAGAAGAGCACATAGCTTACTTATTAATCTCATGAAATCATCAACAAAATGAACAGACACATCACGAATAATGTAAAAACAAGAGTTTTGTAATTCAGTCACTTATCATTCGAAACTGTATGTACGGTAATCACCATTATGAATATCTATATAAGAATTTTTTTCTTTTATTCCTTCACGTTCCCAGTGGAAATAGTGCTTCAAGTTAGAGTTTCTGTAGCAGTGTTTATTTTTATAGGACCGGTTGCCAGCCTCATGTCCAAGCTTTCCTTTTCACCAGCTTTTTAGTTCTGGCTTAGCGAGGTAAAGGAGTGCGCCGGCCGGGGATCGAACCCCAGACCATGTGCATGGTCGGCGAGTGTCCTAACCGCTATGCCACCGACGCCTACATAAGAATTACAACAAGATAAATGGTTGTCCATATTACTCATTCAGATTTATTCGTACTTGTATTTCCGTCAAATATGATGTAGCCCAGTGAACATATTCATCCAAGGTTGTTAACCCCACTAAATGTATGCACATGAGGTTTGGTTCCCAGTTGAAACACTCCTAGACGAAAGTAACACCTGGAAGGAGGGAAGGTTGGGAGTGAGGCTTGAAATCACACCCTGTAAAAACACCAGAATCGCTGCTGAATCTTCAAATCTCAAAGCTTGAAGTATTGTGTTCCTCTAGGAACGCAAGCAGTGCCAGAAAAATGACCACCTAATGAGACTTAGTATAGTGAGGTGGGATGCATTATATCCCCAAATACATAACTGAAAAATGAGTACTTAAATTGGTCAGCCTTAATTTTATGTCCGTATCTTCAAGCTGTGATGACAAAGAGCACAAAAATCTACTTTCCATCACTTGCATACGTTCCAAATTATACGCTGAAAAGTGTAGTAAACAGCAAACAACAAGGAACCGTTAATGTATTTACTGAAATTAGAAAAATCAATCCCTCTCATATCTTTACCAACTAACCGATAATGTTATAAATAAGTGGCAACCAACCTTAAATTACCTTTTCCAATCTCAGTATTGTTCCTCGTTGACAATAACCAAACTGCACTTTGATACAATTGTTGTAGCTGTTGTAGTTTTTGAGGCTGACAGTCGTCTTGGTTATGAACAGGATGTGGTAGTGATGTGCGTATCGACTGAGATGGTGGTTGTTGCTGTTGTTGTTGATATTGTGGCTTGTTTGCTGTTGTAACTTTATGGGTTGACGGTGCATTTCTAATACGATTATCTGCAGTTGTTGTTGATGTCGATTTTCTTGACTCACCACAGCCTGTCAACTGTTTCACATACTGTGCTATAAATGTTAGATTATCGTCCAGTGTCTGAAAATCCTCACTGGCAATCTTATGTGTCTGCTCAACCATTGAATCGTAATCGAACTCGTCATCAGAGGCGTAATGAAGTGTTGACCTTCCTGAGCTCGAAGGTGAAGCTGTTACAGCTACACTAAAGTCCTTTGCTTGAGCTCCAAGAGGTCGATACTCTGATTTGACAACTGGATCCTCCAGATTATTACTATTACTGTTACTGCTATTACCTGAACCATTTATAAATTCATCACTCTTCTCTATACTCATGTCACTGGTATCTTCCTCCAGTTTTACTTGACCTTGTCCAGGCCAAAGTAAATTAGCTTCACACTTGTTTGCATTCTCAAAATAACTTGAATTACCCTGGTCAGACAACATGTGGCCGATTCCACTGGATTCCTGAGTACACTGACGATCATTCAAACTAAAGAAGCGTTCATTGGTCAAATTCAGATTGATTCGTTTCTCTTCGGCTTGTTGATGCTTCAGTGTTTGAGTACCAGCAAGACATGGTCTTCCAGTAGTTAATGCCGGAGGACTTCTGGTTAATGCTGTCCCCAGATGAAGGGCATCCCCATCGTGGGACATCTGAGAATGGTTCGATTTATAGTCTGTTCGATGTGCCACACCGACATTTTTCTCGTCTACATGTAAAGACAATAGAGGACATTGTTAGTACATTCAACACCACAAAATAACTACCTGAAATCAAGGAGAGTCAAACGAGGTGACTAATTAAATGCCTTGACTCTCAGTAATAATGGACGATAACTGATTGGCAGCACTAGGAATGTTTCGTCTTCTCTGTTCTCTATTCAGGTTTCATTATGAGCGGTAATGCGAATAAAGCTGAAAACAGCTAACAATTCTCCGTTGAGAATTGGACTGGGTCCGAAGTTTACAGGTCACCCTTACCATTTAATATCCAGTTCCCTTGTTCATCGGGTATTTTACTAACTGGCATAACCGTTACATTAAGGTATACTTTACTCATCGCCTCACACATCACCAGTCTGTCTCCATCAAATAAGAGATCTACCCTGTCTATCACCTATCTGCAATCATATTGCCGACATTTCCTAGACTATCAGGCTTCTTTCTAACAAAGTCCATCATATCATAACAGGTACAACAGTTTCTAACGGTGATCTACATTTCTGTCCATAGAGGGTTAGCTAATACAATCAGTTGCATCTCATAGTCCATTGTGGAAACTGGATTTGACACACTGTCTGTATGAACTCAGTTGTAAAAGCGATAAAGCGTGGACGTAGTGAGAAATGGTTGTCTGATGTCATCCTTGATGTTTTCTAGCGACCTGACAAATCGTAAATAGAATCTGTTGAGCTCATGTGGAAATCTAAGTTACATGGATCGCTGCAACACTAAAGCCAATAACGTTGGGACAAAAGAATTCAAAAATCCCAAGTACAGTTTAACAAACTATCCAGCCTTATTGGTCTTCTCTTCAAATTTGCATAGAACTTATCATGTAGGATGCAAAAGGTGTCAGTGGATCTCTCAGGCGAGATCTTTTGTCGCTGCTTATGAAAAATAACAGAGGTTCCTAGTAAATTTACAGAAAAGCCTATCTGATGTCTTCATGAAGGCTTAGGTGAGAAGATTTCTGAATAGCATAACCACAGCTTGACATTATTCAGTAGTGGTTGGTGGACTATTTGGTATAATCATGTTATGGCATCAGTGCATGTCTCGCATTATCGACGTCTTTAGATCAGTCATAGAATGAACAAGAGATATCGCATAATTTTACAACCTGAATCTAAGGAAGACCACATTTTAGACAAGATTCACCTATCTACATTTCATTGACTACCTGTAGAATATCAAAACGCATCAAAAATTGTTTTTCTCCATCTAAGGAAGTTAACTAGTTCGAGTAATTCGATATCAACTATCGAAATCTGTATGTTAACCTCACTCGGTGCACAAAAGTTACCACACAGTGAGTGTGTCTTATTCCATCACTTGACGCATTAACTGCCATCTGCCTTTTTGAGTAATTTACAGGGATTAGGTTGAACTGCTGACAACAAATGACAAGTAACTATTCTTGCCGAAAGTGATTAGAGGGAAAAGAACAAGCAGTTTAGCAAAGATGACGATCAGTTCGGCGATTTCATTCTCAAAAGCAGCTGTACAATCGCATTTATATAGATTAGTTAACGTGGATACAATTATTATTTATTTAATTCCACATTTCCGGCAGTTACACTAAGAGTGATATTCTCTCCCCAACCCACTACTTCGGAACAAGGGGAAGGACAGACTTCTGCATATAACCAATTCAATGTGCATGTATCAGTTCACCTGCTCTTGCAGAGCTAGGTTCATAGGTCGTTCTATGCGGGTCTTATCAAACGTGTTAGGGAACATCATTCAGCGTGACTTCCAAGAGGAGGCACTGGTTCAATCAGAAGCGTCATAACTGAACACCTCGTCAATACCTGACACAGAATCCCAACTGACGCATCATTCGGAGTGATTTACAAAGTGAGCGAAAATCTATATAAGGGAGAGTGTTTCTGACTTCTTTGTACTGCGGAAGCCCTCACCATATGCATCGAAGAGCCGGAGCTGTGTTTGAAAGAAACTAGTCCAGTCTTTACAACTACAGTGGACCTAGTTCGGTATTTTCTCTTATCCTTCAGTTTTTTTTGTTTTGTTCTCTGTGTGTGTAATTTTCTCTCTTTCCCTTCATTCAATTAATCCCATTTTTTCCAGTCACAAAATCAGTTATTTTAAATTTGTTTCCATGCTCCTCCTGATCACACTTGTAATCCTTTTAGAATAACCATTTTACAATCATTTTCTAATCATGTGTAATTTTATTTGCTTTTTTCCCTTATTTAATCTATACTCACACCTTCTAACTTATATTTCAAGTTGAAAATTTTGATTTCGATTTGTTTCCAAGCTCATTTTGTTCATACCTGTAATTCGTTCTATCCCTGCGTAACTTTTGTTTCTAATCCTGTTGTAATTCATATCAAGTTGCAAATAATTATCACCTTTTATTCGCCTTTAAAAAATTGTTTCTCCAGTTATCAAATATTAAATTTGCATACGTTTTAACCGTTTTCTAATCCTATGCAATCTTGTCCCGAAGCCCCTTGTAATCTATATTCGTAACTTCAAACTTTCATATCATATCGCCTTCGTTACTATGTGGAATCCATAAAAACTTATCTATATAAATGCGATTGTACAGCTGCTTTTGAGAATGAAATCGCCAAAAAGATCGCCATCTTTGCTGAACTGCTTGTTCTTTTCCCTCTAATGTCCCGATGGGTATTTTCCACTTTTTGAAAGCGATTGCATGAATAATGTTTATGCGCGTGTGTGCATAGCCTCTACAATCTATGCAATAATAATAATAATTTGCTTTATTCCAGAAACAGTTCTAGTGGTACAGTGTGGAAGTTTCATCACATATCTACAATATTTGCATCTAATTTTATCAAACATTTAAAAGGAGTATTTCAAAAAATAAATATAAAGACACCAACAACAACAAAAAACACAAAAATAATTTTTAAAAATGCGAAAAAAATACCAAGAAGTAGAAAGGAAAATAAACAACATAATAAATAATATCTCAGTATTGGGTAGTGGAAGCTATGATATGATTATGCATGGTGACAGTAAAGCTATAGTCATACAAGAAGTTATGAAATGATATTTAAGAATATTTATCGCCGAAGTGATCAGTTAATTTGGTTGAAACAACTCTAAACAACCATAAAATAACATTTCAGGGTTGTTGTTTTGTTTTTTATTGTAGTGGTAGTGTGAGTAATCCTGCATAATACAAAATTTTAAGATGGTGTTAATGGCGTTCACTACCAAGATTGTCAGTTAATATTGCCGAACAAAAAACAACAACCACAAGATCTAATAATTACATGATGGTTAATGACAGGACAATTTTGTAATACTCAGTAGATACACAAAAGAAGGAATAAAGTACAAAAAAGGGAAGCCAATGTTAATAATTTAGGTAGCTAAGTATATTTAAGAAGGAGTTCACTATAAAATGCAAAATAAGAGAGAAATAAAAACAGCCTAAAATTATGTTGTTAACAACAAAGCAAGTCATAGGTTTCACGCTTAACATTGTCTCTGTCACTTAGAACACGGGCCAAGTATGGTATCGTTGAGTTCCTGTAATTGGTTGTACGAGCATAAATTATTTTATACTGATATCTGGTTCTACTTGATGAGATACAAGGCGAGAGTTGGGAGTAGAGAGGGTGTTGGGGGTTGGAGAGTATGGTTTTTGACCACTTTTCACATGTATTCAGATGCCTTTCAACTAATGTAGTGACGAGCTGACTGAGTTTTACACCACTAGTCCTTCTAACTACCTTCAACATCCTTCTCAGGATAGTATAGTCCTTTTTCAGTAGCCCAGAAAAGACTAACGGGGAGCAGTAAAGTAGGATAGGTAAGATACAAGAGTTGACAAATTGTAAAATTAGAGGTTGGTTGATTCCAGATTGTCTAAGTTTCTTAATGCAGTAGGTTAGACAGAACACTTTCTTAGAAATCGTTAGGATATGAGATGTCCAAGTAAGGTTGGAAGATAGAACTAGACCGAGGTATTTAGCATTAGACTTAGTTTCAATTTTAGTCCCCTCAATGCAACAGTCATCATGAGAACTTACTAGTGTTTGTAGATCTCGTTTATGCCTAAAGGAGAAGTCAATAGTCTGACATTTTGAGGGATTCAACATGAGGCCATTTAGTTTAGACCACTGACTGATGACAGACTGACATACAGAGCAGGGTACTGTCATAAACTTATCATTAAATAATACAAGTAAAAGTCACTCAAAAGCAAATAAAAGTCAATAATTAAAACAAACAAATTTAACAATCTTACACAAAATCTGTTTAGAGCTAACTATCACACACTTACTTTTACTGTTATTTGTTGACCATGAGGTAAGTGAGTCCATTTGGCTTGTTTTTCGTCACCTTCACTTTTTCAAATGTTGAATGTGGTAAGATAGTGTGAGTTTTTAAAAATTAATTGAAATAAAAACCAAACTGTGTGTGTATTCTGTCTGATTTGTAAAAATTTCAATTTTTGTAAAATCTCAGTGAAATCAAAGTGTATAATTCCAACGTTTAGTTAAGCAAACTGGTCTGAACTTCTTCAGAGAAAAAATAATTGAAATTAAAATAACAGAAGTTTATATGATGTTGCTTAAAAATGTTAAAAGTCAACACTGATCACGAATCATACATTCCCCAGACTGAATACAAATTAAAACTGAATTGAAAAGTTGAATCTGATTACTAATCAACTAAAATAATCATGTTATTGATATAAGTATAGAACTTGGGCAGTGTGGTAGAGTATAATCTTGCATTTATTGGAAGAAAACAGAGAGAGTGAGAGAGGGGGGGGGGGCAAAAAGCAATGAAGATAGAAAGCAAGCACTTTGTAGTAGTCTTTTCGATCGATATACAGTGCACTGGCCACATGTATATTTAACAGTTCAGTTCATGCATAATCGGCTAGTCATTTTGCCTCCAAACATACACAAACACACACATTTACACTCACCTCCCTCCTTCATTCTATTTTCGCTGCCTTTCATGAGTGATGCTCAGTGTAATCGGTCAGGATAGCAAGTTTATTTGACTGGATATTTCAACTAGTATTAGTCATAGTAGTAGTAGTAATAGTATGTAAAAGGGGAGGCTTTCAAACTTCACCAATAAAAGTTGATTGTAGGTCTGAAGATAGTAAACCGATCGATAGGACATGATGTTGTTATTTTACTACTGTATTTATAATAAGTAGCTTGTTCAGAGGGAAAAACAGACAGGCAGACAAACAAACAAACAGTGCCTTCCATCTATAGAGTTAAAATAATAATTTTTCTTGTTTTGAAATTTGTTTCTTATTTTATAATGTACTCGAAAATTATGATTATGAAATGACTCAAGGACACAAGGAGAAATAAATTAATAGTGCAAGATGACAAAACAAAATAAGAATATTATAATGCTAATTGGTTAACTGATTGATATAACTACCAAATTATTATTATAATATGTGATTATTCCTTTGGGTTCTGAGTGAAATACAGGACTTCAACAGTACGTCTCCATTTTGTGCTGTCCTCTACAGTCCTCTTCAGCTGGTTCTATGGTTTCCCTTGGGCTTTCATCTCTCCCTCACACGTTGTCATGCATACTTGATGCGCCATGATACCTGACGTTTTCCTCAGCGTGTGTCCGATCCATCTCGATTTCCTTCCACATACTTTTTGAGCAAAAGATTTCTTGTTCCTAATTCTTTCTGACCGACTATCTGATCTTCAGTATTAAGCCAGCGAAGTCAGTCTTTGATAAAAGTCTGCAGTTTCTTAGAAATGTTTTTTTGTGACGTGCAGAGCAAGTTTCTGATCCATATAGAAGTGATTGAATTAACATGATGTTGAAAATGCGAATCTTGTTCTTTATGCTGAGGCGGAATGCGGACGATTTTCATACTTATTTCAGATTAATGAAGATATCCTTTGTCTTTCCAATTTTCGGTCTTCACCTCTTCTGTCACCCGTAGTTGAAATGATGCTTCTTAGATAAATGAAGGAAGTAACCTCTGTCAAATCTCTCCCGCTGATGGTGATTGGTGCTGGCTGTTGTTGAGGTTCATTGATTGTCTTCATCACCTCCATCTCCTCTAGGTTCACTTGAAATCCTGTCTTCGCTGTCTGCTATCGTCTTCAGCCAGTTTGTTGGTTTTCGCCTACAAGTTTCCGAGTTTGTGCGACATCAAACATAAGTCATCCACACGTGAAATCCAGATCTTCTAGGATCTTCTTACCGGTCCAATGTATTCTTATCTTCTCACTGCCGAAGCACAGTCTTCCGCATAATCCAGTCCACCACAGTTAGGAGTATCATTGGTGATAATAGGCAGACATGTCTTACCCCTGTCTTCACTTCAGAGGCCTCTCTGAGTTTTTCATTGTGGATCACCTGACAAATGACACTGTTATATACATGTTGAATGAGGTTGATGAATACTTGGTGCACTTCATATTGTCGAAGCGGTTGCCAAATTACTTCTCGGTCAACTCTGTTGAAGGCCTTTTGGGAGTTCATGAAATTGAGGTAGGGATTTGACGGCTATTCTACCTGCTATCTTCGATGTTAACAAGTAGATTTGCAATCTTATCCACTTAGGATTCGCATTACAAAGACAGAAGGAAAGAGATATGTTACACAATGGATTACGCAGGTGATCCAATTGATTATGTTTTAGATGAGAGAAAGGGAAGGGAGAACGTGGAAAATGGATCCACCACTTAGGCAGTCACATTCAAGCATGTGTCAAGTTTAAATAAGTCTAAATATCTGTGTGAGTGATTCAGCATCTGTATTCTCATTCTGGTTGCTTGAAGGTTATTCACAGACTGACTCTCAAATGAATTATTGGAATATCTCAGAAATTATTCATTCATTGAAATGATTTTGAACTCCCCGATGATTGATTTTATTTGACTCGAAATAGTTGGTCTGCACTGACATATATCGCCACTTAGTAGGGGTGTGTAGATGACGCCTCGAGGTTAACTAGATGGTATCAGTTTGATAGCCGTTAGCAGTCAAACTGAGACATACTCTTCGTCCATTTTTCGTAATTAACAGCTGCACCTCCTTGTTCTTTACACGATAGGTGGGTGCTGGGAACATTACCACTCAATGGCTGTAAGCCAGACAGATCTGTCCAGTTGACCAATCCTCAATGAGGTGAGGCATGTTTCATCATTTTCATGATTTGTTTTTTCTGAATTACCCACTAACTGTCAAACTGGGAAAGTCTGATTAATTCTAAGCTACTGTGTTCACAAATGACTCTCTGCTCGCTAAATCATCCTCTAAAAGCAATCAGACAATGAAGCTGTCTATTCCTAAGTGTTTCGAGTCAAGCCTGTTGATCGTTTGTGAATTATACTCAATAATATAAATGACACGATACTTTTGTGCACCACAGTTTCCCAATTTTCCAAAGTCCGACGTTAAACATTATTAGTTGGCTAAAATGTCAGATTGAGTAATCACTTTGCGAATGGTGGTATTCATTACTGAAGTTCAGCTGAGACAACTGAGGAAAGCATTCTCTCCTGTAAGTAAAAAAGCATTACAAGAAATAAAAGCGAATAGTCCAAATTGTAGCAACGGTAGTCCAAGGAGATAATACCTGATCTTTGAAAGAGAATGAGAACTCAGCTTTAAGCTTCAGTGGGACACCCGTCACTCACTTGGATGCAAGTACATTCAACCGCTGATTATGGTCGACAAAAAATTAACACCAAAGTGAAGTTCAAGGCAGTAAAGCACTAAGCTACTATACATGTGGTATACATGTCAACAGAGCCCTATTCATTTGATCTGGTTAGAAATAAACAGTGAAAATTTAACTATTCATGTCAAGACTGATGTTCTGTAGAACTACTAACCGACTGTAACTGCAACCAGCATGACTTTTACCAGAAGACCTAACTTTCATTTGTATTTACTGCCATCCTCTCAAATGAATGCACAAAGCGCCAAGCAATCAAATGGGTTGTTGACGGAAATCGAGCTAAAGTTAAGCTATCTATCTCCCTTGTGTTATTTTGGAAATGATGGCAAGAAGAGGATTCCAGGTGGCATATTTAATCCTATTCGGATACTGTCAGTTCTGTTTACTCCTTGAAGTATTAAAGAAGATTTGTAGATCAAGTGGACGATTTTGATCTGGTTGTATTCTCTAAGCTGGTTGATTGAACTGAGAAGCTTTGGTTGTCCTTCTAGGGAACATCATCAACGCAGGTGTTAGTTTGAAATAGATGTAGAACATACGTCAACACAGTCACTTCATTCAACAATTAACGAATACAAAGTCAATACCACCTTCATAATAAATTCCATGGACTTTGATACGCACTACACTGGTCAAGGTGAGCGAATAAGAATCCAAGGACATAAATTAGCTGTGAATAGATACGGCAGGTATTCTTTCATACTAATGCATGTAAAAAATTATGGACATTGATTAGATTAGCGAAAGTGTAGAAATTTCAAGCAGAGGAAACACCGAAAATGCCAGGGAATTTCTAGAAGCCTGGTACTCAGACGAATCAGCGAGTAACAAAGACATCACTATCGATCAAATTTACCAACTAATAATAAATAAATTAAACAACAAGAAAGGTCAAATTCGAAGACAATAAAAATTACCGATGAAGATGTAAAATAACAACCAATGAAGACAGGGGTGCTCAGGAGATGCAAATGAGTCATCATTCATGGGGACTTCAAACAAGTGCAATTCCTATTTAAGCTTGCCCTAAGGATGTTGGGGGAGAATGAAAGCTTTGCAGTTTACTTACTCCTTTCCCAGTGAGGCATAAACCCAGCACGGCATTGTTTAGGGTGCCTATGCTTTGTCCACTAGACGCACATATAGCAACAGACTCACCTCTTGTAAAAAAGAGGAATCAGTTGTAGCTTATGGAACTTTGAATTTTAATCCCCAGATACCCGAGTATAAGAGTCAGCTCAGAGAGGTGTCTCATTCCAAACCACCCGGTTTCTGGCTAGTCATCTTGTTGGGTGAATTCGTAATATGTAATGAACCGAATTGGCAATTTGCAAATCACACAGTCTGAGAGGAGGAATCCTATGGGAACACAAGAAAATATCCAGATCATAAGATGTGGTCCACTTGATACCATGCATAATTGAAAATCAAGAAAGCTGTTGGATCAAGACGATGCTGTATACTACTGAGAGATTGATATGAGTAGTAGGTAATTACCTACCTTTGAAAAGTAGTGCTTGCTGGCTAGATTGAAGTGATCTAAATACCCGGCAAACATATTTCTCTTTTACAGACCGACTTATCAGTGGTGTACCCAGGATCAAAGTCAGCTCAGAAGACTGAGTCAGTGTAAACCACTGGAATTCTTGGTTGCTACTTAAGTGAACTGATAATACATGGAACCGTATTTTGCATCTACAAAGTACACACATCCAAGTAACTTCCACCCATCAACACTATATAAATTACAATAGACTATGACATGAAATATGCATCTATATATATATATATATATATATATATATATATATATATAAACATTAATCAATACATTCAAAAAAACTGAAGGCAACTATACTTATCTTACACACTCGTGAATATACATGTTAGAATAATATACTACTGCTGTTGTTATGTTATGTAAGTTATCTCAAATGGTTACTCAAGTTTAATTTGCTCAACAATGACAATATTTTTTTTATTTGTCACGAATAAATTATCTGTAAATTAACGTATGGAATAATATGAATATTTTAGTTTTCCAGGTTCAATTTGTAAGGATTTGACTGATTTCAAGGAACTATAGAAAACGAGAGAGGGCGACTACTGGACAGTTGTTTCGTCCTTGTCTGGGACTCTGCTGCAACAAGCACTCATAACCCAAATGAGTTTTCATGAAGAGAAACACTCGTCGATAATATTGGCTTGGAGTCGCAGCATATATATATCTTGAATTCGGATTAGTTAGAATTGACGGACTATTGGATTCCATCGCCGTGTCTGGTTGGTCAGCGAGATGATTCTGTAACCTGAGAGTCCTGGATTATATTCCTACTATAGTATTTTGGGCATAGATTGATGAAGAGTATCAAACAAGGATGAAACAGCTATCCAGTACTCCCTGGCTTTCTCTTATCCTCTAACAGAATTTACTTCACAATTAGTCTTGGAATATTTTAATATTTTTATGGAAATTAGTGAAAATACTGGAATGCTTATGAATGTTGTACAGTTGAATAAGTTTTATGGAAATTATTTATTCAGTTTTGGTTACTTTTGGCAGTAGCATAATGAGATAAGAACTACGCAGGTAGGTTACTAATAATCGTAGATCGTTATTGTACACACACTGGGAGCGGGGAAGGCTCAATGTTACGGATAGCTATCGCCTTAGCATATTTCAGAAAGCGTACCTAACTGTCTTTATAAGTGATCTTGAAAGCTGTTTCGATATCAGTCTTGTAATACATATCGATTAAGTATGATGCTGTAGATGAAGTTGGCAATCTGCCACCTGTATTCAATTGTTTTTCCAGTCATTTGGGGATAAATTCTTTCATTGTCATGTTCAAAGCGTGATTACTCCTCCCTGTGTATGTGTGACACACACTCACTTGTAAATTGGTGTACAAAATATAATGTGACACAATCACCTGTACAATGTTGAGGCTTGTGGTAGAGAATGTTTTCTTGGCTTTGTTTTCGATAATTTGATGGAGTTTATTTGAAGAACTCAGTGTCGAAATAATGCTGTCTATAATTACTAATGGGAGTGACCTGTTTTTCTCTAATATAAAGGGTTACAGAATTTAGTCTATCCATAAAATCGTATAATTTATTTTCCCATTGAAATGTAATTTGGTAAATATCTTTCTTAGGAGCACTGTGAACACTGTAGGGTTTCAACTTCAAGGGTTACTCGTTTTCGACAATTATCTATTCATCACTATTTGATTATCATCCTGTGTAGCATCAGCTGTAGAAATATGATGAATCCTTATCAGTAAGTATTCAAGCAAGCCTCTCTTGCATTATGCCTATTATTCTCTATTGTTCCCCTTTAGTTTTTCCCGGGCTACTGAAGAAAGACTATACCTTATTACGCAGCATGTTAAAGGTTGTCAGCAGGGTAAGCAACGTGCCACTTAACCAGCTTGTTAATATTCTGGTCGACAGGCACATGGACTCATATGAAAAATGGACCAAATCCATTTTATCTAACTCACACCACCCTCTTCACTCACAACTCTCCCCTTGTATCTCATCAGGCAAAAAAACCAGAAGCCTATATAGAAAACTATATATTCGCACCAGCAAGTACAACAAACTCAACCATACCCTACTTAGCTCGTGTTCTGTGCGATAAAGAAAGCATTAGGCGTGATACCTATTGTAAGCGCAATATCGCTTGAAATTAAGTCACGCGTAGATATAGGCTATCCCGGTCCAGAACAAACAAGAAGCCGGTCACTGTTTCTACGGTACTATTAATAAACAAATCAATTAATATAAATACAACAAACCTTAACGGTTTCAAGAGTACAATACACAATGCTTAACAGAAAGCAAAGAACCGCTATCAGAGCGGAATAACGTTAAAGCCAAAATTACGAACTAGCCGGATCAGACACGACCGTTCAGGTAAGCAGTCAGTAGAAGAATGAACCCAAGTAAGAGATAAACAAAGCATAGGCACAAAGATAGAATTTAATTGGCTACTTAACCAATCAATAAATAAGATAAACTCAACATAATAGTACAAATAAGACATGGGTCAGCAAAATAACAGTTCACAAAATACTCTGATTGGGTCATGAGTTCAACTGTCTGACTAAAAGGATAGAAGTAAAAACACACATACACAGTTAATTAAACAAGGTGGGATAGACACGTTGGGCATGGATAATTGTGTTGCAACAATGCTAGGCTGATCCGGGACAGGTTGACTTGATTTAAGAATGGGAATGGAATTCATCTTACACCGGCCCCCAAAATCCGACAAGGATTTTATGAATCATGTTACACCGTATAACCCTCGTGCCCAGCTCTCTTACTGTTTCCGGATATAAGCAACCAAAGCCCTCTACTGCCTTTCTCAACGCGAATTTCACACAGAAGGGTGATGAAGTAGCCCCGAACGGATGCGCTGTTATCTGAAACTCCTGCGGCTCTTCGTCTAGAAAACCATTTTTCCACCACAGAAATAGTAATGCTCGTCGATCGTTTAGTGGCACTTTCACTTGCATAAACATATCAGCTATGTCCGCGACTACAGCAATAGGCTTTTCTCGAAAGCTCAACAGAACACCAACAAGCTCGGTAATCGTATCAGGTCCTTCATATAGCTTATCGTTCAAAGAATAGCCTCTAAAGGTTGCGGCGCAATCTACAACTATTCTCAGTTTATCTGGCTTTTTCGGTTTCTTTACGGGATGATGTGGAAGATACCACCTCGGGCGATAGTTGGCTGCTAGCTGCTCTATGGGTACCGGAAGGGCATAACCATTTTTTAACATCGTATTTATACCATCCACATATCGTGCTGAAAGGTTCTTGTCACGCGATAACCTCCATTTCAGACTGAGTAGCGGATTTATGGCAACCACATAATTATTGTCCGTTACCTTTGCTGGATCTTTCCATGGCAAGGAAATGATGTAATGCCCCTTTTCTAAGACGGTGCTTTGAGTAACCAACTCGATTGCCTTAGGATCTTCGATAGAAAATGAGTGTTCGTTTTCTTCAGTATCCCTAAACTCAGCTTCATATGGCCTTCTGATGTCGTCTTTGATACTCTCTTCGCTGATTCGAGCGTAGTTGACAGTGTCTCTTTTCGTATTTTCAATTTTCCGTTTGTCGTCCACGGCTAACTTCACAAGCAGCTCAGCCATTTCGACATCATGTCTAGCCTTTAGCAACTTTCTCTCTAACTCTAACTCCTCTCGAAGCTGTTTCTCCTTTAGCTGCGCCCTGAGTAGCGACGACTTAGCACTAGTTACTCGCGATAATGATGGTTTCGAACTACTGACATGAGAGCCGGGGCACGAAAGGTTATCAACATGATCATTTATGCAAACGGGGACTTGCTGACTCTCCGACTGCTGCTCCAAAATTCGCTTCCCTGATCTGGTTTGCATTGTTCCAAAGAAAATGTATTTTCAACAACGTTGCGTGCTGCCAATTCACCACAGTTTCTTCTAAATGAACGTGACTGTGAGTTAGGTCAACTACATAGGTCAGTCAGACCAGTAGATTGGGGGTAGATGGGTCATCGGAACATAAGAATTTACTCAAGTGTGGGATGATTGACCTCACAAAGATGAGCCATTTAGAGGAAAATTCATCAATCGCAATGCATGCATTAACGCACAGTCACACAATAGGGTGAGTGAGAGTTATAGTTCTAAAAAGTAATATAGGTAGGTGGAGAGAGAGACTGATTAAGGAATCGTTTTTCATCGAATCTACACCCAACACATGCAATGGGATGCAGTGACTTATCACTAATTCCAGAAATATGGAAAATAATAATATTATTATTACTGTTTCCTTTAGTTCCTAGAGGAACATAGGGCTTCAGCTGCACGTCTCCATTGCGTTCGGTTCTCTGTCGACGTTTTCACTCGAATCCGCATCTGTCCACATGCTTTCATCTCCTCTTCACATCACCTCCTCCATGTCACTTCACTCTCGAAAGACCACCTAGCTGCTTCCTGTTCGGGTTCCACTCGAGCGATGGCCCGGCGTGTGATGTCACTTGATGCATTGTTTCCTCAGAGTATGACCAATCCATCTCCATTTCTTCCTGCCTATTTGTTTCACAATCGGTTTCTGCCCGGTTGGTTCGCTCATTGCCAGAGATCTCTGTTGCTGATCTTTTCTGGCCGGCCATCTGATCTTGAGTATTGAGCGAAGACAGCTAGCTGTTGATGAAGGTCTGTAGTTTGTTTGAGATGCTCTTTATGACGCGCAGTGCAAGTCTCTGATCCGTATAGTAGCACTGACTGACTTCACATTGCAGTTGAAAATCCGGATCTTATTTTTCATGCTGAGTAGTGCTGTTGACCTCCACACAGATTATAAAGAAATGAAAACTTTCTTTGCTTTCCGATGATCCTCGAATTCATTTCCTTATCAGTTCTGTCCGCTTGTAGTTGAAACGATGCTCCCCAAGTAAGTAAGAGAAGAAAGTGGCTTCTTTCAGATTTCTCCCATTTATGCTGGCTGAGTGTTGTCTGCTGTTGTTGCTCTGGCTGTTGGCCAGGAATCTTCATCACTTCTGTTTTCTTCATGTTCACCTGAAGTCCTTCCTATCTTTGATGCTTCTTCTGACAACTTGTTGCTTTTCACTTGCATATCTTCCAGTTTGTGGGAAATCAGACAGACATATATCATCGGCGAAGTCCAGATCCTCCAAGTTCTTGTGAGTCCATTTTATGCCTGTTTCCTCATTGCCCGCTGTTTGTCGCATTATCCAATCTACAGCAATCAGGAAAATCATTGGATATATTAAGCAACCAGCTTGTCTTACTCCTGTCTTTACTTCGAAGGATTCCGTGAGTTTCCCGTTTTGGATTACTTGGCATGTAGCATTGTCGTACGACTGTTAAATGAGATGTATAATTGTTGCCGGCATCCCGTAGCTACCAAATCACCTCTCTATTGACGCTGTCGAAGGCCTTTTCAAAGTCAATGAAGTTGAGATAGAGAGCTGACTGCCATTCCAAGCTCTGTTCAATGATAATCCTTAGTGTTGCGATGCATGACTTGTTCCTCCTCAATCCAGCCTGTTCCGGTCGAGGTTTTCATCGAGGGCTTGTTTGATTCTCTCCAGAATGATGTGGCTTAGTATTTTGCTTTTAATATACAGGAGCATAATGCCGCGCTAGTTCTTCCATTGACATAAGTCCCCTTTCTTTGGCAGTTTGAATAAGTAGCCTTTCTTCCAATCCACAGGTACCTTGCCCTCTTTCCACAACTTCTCTAGTAGCGGTGTCATCAAATCCGCTGATGTCTTGAGGTCCATTTTCAATGGAAAATATTATTACCAATCAAATCAAGAGATGAGAAATAATGGAATTATATGTGTAATCGAAGTCCGAAAGCTTTGTCAGTTCCTTGCTAAGATGATTAGGAGCAGCGATAAATTGCGCTGGAAATGTGATTGTTAGTTAATATTACTGTATAATACTGTGACACTTGATGAAAAGAAATTTCCCTCAATGGGATTATACTCTACTACAATGGTCAAGTTCTCTTCTTATCACAACTTTAACTTATAAATTCCTATGCAAAGTTCTAGGTTCTTTTACGAGACAGTTAGGAGTGAGTGAATGCTCATGTCAGTGACTGTTACTTGAAATTTTTACCTTATAAACGTTACGCTGTTAATCCTTAACGACTCTGGAAACTCCTTCTTTGACTAATTTTATTACTATTGCTTATATAGAAAAAAATATTCATTCAAACATTTAGAAGACAAAAGTGAATTTGAACAAAGAATATTCTTTTCGACAAATTCCTCTTCTGGCTCTAGAATAATCATCGTGAACAACATTGGTGTTTTTGTTGAAATAATATCGATTTGTTGAGATCAGTGAAACTGCAGTCCGAGGGAGTTCATTATTATTATGATTGTTCCTTTGGGTTCCAAGTGGAACATACAGCTTCAACAACACATTCCCACTTTCTTCTATTTTCTACCATCCTCTTCAGCTTGATCCACGACTATCCAAACTCTCTTATCTCTTCCTCACGTGATCTCCTCCATGTCACCCTAGGACGAGCCACTCATCGCTTCCCATTTGGATTCCAGTCGTAGGCTTGGCGCACAATGCTTCAGATTTAATAAGCATAAACATTTAATAGCAAATATAATATCAATTAAAATTAAGGAAATTTCTTTAATAAAACCTTGATGGTTAAGATAAGGACAAGACATCGTTAAATTTGTCAAGAGTGTTCTTTGCTTCATCCTCATTTTTCATAATCAAAAATGGATCATCTCTATACTGACAGTAGAATTCTACTTTACCAATCACTTCTTTCAAAGACCCATTCTCTAGGTTTTGCAAAGAAAAAAAATGTCGGCTAGAGTGTGTCCTAGTGGTGACCCTATTGCCACACCATCACTTTGTCTGTATAGTTGCTTATTGCATAAAAAGTGAACATTAATTGTGCATTTCAAAAGGAGCTCTTCTGTAAAAGATATAGGAATGCCGATATAAATGTTTCGCCTTATAAGTTCTTCGCACCAAAATTTATTGTTTCCAAAAGAGTAGTGTATTGGTGAATAAGGAAGATACGTCAAATGATATCATGAATTTTCAAGTATTAGATTTGTAGGGAATTTTGTTGAATAGATTAGAGGATTTCATCATTAGCTGACATCAGTTAGAGAACCATTGGAAAACACTGGGGTACTAATGTACACCTGTTTGCTCCGTCCTAGTTCGGGACACTTCATCAGTACGTACCCACCACCAAGTTAGAATTCATGGGCTGGCAATTGCTTTGAGTTCCAGTGGCCTGACGGTCTACGAGCTTGCCTTTTAACCAGAAGGTCCTGGATTCAAACTCCTGGCTGCGGGTGCCTACTGATGAAGAGTCCCGAACTAGGACGGTGTTTTCCAATGGTTCTCTAACTGATGTCAGCTCATGATGAAATCCTCCAAACATATTATGAATTTATTGTCAACATTTTAATCTTCTTTCCTTTCAACATATCCAAAGGTGTCTTTTACGCTGTGTTTAACCAGTTCAGTAGGTAAAGGCTGTAGGAGTTTGACCAACATTTTGGCTATGGGATGGTATGCCGAGTTTAATATATCCAGTACTGGTTGAAGGCGTAAACCATTTTGGTGCACTTTTGGTGAACCATATAATATTGGTGTGAATGTTCTGATGGGTTTCAGTGGGCAACGAGAAGACAGGGATATCCTGGACCGACATGAACAACCTAGAAGACCTAGATTTCGCGGATGATCGAAGACTTACAAGCGAAAACCGACAAACTGGTCGAAGAAGCAGAAAAGACAGGACTCCACGTGAACATAGACAAGACGGAGGTCATGAAAATAACCAACCAACAACAACAGCAGCAACATCCAGCGCCAATCACCATCAACGGGAGGGATTTGAAAGAGGTTACTTCATTCACTTATCTGGGGAGCATTGTCTCAACCACAGGAGGAACGGACGAGGATGTCAAATCGAGAATCGGGAAGGCGAGAAACACATTCATCAACCTGAAACCAATCTGGAAATCTTCGTCACTCAGCCTGCATCAACAACAAAATTCGGATTTCCAATATACAAACGTCAAGTCAGTTTTGCTATACGGATCAGAAACTTGGCCAGTGTGTCACAAAGAATATTTCCAACAGCCTGTTGCAGACCTTTATCAACAACTGTCTTCGCTCTATACTGAAGATTAGATGGCCGGAAAGAATCACCAACAAGAAACTATGGGAACAAACAAAACAGGAACCAATCGCCCAAAAAATATGCAGGAGAAAGTGGAGATGGATTAGGCACTGGCTGAGGAGGCCGCTGGGTGACATCGCTCGTCAGGCCAGTGCTCGAGTGGAACCCGAAAGGGAAGCGGCGAGTGGGACGTCAGTGCAAGGGTGACATGGAGGAGATCGTGTGAAGAGGAGTTGAAACAGTATGGACTAACATGAATGCAGGTGAAAAGTACAGCAGAAGACAGAAGCAAGTGGAGACGTGTAGTTGAAACCCTATGTTCCACTAGGAACTCAAGGGAACAATAATAATAATACTAACTTTATGAGATTAAGTCTTGTTGTTTCAGTCTTCTTAGTGTTTCAGCTAACTGTCTCTCTCTCTTTTCAATCCGATCCAGAGAAGATGAGATTTCTCGGAATTTTAGATTGTCATTAAGAATGGTATTCACCTTCTCGAAGTAATCCCTTTTTCTTCATGATAACGGCTCCTGAAACCTTATCCCGTCTTGTTATTCCTATGTTTCCATTTTTATTATTGTTAATAATAATGATAATAATAATTTCATTGTAGATAGGTATAAATGGACAGAAAATTATTAAAATTATATTATACCATTGATGATCGAAAAGACAAATATATTGAAAGATTAAAACAATTCATTGCTATTAAAAGTATTTCTGAAGAGAAAATTCATCGTCTGGATGTTGTCAAAGCATTAAGATGGATTGCATTTAAATTATTAAAGTAAGACCTTTATTTCATTTTGAATTATTAATTTCTTAAATAAAACGGCAAGGTTAAATTTTAAGCAGTAGCAGCAGTAACTACCAATCAGCGAATGACCTTGAACGTGCCAATCACATGAAGGAGGCTATTTTCAGGGTATGAAATACATATAGATTATTTATGAAAAAAATTGTATAAAAGTGTAACAGATGATACTTTTCTCTTACATGTGATAAAAAACACCTCCAAGTTTAACATAGGAGTATCAATAGAAACGTTTAACCACATCTGATACATATACTCATCTAAATGACTTTAAATGACATGGCTTTGCGATCCATTAATGGCTAAAATCCTGTTTTGTAACCTTTCCCAAAAGCCTTCGATAGAACTGGTGTGGGTCCCTGTAATAGGATCCACAAAATCATTAGAATGCTTGACTCAGTGATAAATATATGCAATGGATGACAAGGATTTATATCCTCTCCACTGACCTGTGTGTATTGTAGTTCCCTGTTTCACCAGTCGAGTGATAATGGGTACCTGTTATTCTCTCGACGAATCCTTTCCGTAGAAAGGTATCGCATAAACCAATCCCATAAACATTATTTGCTCGTCCTCGGCCACCGTTGTACTTTATCTATAATAAGACACTTTCATCTACATGTACGATGACACCTCACACCAATAAGGAAGTAAGTCTCTCCATTTTCTAGGATGCGATATACCTGCTGGGCTGGTACCACAGGACAATTGAAACGAGACTGTTTTCCATTTCGGCAGCCACACCTCTCACAGGCTGCTTTAAAACCCAGTAATTACAAACATACAAAGTGTGGGTTAGTGACATCTGGGTTCTAGCAAAAAATATTCCTACGAAATATTAAAATCATCATCTTACCCGCCCCCACACTAACTCGTCTCAAACTAATTGCACAATGATGCATATGTCCATCAACCAATCTAACGAAGCTTTTTATACTCATGACATCTCCACATGAACAAATCCTTTCTTTTCCAGTCAACCCACATCTAATCACTGCTGAAAAGCTTGGTCTTCACCAAATTTAAGACGTAACCGCATTAAAGAAGGTATTTCACTTGAGTCAAGCTGAATAAAAGCTTCAACTCACGTCGACAAGACTCACTGCACCACTCAAGGTCACTGATGTGGACGCACACCATTGGCATTTAGTAGTTCTTTAATTTTAACTTAGTCCTAGAAACAAATATTATCATATTATATATTATTATTATTCCCATGGGTTCCGAGTGGAACATACGGCTTCAACGACACATCTCCACTTTGTTCTATTCCCTGCTGTCCTATACAGCTGGATCCACGATTGCCTATAATCTGTCAACTCTCCTCCGCACGACTTCCACCATGTCACCCTCGCACCAACAACCCACACGTCGTTTCCCATAAGGATTCCACTCGAGCGATCGCCTGCATTGCGCGCGATGTCATTCGACGACCGATTCATCTCCATTTTCTCCTACATATATGTTGAACGACAGGTCCTTGTTTAGTACGTTCCCATAGTTTCTTCTTGCTTTTTCTTTCTGGCCGGCAATTTGATCTTCAGTATGGAGCCAGCAAAGATAACTGTTAGTCAGATTCTGCAACAGACTGTTGTAAGTGCATTTCATGACACGCTCGCCCAGTTTTTAACCCGTAAAGAAGGACTGACTTGACATTTGTGTTGAAAACCGGAATCTTGCTCTTTATGCTGGCTGACTGAGTGAGTGCAGAAGATTTCCACACTGATTTCAGAGTGATGAAGGTGTGTCTCGACTTTCAGATTCTGGCTAGCTAACTGGCTGTCTGGCTTTCACATCTTTATCCCCTCTGCCGATCTGTATTCGAAACTATGCTTCCTAGATAAGAGAAGGAAGTAACCTCTGTCAAATCTCTCCCACTGATGGTGGTTGACACTGGTTGTTGTTGCTGCTGCTGACGGCTGGTTGGTTGGTTATCTGCATCACCCCCGTCTTCTCCATGTTCACCTACAGTCCTATTCTCGTTGCCTGCTAACGTCTTCAGCCAGTTTGTTGTTTTTCGCCTGCAAGTCTCCGAGTTTGTGTGACGTTAAACATAAATCATCAATGAGCGAAATCCAAATCGTCTAAGGTCTTGTTATTATTATTATTGTTTCCTTTAAATCCTAGAGGAACATAGGGCTTCAGCCGTAAGTCTCCATTGCGTTCGGTTCTCTGCTGGAGTATTCACCTGGCTCCAAGTGTGCTCACACGCCTTCATCTCCTCTTCAAATCACCTCCTCCAAGTCACCCTTGCACTGACGACCAACTCGCCACCGCTTCCCTTACGGGTTCCACTCAAGCAATGGCTTGTCTAGTGATGTCACTTGATGGATTGTTTCCTCAGAGTATGGCCAGCCAATCCATCTCCATTTCTTCCTGCCTATTTGTTTCACAATCGGTTCCTGCCGAGTTGGTTCGCTCCCAGAGATCCCTCTCTGTTGCTGATCTTTTCTGCCCGACCATCTGATCTTGAGTATTGAGCGAAGATAACTGTTAATGAAGGTCTGTAGTTTGTTTGAGATGCTCTTTATGACGCGCAGTGCAAGTCTCTGATCCGTATAGTGAGAAGCGCTGACTTCACATTGGAGTTGAAAGTCCGGATCTCATTTTTAAAGCTGAGTGCTGTTGACCTCCATACAGACTTGAGAGTAGTGAAAGCTTGCCTTGCTTTACCGATTCTTGCTTTGATATCCTCGTCAGTTTGGCCTGTAGTTGAAACGATGCTTCCTAGGTAGGTGAGTAGGTGAAGCAGATTGTTTCTTTCAGGTTCCTCCCATTTATGCTGATTGTTGTCCGCTGTTGTTGCTGTTGATGGTGTTGCCCAGGAATCTTCATCACCTCTGTTTTCATCATGTTCACCTGAAGTCCTATCTTTGATGCTTCTTCTGACAACTTGTTGCTTTTCACTCGCATATCTTGCAGTTTGTGGGAAATCAGACATATATCATGGGTCAAGTCCAGATCCTCCAAGTATTTTGTGTGGTCCCATTTTATGCCTGTTTCCTCAATGCCCGCCTCCGTCTGTCGCATTATCCAGTCTACCGCAATCAGGAAAATCACTGGCGATAGTCGGCAGCCAGCCTTGTCTTACTCCTGTCCTCACTTCGAAGGATTCCGTAAGTTTCCCATTGTGGATTACTTGGCATGTGACATTGTCATACAGCTGTTGGATGAGATATAGGCTGCACCTCCACTTCCTTGGGTCTTGTTATCGGTCCAATGTATTCTTATCTTCTCACTCGCTAAGCACAATCTTCTACATAATCCAGTCCACCACAATTAGGAATGTCATCGTTGATAATAGGTAGTCTTGTTTTACTCCTGCTTTGCTGCTGAATTTTCCGTTGTGGGTCACCCAACACACGACACTGTCATATAGCTGTTGAATAAGGTTGGTAAATACTTCGGCATTACACGCTGTATATATACTGAAAGCTACAAACTTGCATTAACAGCTACCTTTATTCTACAATTAAATTTATATGACCAGTATATATATATATATATATATATATATATATATGCTGAAGAACGTTGTACATGAAACAGGTATTCGAGTGGGACCTAAATAGGAAAAGATGAGTTAGTCGGTACTTCTACAGTAACATGGAAGAAATCGTGTTAGGAAGAGGAGATTAAAGCCCTTTGTGTGATTATGAAGGAAGATAAAAATAGAGTGAAAGGGATATATGCTGTTAAAGTTCAATGTTTCATTCAAAACCCAATGAGAACGATAATAATATTAATAATAACGTATACTGTTTGAACTCAATTTACAGAACAAGTCATTCAGGCTGTTTCAGACTGCAAACTACACTATTTAGTTGCATGAGGGTTGTTGATACTATCTGGTTGCCTGGGATGAATTATGCGGAGCAGAATTAGAACATAGCATCCACTGGCCAAACACTGAGTACTTACCCAATAAGCCTTATATATATATATATATATATATAAGTGTCAAGTCGGTCCTTCCTAACGGGTTAAAAGCTTGGCGGGCGTGTCATCAAAAGTACTAACAGCTGTCTGTTGCAGACTATGACCAATAGCTATCTTTACTGGCTCCATACTGAATATCAAATTGCCGGCCAGAAAGAATAAGTAACAAGAAACTATGGGGACGTACTAATCAAGGACCTGTCATTCAACAAATATATATAGGAGAAAATGGAGATGGATCGGTCGTCGAATGACATCGCGCGCAATGCAGGCGATCGCTCGAGTGGAATCGTAATGGGAAGCGACGAGTGGGTTGTTGGTGCGAGGGTAACATGGCGGAAATCATGCGAAGGAGAGTTGACAGATTATAGGCAATCGTGGATCCAGCTGTATAGGACAGCAGAGAATAGAACAAAGTGGAGATGTGTCGTTGAAGCCGTATGTTCCACTCGGAACCCATGGGAATAATAATAATATATAATATGATAATATTTGTTTCTAGGACTAAGTTAAAATTAAAGAACTACTAAATGCCAATGGTGTGCGTCCACATCAGTGACCTTGAGTGGTGCAGTGAGTCTTGTCGACGTGAGTTGAAGCTTTTATTCAGCTTGACTCAAGTGAAATACCTTCTTTAATGCAGTTGCATCTAAAATGGGTTGACAGGGGGGACTAAACCTGGTAAATATGTGGAGGGATAATGACTCTTTAGAAGTATTACGCAACTGTAGACGCTTATGCATTCAGGCTGTGATCACTGTCATAGCAAGAAGTCTGTAAGAGTCGGTAAGATGTACACTATGGTGATTTTGTAGATACTTTCTTCTCGAAATTGAAACTCTGCCTTAGTAATTTATATATGTTGTGTATATGCCACAATTGGCTACTGAGACGACCATTATCTCCTATAGCTGCGAAAACAGAGAATACTAAGATGTCAACAGTGCGGTAGTGTCAGAGTACTGTAGGGATATTGCCTCTCAAAAGATCAATGCAATTACTTCTGTACTTGGAGGAATCGGTGTCATCATTCATATTGACGAAACAGTACTTATTAAACGAGAAGTGAATCGCCGCAGTAGAACAGCACTTCTGGGACCCTACCTACGACACAAAATGTTCGAAAAGGGTTAGTAGAACGCATCCTAAACAGAAGTGTTGATGTTTTATGACCAATAATACAATGACTAGTCCTCTCAAGCACTATCATTCACACAGACGAGTGAAGAGGTTGTTCTTAACTATCATCATTAAGCTATTTTCATCATCAAGTCAATCATTCTCCTGAATTAGTGGATCCTATAAGTCGAGCTCATACAAATTCCATTTGAAGGATTTTGGACGCATCTACAAAAACGCATTAGAATGGTAAATGGTTACCAATATGATGGTATAAACAGCCACTAGGATCAATTTTTGTATCGATACTGGTTTCATTTACCTATAGACACTTCTTACGAGAAACTGGGACCGATTTTTGAAGCGTACTGGAGATTTTCATCGTGTATAAATCATTTTTATTACATGTATACCTTATAAATACACCTTTTCTAATACAATAATTGCTAATTTTGACCTAGATGAATCTGACTGGGGTCAGCTTAAACTTAAAGTACCACTAACTACCAATAGAGTTCGACCGCACCAATGATTTTGAAGCGCTCACTGAGCAAGTTAGTGAAACTTGGCAAATAATGTTGTCATCATCAATAAAATATGCTCATCGAAGTGTTTTGCTATTAAATGGGAAATCAGGCAAGTTTCAGTTTGGGTTCGGGAAAGATTAAGTTACGCTTTAAGCAAAGGACAAGTTTGAGTTAGGTTACGCTAATAAGGGTGATATTAGGTTTGGTTCTAGTTAGATTAGGCTTCGTTTGGGGATATTTTCACGTTAGGATGAGGTTCAAGAAAGATTAGGGTTATTGCTAGACTTAGAAGACCTAAATAATTACATGCATAGAATGTGGTTAAATTACTCTATTGATATAAGAATAGAACTTGTACACTGTGGTAGAGTATAATTCCATAGTGAGTAAAATTTATTTTGATAAAGTCCCACAGTGTTATACAGCAATATTTACTGATGACCACGTTTCGAGCACAATCTATTGCTCAGGAAATATTACTGTATAACACTATGCGACTTTATCAAATAAATTTTACCCACAGTGGAATTATGCTCTGTTGATACTCCAACCTACAATAAAAGAGAGCTGTTTTTATCAGATGTGAGAGAAAGGTATCCTCTGTAACACTTTTATACAGTTTTTATGCAATTTTTCCATAAATATATGTTTTCCATACACAGAAATACCTCTTTCACGTGATTGGTGCGTTTGAGGTCATTCGCTGATTGGTAGTTAGTGTTGCTTAAAGTTTAACTTTGTCCTGACTGGTTGGTTCAAGGTCATTTGACCATGATTTGTATTCTTCGCTGTTGTCAGATATATTTTGCAACGAAAACATAAGGTCACCATGAAAATATCTATAGCTTTTATTTTATTAAAACCAGTGAAAAATGGTGGTCAAACATAATAACAGTTTTATTCTGAAAATAGAGTTCATGTACACTACAGAATTTTTAACAAGTTTCTTATTGTAAGATATTTTTACCCCTTTGTACAGAAACTTCAAGCAATGCGATAAAAGATATGATGATATGATTTCATCTGGGGCATACTCCAATAATAATCTACAGTGTTTCTGCCTAATTTCAGTCAGAAAATTTCTAGCAATAGGTTGAAACGTATTTGACAGTGTGGCTGCAACACTTATATGCAACACTGAAACACTTAGAGATAATTGGAGGATTGAAGTAATATGAAATGCAGTACAAAAAAAAATACGATGCATCTGATTGCTCAGAACATTTAGGTAATTTAGGCTGATCTCTAGAATGTCGATCGATATTGGACGTGTTGTAAGAATAATTGCCAGTTTCTGTCATTAGTGACAGTAACCACTCAATTGATCATCCTTTAGAGCGTTATATATAAGATCATGATTAGGTCCAAAAAGAAGGTTAAACTTAGCATTAGGAATTATTGATTTGGGTTAATTCTTGTCATTGAAATGTTTCTGTCTAAATAATAACTCATGAAGTCATGCATTGATCAGATCGCCACATTACGGATCATCATTGAACAAAGCCTGGAATGGCAGTCACCTCTCTATCTCAACTTCATCGACTTTGAAAAGGCCTTTGACAGAGTCGATCGAGAGGTGATTTGGAAACTACTTCGCTACTATGGGCTGCCACCGACAATTATACATCTCATCCAACAGCTGTACGACAATGCTGCATGCCAAGTAATCCACAACGGGAAACTTACAGAATCCTTCGAAGTGAGGACAGGAGTAAGACAAGCTGGCTGCCTACTATCGCCAATGATTTTCCTGATTGCGGTAGACTGGATAATGCGACAGACAGCGCTGGGCAGCGAGGGAGAAGGCATTAAATGGACTCACACAAAATACTTGGAGGATCTGGACTTGACCCATGATATATGTCTGATTTCCCACAAACTGCAAGATATGCGAGTGAAAAGCAACAAGTTGTCAGAAGAAGCATCAAAGATAGGACTTCAGGTGAACATGATGAAAACAGAGGTGATGAAGATTCCTGGGCAACACCATCAACAGCAACAACAGCGGACAACAATCAGCATAAATGGGAGGAACCTGAAAGAAACAATCTGCTTCACCTACTCACCTACCTAGGAAGCATCGTTTCAACTACAGGCCAAACTGACGAGGATATCAAAGCAAGAATCGGTAAAGCAAGGCAAGCTTTCACTACTCTCAAGTCTGTGTAGAGGTCAACAGCACTTAGCACGGAAATGAAAATAAGATCCGGATTTTCAACTGCAATGTGAAGTCAGTCAGTGCTACTATACGGATCAGAGACTTGCACTGCGCGTCATAAAGAGCATCTCAAACAAACTACAGAACTTCTTCAATAGCGGCGTTCGCTCAATACTCAAGATCAGATGGCCGGCCAGAAAAGATCAGCAACAGGGATCTCTGGCACTGAGCGAACCAACACAGCAGGAACCGACTGTGAAACAAATAGGCAGGAAGAAATGGAGATGGATTGGCTGGCCATACTCTGAGGAAACAATGCATCAAGTGACATCACTAGACAAGCCATTGGTCGAGTGGAACCCGAAAGGGAAGTGGCGAGTTGGTCGTCAGTGCGAGTGTGACTTGTAGGAGGTTATGTGAAGAGGAGATGAAGGCGTGTGGGCAGACTTGGAGCCAGATGAAAACGTTGGCATATAACCGAACACAATGGAGATGCACGGCTGAAGCCCTATGTTCTTCTAGGAATTAAAGGAAACAATAATAATAATAAATAACTCATGTTTCCTGGAACTATCTATCGGTAATTGCCTTTTTCTACCTATGTATTTGTTTGAAAAGTGATTTGTGCGATTTTCCCCTTGGGATTCGATAGTTTAACTTCACAAAACGATGAAAAATATCAAAATATTTTAATTTAGATCTTGAAAACAACAAGAAAGTTTTAAGTGAATATGACTTTTTATCATTTTCGGTTGGCTTGTATCATTGACAACAAGACTAGGTGCAGATGTACGCATGAAACGTGCTGGACGTGAGAATATTTACACTGGTGATGAAATACCCTTGACTAAGACAGATGAATTAGAGCTACCAGATATTGTGATTGCAACTATTGGAACAGATAAAACAAAACGTACCTTATTGATTTATGGACATGTTGACGTCAAGCCAGTGTATGAATCAGAACAATGGACACATGATCCATTCGATATGCAAATTAGAAATGGTTATCTACATGGACGTGGAGTAACTGATGATAAAGGACCATTATTAGGTTGGATTAATGTTATTGAAGCATTTCAGGTAAGTTGTACTTGTCTTCTTAGATGGCTTTTATGTATACTCTATATTTTGGTTTGTAGGGGTTTGTTATGTTTTTTATGAGTTGATCACGGACTGATATCAGTTAGAGAACCATTGAAAACCAGGGAGAGCTGGACAGCTGCTGTTTCATCCTAGTTTGGGAATCATCGGCAGTACGCACCCACTGATAATCCAACCCAGGACCTTCTGGTTACTAGGCAAGCTGGTATACCATTCAGCCACTGGGACCCGATTCAATGGCCCATGAATTCTAACTTCTACCAATTTGTGATTTTAGCGCGACTGGTACCAGCCAGTGTCATTGGCGGGTATCTGTCCTCACTCCCGACCCCTTGGACCTCACTAGTCACGACTTCTCACTAGAACTCCAGGCAACTTCGTCCTGCGGCCAATCATTATCCAGCATTAGATTAATCTTCATGAGTTTGTTCATAGGGATTTTATTTGTTTCTGGTGAGAAGTCAGGACCAGTGAGGATAGCTACTCACCGGTGACATTGGCCAGTACCAGTAGTCAAACTATCGAAGATAGTTCACTGGACCAATAAACTCTGATCTTAACCTTTTGATTTCGTTGCTTTGCGTCCCAGCAGGAGAATATAGGGCTTCTAGATATGAAGTTTCATGGGGTGGAGTTGCTAGTCTCGTGCTTTACCCTCTTTTTTCTCCCGACTGACTATCAACTAGTAAGCGAAGTGAGTGTTAGGTGTGCCTCGGTGGTCGAGAGTAGAATCCCAAACCATGAGTGGCATAGTCTGTGAGCATTCTAGCACTGAGCCACTGACGCATGATACTGATGTAGTGGAACGGAAACCCTAAGCCATGGAGTGGTTAGAGGTAACAACCTAGAGGGTTAGTGAATTATTCATAATAGCTTCGAATTAAGACAATACGATGAAGGAAAACACCGACTTATCAACGTGGAACTTGGTAAACACGCACACACACACACAGAGACTCCAAAGTACACTTAAAAGTTGTGAACAGAAATACAACTAACTGATTCTACGACGGGGAGATGTCCTAATCCCATGGACCATAGATAGCGACAGTGATACAGATCACATCCATAAGGCTTTTCTCCCTTTTACTTGCAATTAATTTACTTATTTATACAAGTGGTATACGTCGACAGTATATAAAAAATGTCTTATCACTTAAATAAGGAAATTATAATCAAAGAATGCATAAACACTGTTTAGTTTAAAGGTAATAAGCAAGTTGTGTACTGTGAAAGCCCTAGAAAAGAAAGCATTGACAAGTTTTAGTTATCATCCTAGAATATGGTACAGATATGTAGATAACACATTTATTATCATAAAGAAAGCTGAAAAAGAAAACTTTCTATAAGAGATTAACTTAATCTTAGAATGTATAGAGTTTACCAATGAAGCAAAATCGGCTGAGGGAACTCTAAACTTTCTTGATTGTCTTGTAAAAGACGATAGCCATTCCATATCGAAAGGACACAGTTGAACAACTTCGAAAACTATTTGCATCATATAATATTGAAGTCTATTTCAAATCCTCTAATTCTCTGGGAGAAAGCTTTTGGTGAATGTCAAACATATAGTTCCCAAAATGTCAAAAAGTAATTGTTTCCCTAGGATAAAGTGTTCAGAATGTGAAGCTTGCTATACAGGGGAGGTGAAGGTCAGAGTGAATGAACATAGACTATGCACGAAATATCCACCTAGAAATGAAGTAGAATTGAAAGGTCTAGAAAAAAGATCGGCTATAGCAATGCGTACGATAGACAGCGGACATAAGATTGATTTCGACAATGTCGAAATTCTTAGACGAGGATTTCATTCACATAAAGAAAAGTTGACCTCTGAAGCCTTGCACATTTTAACCACCTCGAATGCAGTGAATAGGAAGGAGAGAAGGGATAGACTTATCACCTTTACGGCAAACTTTAATGAAGCAAGACAGGTAAGAAAACAACAAAAGCTCTATGAGCCTCCATAACCTTTTAAAAATGTATCATCATGTTTATCACAGGTGATTTGACGTCTTTTCCATATAACAATTAACATACACACACACTCAAACAGATCTAATCTTTACAAATCAACTATAGAAAAATATACACAATAACAATTCGACATTAGTCATTACAAATATATGATGACTGCTCACATATTTCTATCGGTAAAAATGTCCATGGGCAAATGACCTTCAAATAAACCGACTTCAATTTCTATGTAAAAATTTTTGACTATATATTTTGATGATTAATAAAAATCCGAACAAATCTGCTGAAGAAGCTGTGGTTTACACAGCGAAACGTTCAGAAAGATCTTGTTTTGATTTGATTTTCTTAAACACGCTGGGATTAATTTAAATAATTTATAATGAATCAATCTGACTCGGCGCTCAAATTATTCCGGGAATTTCATCTGTCTGTCTGTCTGTTTTCGATATAGAACTTTGCACATATGTGCGGCAGTTCAAGTCACCACACTCCCTCTTTGTAGTACACAAAGCAAGAAAAGAAAGTAGGAAAAATGCATATTAGAGACAGTAAACAGGGGTGTGAGACAAAGGAATAGTAATAATGAAGAACAAAACAGTTTCATTGGAAATCATAAGTCACAAGGAGTGGATGCATCTGCGCCAGCGACTGAGGAAGATTTTGATCCATATCACCAATTGTTTCCAACCTTTGGTTTTTACCATCCCGAGGACCCCAACCAGGAAGTCTACACCTCCCTACGTGGCTTAAACTAACTGTTGTAGATTTCATTGACAGGTGCCATGTTTTCGTTTGACCGCCGCTGGCTCTTTTCCAGCCTGATCATATATCAGCTAACATCTCCCATCGGTCGAGGAAGGCGATGACTAGGCATACGTAACACGTGTCCTAATCATCTCAGTCGATGTAATTTCACAGTTTCGTCGACCGATTTCCCCGCCTTACCTAGCACTCGATGCCTAACCTGAATATTGCTCACCTTATCATACCACTTCACACGGGAGATAGAACGCAGACACCTATGATCGAACACAGCTAATCTTTTCATGTCTTCCGCTCTCAATGGCCAGGTCTCACAGCCATAAAGGAGGACGGAGCGGACTGTTGAGCAGTACACACGCCCTTTGGTCTATAGTCGGATATCACGTCTACGCCAGAGACGGAGTAAACTGGCATTTGCGAAACTAGCCCTTTATATTCGTAACACCTAAGATCTGGAAACTTATAATTAATCGCATAACTTTATCAACTAGATTAATTCTATTCTCATGTTTACATTTATTGTTATACTTGATTCCCTTCTTTCTTGCATAGAAAGCTAATATCCCTTTACCAGTTAACATAAAATTCGTTATTGAAGGTATGGAAGAGACTGGATCAGAAGGTTTATATGATGTATTGAATATTTTATCATTGGGATTTTTCAAAGTAAGTGTTTAATTTCCTTTGGTTTTTTATTTTTACTATTCATTGTATTCCAAGTAAATGAGATAGAAGTTCAAGCCTTGAATATTCACACTAGCGATGATTCATTTTTCCCAGGGTGAAATTGTTAAACTCAGGCCTAATCTTTCCTCTTCACCATCTATACTACTACCGTCTAGCAGAGGAGGGTTTACGTGGTCTTCTATCGGGATACAAACCCAAACCACTCGTGTGTCAGGCAAACGCTCTACCAGTAGGCCTCCATTTTACTCGTTTCCTAATGCCAAAATACATATTTGTATGTGTATTATTGATATAAGTATAAAACTTGGGCACTGTGGTAGAGAATAACTCCATTATGGATAAGATTTTATTTTGACTTCTATTTGTTGACTAGATATCTAGTCAATTCCACTCATGTATATGAATGAAGGAAAAAGTTGTTTGAGTAACTTGATATGATTATGAGCAATACTGTGTGCTCGAAACGTCATCAGTTAATATTACTGCATAACAAACACACTGTGTTTATTAGATATATCACACAGTGAAACAGTATTATTTATAGGATGACAAGGTTTCGAACAAAATTTATTGTTCATAATCATATCAATTGTAATCACACGACTTCGAAACTTGAGTTTTATAGTTTCCTTTGTCCTGTATTATTTGTCGTAGGGGTAGTAGAATTTTCCAGATATCGGGGAGAGGTGTTGAATCGTTCCTATTGCACATGTGTTTGCAGTTGATTCGATAAACAAAGCTTCTGTTATCAATCTCTCCCTATACCCTGTGACATTAGATTTTAAAACTGTCATCCATCCTATCTCATCCTATTGTATGTTTGTGTGTAACTGCATATGGTGAGTGCTATAGCTGAACTATTCTCTAGATTTCTTACCTTATTCGGGTCAACCAATCTAGATTTTGCTAGGTATTTTTGTTCAGCTAGTCTGACTGCCCTTGTTCTACTAGTTTGACCTATGTATTTGACCTGGCAATCATAGCAGGCAGGGTATGAGATAAACTAAATTGTTTTGTTTTAACGGCTCCACAGGATCCTTTAACCGTCAAAGCTTGTTACTAATGTCACAGGGTGGAGGGAGAGATTGATAACAGAAGCTTTGTTTATCGAATCAACTGCAAATACATGTAATAGGAATGATTCATCACCTGTCCCAGATATCTGGAAAATTCTACTGCCCCTACGACAAATTGGAGAAAACAAAGAAAGCTATAAAACTCGTGTCAAAGTCGTGTGATTACAATTGATTTGATTATGAACGCGAATAAATTTTGTTTGAAACGGCATTCAGTAAATAATACTGTTTCACTGTGTGATACATTCAATAAACAAACTAATATGGAATTATTCAAGTGTTGGTTTGTAGGGATTTGATTGGTTACAGGATTTTCATCATCAGCTGACATTGTTTAGAGAACCATTGGAAAACCTTGGAGTACTGGACAGCTGTTTCGACCTAGTTTGGGATTCTTCACAGTACGCACACACCACAAGGTCCTGGTGGGTGCAGCAACAAAAACCAGCACCAGTCACCATCAGCGGGAGAGATTTGACAGAGGTTATCTCCTTCTCTTATCTAGGAAGCATCGTTTCAAATACAGGCCAGCGGAAGGCATGAAGAAGTCAAAGCCAGCTAGCCAGTCAGTCAGCCAGCCAGAATCTGAAAGGCGAGATACACCTTCATCAACCTGAAATCAGTGTGGAAATCCCCTGCACTCCACCTCAGCATAAAGAGCGAGATTCGGATTTTCAACACAAATTTGAAGTCAGCCAGTTTTTCTATGTGGATCAGAAACTTGCATTGCCTGTTACGAAAAGAATTTACAACAGTCTGATGCAGCCTTTTATCAACAGCTGCCTTCACTGGCTCCACACTGAAGATCATATTGTCGGCCACAGAGATTTAGCAGTAAGAAACTCTGTCTGGGAACAAACCGTCTAAGCAAGAGCCGATGGCTGAACAAATATGTAGGAGAAAATGGAGATGGATTGGTCATATGCCACTGAGAAGCCCGTCGATTGACATCGCGCACAATACAGGCGATCGCTCGAGTGGAATCCTTATGGGAAGCGACGAGTGGGTTGTTGGTGCGAGGGTGACATGGAGGAAATCGTGCGAAGGAGAGATGACAGATTATAGGCAATCGTGGACCCAGCTGTATAGGACAGCAGGGAATAGAACAAAGTGGAGATGTGTTGTTGAAGCCGTATATTCCACTCGAAACCCAAGGGAATAATAATGAAAAATGTAGACGATACATTTCCTTCCTTTTCTAAATATTTTAAAAATTACACCTAGATATTCTCATATGACTAGACAACATATTTGTATTCAGTATTCACTTTACACCCTCAAAGGTAGAGTTAATCTATCATAGCCAAAGTCAAGGCCTGCAAAACGTTGACCTTGAAGAGACAATCAGAGCTATAGAACTCTACGAACAGTCGACCCAAATCAAATTCTGCCTGCATCTGTAGTTTCGGTTACGATCGTTACAGTATTCCTCTTATATGCATAGGTTAATATTAGGGTTTTAGGGTAGGATTAGAGTTCAGGTTTTTTATTCCTTCAAGTTTCCAGTGGAGCATAGGGCTGTAAGTTACAGGCTTGAAGTTTCGGTAGCAGTGGGCTACTATCCTCATACCCAATCAGGCGTAGTATGATTTCTTAATAGATTATCCTTGGAGTAACTTGGCGACAGTCTGAATAACAACGCATAAGAGATAATTATCCAGTGTAGTACCACGTTTGGAATGCTGTTTAGAACACCTTTTTACACGATTAGGAGACTTTTTTTACATTTGAATTTTGATTGGTTGTTCAAGGTCACAGAGGCTTTAACTACTATGATAGTGTAATTTTGTACATGCATTTAATTAGAAATATTCCCTTTTTTTGTTAACATTATACACACACAAATACAAAATTGCATAAGAATGTGAATTATGTTGCAATATCAGATAATTATTGGCTTGGACAAACAACTCCATGTTTAACCTATGGTCTTCGTGGTGTTGTTTACTTTTATGTAACTGTTGAAGGCGCCAATCGTATATTGCACTCTGGATGTCATGGTGGAGCTGTTTACGAACCATTAGCTGATTTAAATTATTTATTAAATTCACTGACAGATAATCAAGGCAATATTTTAGTACCTGGTATATATGATGAAGTAAAAGAGATTGATCCAGAGGAAATAAAGTAAGTTTTGTTGTATGATATTATTTTAAACAATACCTTTAATACAATATGGAATTTTCAGAATATAATTCAATATATATTACACCCAATGTTCTCTTTACACTTTATGTAGTACAGGCGTGATCTACAACAATTGCCTTAAAGTGGTCGTTGGGTTTGAAAACTTACCCAGGGACAAGCTCTGTAGGATTAAAGACACTGTAGGTTGACCCAATTAGACAAAATAATATAATTTACAAAATATTACAGTTTACAATTTATTTAGGATAGTAGGCTATATGCCTGTGTTAATCCTTTCGATTTGTTACACACAGGAGGTCCAATCTCGCCTTGAATGAATCAACGGATGGCGCTGATACGATGTGTTCCGGTAGGGAGTTCCAATGGTTCACAATTCAATGCCGAAAACGGATCTCCAGACGCAGACGATTCAACCGTGGTTTTTGAACCTTGAGGTGATGTCCTCGCAATTGATTGGTGCTAGAAGGAAGAAATAAATTAGATAAATTTGCTCCAAAATCATTTCTTAGGATGCGGTATGCTAGTATTAGGTCACCCCTAAGTCGTCTGTATGACAGTGGAAATAAACCCAGTCGACTTAACCTCTCCTCATATGAGAGGGTTGACAAACCCTTTATTAGTTTAGTTCCTACTCTTTGCACCCTTTCTAATAAGTTTATTTCGTATTTGAAACACGGGCTCGCTGCCTGGATCCCATAATCCAAATTAGGTCTGATATAAGTCGGATATAATATACGAAATACATCAGCGTCAAAGTTCGCAAAAGCCTTGCGTATGGCCCATAATATTCGAAAACCCTTAGTGGCTGCAGCTCTACAGTTTGTTGCTGTTTTCAAGTCATGCTGCATAACCATTCCCAAGTCCTTGTACTCAGTGACCACTGGGAGAGTAATGCCATTCATTGAGTAATTGTGCACGTGACTATGAGATACATGCATAACTACACTCTTGCTTAAATTAATCTCCAAGGCCCAGTGCTTACACCAATCACTTAACAAGTTTAAATCTTCCTGCAAAGCAAGTTGATCACTGTCATCGTGTAAAGCCCTCCATATCTTGATGTCATCAGTAAACAGTAAGCAGGATGACTTAACTACCGATGGAATCTCATTAACATAAATCAGGAAAAGAAGTGGGCCTAGAATTGTACCCTGAGGAACACCGCTCTTAACCAATTCCCATGTTGATATCCTGGAATGACTGTGAGTTAGGTCAACTACATAGGTCAAACTAGTAGATCGAGGGTGATATTACATCGGCCTTATTTTGTATCCATGTTGAGACTTCGTCAGCAATCAGTCCCTTAGGGTCGATGCAAATAAGTGATGTGGTCAACACATTCAACTATTTCACTTTTGTAAATATTATATTTGTAAAATCTCAGTGAAATTAAAATGATCAATTCCAACGTTTTCTGCGTTCGGCAATCTGGTTCGAACTTCTTCAGGGAAATTAATCGAAATTAACATAACAGAGGTTTATATATAAACGAACATCTCTTGTTTTTGAAACTATGTCCAATCATGAGTCATGAAACAGGCATCAACATGTATAATAAACATAAACTGTATGAACTGTGATCAAAATTTGACCTCAGACTTTCAAAATTAGTCCACCTTTGTTAAAAATATATACGTATATGCAGTAAAGAATGGTGTGTGCATGTGTGTGTGGGTGGGTGAACAACTCAGCGATTGCACTGCATTCGATAGAAACGGGACGTAAAATAGACTTTGATAGGACTAAGGTTCTACAGAAGGGTTTTGGTTCATATAAAGAAAGACTGACTGCAGAAGCCCTACATATATGGGTGAATCCCAACATTTTGAATAGATGTGAAGGTGTGATGTTAGCTGATGCATGGCAAATCCTGACTAATGAATAAAATTGGGTATGCTTCTACAATAGTCATACTTGGTCAAATTCCCGATTCTCTAACAAATGTTTTATGGCTGTTCACCCACACACACACACCATTCTCTACCGCATACACGCATATATTTTTAACAAAAGTGGACTAATTTTGAAAGTCTGAGGTCAAATTTTGATCACAGTTCATACAGTTTATGTTTATTATACATGTTGATGCCTGTTTCATGACTCATGATTGGACATAGTTTCAAAAACAAGAGATGTTCGTTTATATATAAACCTCTGTTATGTTAATTTCGATTAATTTCCCTGAAGAAGTTCGAACCAGATTGCCGAACGCAGAAAACGTTGGAATTGATCATTTTAATTTCACTGAGATTTTACAAATGTCTACTTCTCACTCGGCGCTCAATTATTTTGCAACCATCCGAGGTCGCGCTAAATCACGAATTGGTAAAAGTTAGAATTCATGAGCCATTGATTCGGGTTCCAATGGCTGAACGGTATATGAGCTTGCCTTGTAACTGGAAAGTCCCAAACTAGGATGAAACAGCTATCCGGTACTTCCTGGTTTTCAATGGTTCTCTAACTGGTATCAATGCGTGACCAACTCGTAAAAATATAGCTAACCCTTACAAACCAAACTATAGAAAATTGTGATCACAGTTCATATGTATTTCACTTTTAATCCCTAAATCGAAGAATCAATACAGACCAATTTTGCAACATCATTTTGCATCTGAAATCAATAACTCTGATGTCATTTAATTTCTAATCTAAATTCCTTTGTATACTATGTGTAGTTGACTGCAGATTACGACAATAGAGTATCTCTTACTGTCACTTACTACACAATAAACTTTTCGGCAACTCTAAAGAATAGCAGCCCAAACCGAAACTAACTAGCGAATGGATAAATGACCTTGAACAACCAATCAGGTGACTCCGTATTTTCCAGACGTATTTACGGGTGCTTTACACCTTTTGCGTTGCGAATTCGCTCGAGATCTTGTTTTTGATTATTGTTTGGAGAACGGACTGATAGGAATGTCGGAAAATTGCCATTGTGGAGGTGTCATTCATATGCAAAGATACAACAGGTGCATCGATGGGTTTGTTTGTTGGTGAAATGAGTGCCAAACCAGAAAATCAGTTCGAGAACGTATGTCGTTCGTTTTTAATTCACAGATTCCTTAGGTACTTTTGATAAAAAGAAAATATAATCGAGGGATATTGAGTGTGAATCAGTGATAGTTATTGGGGATATATGACACCAGCCTCCAGAAAGGATATATTGGGGCGATCCCTAATCGCAGAGCAGGTGTATTATTGCCTATTATCCAGCACTTAGTGCTGCCTGGGACGACTATTCATACAGATGAATGGAGTAGAGTTACAGTCAGTTATAGAATCTGGGCTATATTCATCAAGTGGTCAACCATACAAATGGTTTTCTCAATCCTTTTAATGGAACTCACACTAATTCCATCGAAAGTTTCTGGTGTCACCCAAATAAACGTATCAGATCTGTGAATAGATCAAGAAATACAATGATATACAGTTATCTCGATGAGTTTATCTACAGGACTTAGTTTAACATGAGTATCGAGACTCCTTTGAGAAATTGGCAGGTTTTTTTGCAACATATACGAGAACGTTGTTTTTTGTAACCATTTTTTAACATTTCATTACTTTTATATAAACGATTTAATACAATTATGCGCCGTTTATTTTATCCTTCTGATTGGTCGAAGTTGTCCTTGTCAAGGTCACCCGTCCGTTCGCTAGACAGTTTCGGTTTGGGCTGCTATTCTTTAGAGTTGCTAACTTTTTCGGTCAATAATACTGAAATGAATAGTCCTCATGAGATTTTAAGGAAAGAAACTACTTGACTAACAATTGTCACAAAACATTGAAATATATTTATTTGGTAAATAGAAGGAGAAATCGTTTTCGCGAAGCTGCAACCTTCCACAATTACATTCTACAATGTTAGACTATTTTAATTATTTCAATTACAAACTTTTGAAGATTTTCATAAACTACTGACAAGTTTTCAGTAGTCAAAAACATATTGTACATATATAACCATTTTATTTCTCAAATATATTATTTTATTCTATGTATTTGAGGAAACAAATTTTTTTTTTTTAATTTGTTTATAGACGTTTTGAAAAGTTAAATTTTGATCTGCCTACCTATCAAAGGCATATCACAACACCGGGCTTACAAACATATGACAAAGTTGATATATTACGACGTCGATGGTGTCTACCGTCTTTATCAATTCATGGAATAGAACATTCATTTGATAAACCAGGTGCTCCAACATTAATCCCTCGAAAGGTAAATATATACATGGATATACATATATATATGATTTCTAGAAGATAAATAACCAGCACCTATAAGTCCATAAAAGTGATATATCAAACTTCTGAGGAATCCCCGTGAATAGGAGTAATCAATTTAGAAGTTACACTGGTGGGTGATGCCTTAGCAACAATACATGTAGTATATTTAAGTTAACATAATAGACTGAAACACGTTATACGCATAACGTGACAGCTAGTGATACAGTCAGCAAGAAGCCTTAGATCTAGGTTTCGTGCTACTTTGCACTCACCAATCCACAAGGCGTATGTGCAACCTTGAAGGAACTCATGTCCTTCCTGAGATTCGAGCTCGCATCACCCGCTTCAAACCCTCTAATATCATCAAATCAATGTGCACCGTGATGGCGAGCTACCTGGAATGGTGACCACATTGCCAACACACTAGTTACTGACTAGTGTCCAATCAAAGCTATTGATACAGCCTGTCAACTCAATTTTGTGTAGACTGAACAGTATTCAAGTTAATAATTCATTCGTTAAAAGGTGAGATGATCAGCTACTTAAAAATCAATAAAACATTTAGACAGGATAGAAAATATTTGTATCTCAGGTGGACATGATTCATTTTCCCTGGTTATAAAGAATAATTGCTAAGAGAGAGAGGGTTGATAAACTCATGCTGAATTCTAAAAACTCACTTCAAATTGAAATATGCTCTGAAGATGTTATCTAGGAAGACAAATGGAGTTTAGCTGGAAACCATTAACCATTCAGTTCAGAGAATACACAACTACATTAATAGTGTGGCGGCCTACTTGAATCACTGGGCTACGAGAATTTCCGTCCAAGACAATGCATCTCATTTTCTTTAGTTCTTTTTCGACAACACAATAAGAAGACGTAGTTTATCTGAAACGTGTAATGTATTGGCGCAACACATTTCAGACATTCTGATCACACACAAGTACTTGTCATACACAGTTTTTATATAATGCAAGAAGGCATGAATAATTACAATACAGGTCAGATTGTATACAGGTCAAGGTCACAAATAATGGGTAGGGAGACACAAAAGGTGTGGGTAAGAAAGATAAAAGGAGAAAAAACAAGGCAAAGAAGGGGTTGAAAATATTAGGAAGTAAATTAGTCCTTGGTTCTAAATTGAATTACCAAGGCAGGTTTAAGGTGATAACAAATAATTTTTGGACACATAAGACAGGTTTAAGTCTTTTTATGGCTAAGGCTTCAATGAATTTAAGTATGTGGCCCAACCTCGTTTTATATATCGGCTTAAAGGCACTGTTGAAATCAACCTTATGACCCGTCTCTATAATATGCTTCGCTATAGATGATGTTGGACATCTATTTCCGGGTTCAGTTGTGTCTGGTGATTTCATTTGTTGCTGCAGCCACTTTGGAATGTGTTCTGTAGCCCTAACCTGCAGAGACCGATGGGTCCTCCCTATGTACGTGTCTCCACACATACATGTAAATTGATAAACACAATGGGATGTGACACTATCGTTCGAATGATGTGAGGGTTTACAGAACAGCATAGTCCTCGTTTTCTCTATGAAGATAAGTTTAGCTGCATAATAGGTTCTATTGATTGCGGCCTTTAGTCTTTGTCTAGTGACTAAACTTTGTTGATCACCTCTGAACGGTAAGGATATGTAAACATCCTTTTTGGGAGCTGATTGGATTGGTAAGGCTCTATGGTTGACACTTCCGTAACGTCTAATAAATCTCAGTGGGTAATTGTTGTCTAATTTACTTCCTAATATTTTCAACCCTTTCTTTGCCTTGTATTTTTTTCTCCTTTTATCTTTCTTACTCACATCTTTTGCGTCTCCCTACCCATTATTTGTGACCTTGACCTGTATACAATCTGACCTGTATTGTAATTATTCATGCCTTCTTGCATTATATAAAAACTGTGTATGACAAGTACTGGTGTGTGTGATCAGAATGTCAGAAATGTGTTGCGCCAGCCAATACATTACACGTTTCAGATATAAACTACGTCTTCTTATTGTGTTGTCGAAATTCATAAAGGGAACTAATTGCTTTAGTTCTTTTTGTTATAATCATTTAGTGTTGTCCATAGGTGGCCAAATGTACTCATGCACATTTTCAATTGGTTTGCAATCCCCTACTGTTGCTCACTTCTGGGAGACCAAAGAAAAAAAATAGCATAAAGGATTATTTTACTCTTCAGATCTAACATCACTGTGTCAGATGATGTACTGAAGATGGCTGTTTTATTTAAAACTTTTCGATGAAGAGTAGATATCACGGAATAAACTACGCTGAATATTATGCATAATGCGTAAACTTATTGTGCATAATAAAGATATTATGGTTTAATTTAATGCCTAAAACTAATAATCCTAGTAGAATATATGGTGCTAATAAAATATATAAGGTAAGTTACCCCCCCCCCCCCCATCCGACCAATAGTAGATTTTAGAAATACCCCTACTTATGAATTATTAAAACACTTAGCTCTAATAGTTTGTCCCATCAGAAACCGTTCAACCGCTAGGCTAACTAATTCATATGAGATGAAAAAGAAACTAGATGACATTCAACTAGAGAATGATGAAATAATGGTTAGTTTTGATATATAACTAGTCTTTATACTATACCATAATATACCACAATCAGTACGGCCTTAGAAGCAGTGAAAAGAGAACTAATTGAAGAGACTCAACTTACTCGGAGGACGAAATTGCCTACTGAGGAAATTATTTTAGGAATTCAGTTATGCCTCATATCTACTATCTTTAAATTCCAATGCAAAAAAACATAGAAAAACAGAAGGTGTAGCAATGGGATGGATTACGAATATCCCTTATCGTAGTAGATATCTTCATGAACAGCTGGAAAAATATTGCTCTGAATACATTTAATCCTACTCCAAAAATATACTAGAGATGTGTGGATGACATTTTCACTGTTAAAAACAGAACATATCTCTAGCTTCACGTTTGAACTGGAAAATTAACAAGGAGAATTAGGTATGTTACATTGTAAAATGAAACTAACAGGAGAAGGTAGAGTGCACACTGGCATTTATAAAAAGCTGACGCTTTCTAATAGATATTTAGATTTTAATCCATCTCATGCGTTAACTGTCAAGGTCGGCTTAGGTAAGTGTGTGACAAACCAAGCAATAACACTAAGTAGTACAAGAAAAGACCTCAACAAATAAATGAAACAGATTGAAGAAGAAGAGTTGTTATCAAATAACTATCCTATAAAATTCATTCGGAGATCAGAAAAGGTCAACAGCAAAATAAAAATAATGGTGAAGCTAATAATGGCAGCATAAATAAGAGAGAGTATAAGGCATCGACAATAGTTTTACCATATAAGGAGGGGGCATCTGAAAACCTACGTAGGATTCTTAATAAAGTAGAAATTAGGGTGGCATTAAAACCTACACCGTCACTCAGGGACAAGCTCTGTAGGTTTAAAGACCCTGTAGGTTGACCCAATTAGACGAAATAATATAATTTACAAAATACCTTGAAATGACGGTGAGTTAGGTCAACTACATAGGTCAAACAAGTAGGTCAGGGGTAGTTAGGTTGTCGGAACATAAGAATTTAGCTAAGGTTAGAATGGTTGACCTAGAGAAGATAAGTAATTTAGGAAAAAGCTCTGCAATTGCAATGCATGCAATTACACACAACCACACAATGGGCTGGGAGAGCGTTAAAATGATAATAAGCAATATAGATAGGTGGAGAGAGAGGTTGATTACTTAATCCTTGTTCATCGAGTGTACAACCAACACATGCAATAGGAATGACTCATCACTCATACCTGAAATATGGAAAATACTACTACCAATCAAATCAAGTGATGAAACATAGTGGAACTATATAAACAAATTAAGAAGTTGTGTGAGTAGTGCCTTGAAATATTTATGAGTGGTAATAAATTGTGCCCAAAACGTCATCAGTAAATATTACTGTATAACAATGTGAGACTTTTTCAAAATAAATTTTAACCACAATGGAATTATGCTCCACCACAATGCATCACTAAAGCTATTAGTATTGTAAAAATGCATGAGAACTTGACTTTGCGGTCGGTCGGTCGGTCGGTTTTCGACATAGAACTTTGCACATATGTGCGGCAGTTCAAGTCGCCACACTCCCTCTTTGTAGTACACAAAGCAAGAAAAGAAAGTAGGAAAAATGCATATTAGAGACAGTAAACAGAGGTGTGAGACAAAGGAATAGTAATAACGAAGAACAAAACAGTTTCATTGGAAATCATAAGTCACAAGGAGTGGATGCATCTGCACCAGCCATTGAGAACGATTTTGAGCCATGTCACCAACTGTTTCCAACCATTGGTTTTTACCGTCCCGAGGACCCCAACCAGGAAGTCTACATCTTCCTACGTGGCTTAGACTAACTGTTGTAGATTTCATTGACTGGTGCCAATTTTTCGTCTGACCGCCGCTAGCTCTTTCCCAGCCTGGCCCTATATCAGCTAACATTGCCTGTCGAGAAAGGCGATGACTAGGCATACGTAGCACATGTCCTAACCATCTCAGTCGATGTAATTTCACAGTCTCGTAGACTGATTTCCCCTCCTTACCTAGCACTCGACGCCTAACCTCAATATTGCTCACCTTATTATTCCACTTCACGCGGGAGATGGAACGCAGACACCTATGATCGAACACAGCTAATGTTTTCATGTCTTCTGCACTCAATGGCCATGTCTCACAGCCATAAAGGAGGACGGAGCGGACTGTTGAGCAGTACACACGCCCTTTGGTCTATAGTTGGATATCACGTTTACGCCAGAGACGGTCTATCAGTGATGATTTGGACAACAATGATAACTTTCCTGAGTAAATTTCTTGTTTCCCTCTAGAATGTGTTAGAATATTCCTTCTGACCACTTTGATCACTCTGCAGGCTTATTTAAAGTGCTTTAAATTGTTAGTCGGTTTGTAAAAGAATCGATAAGAAGCTTTGAATCTGTCTTTTTGCTTAATCTTATCGTTCACTATAGAAAGGTGTAAGTGGAATATCTCACAAATCCAAACCCTCTAACCAACTGGGCTTATTAGCAACGTCTGTGACTATAATACTCGGAGAATGAGAGTTCGAATCTCACCACAGACATTGTTTCATTCAAATTTTACAGATACAACTTACTGATGAGTGTAAAGTGGACGCGAAATTTAGGTCCAAGGCTCCTGGTCAATTCATGTCAACAGTGAAAATGTTCCACAAGCATGAGTTTCTTTTTTTCTTAAATTAATAATTCTGTGTAAACATTTAAGAAAAAAAATAGTCTGCATATAATTCATAAGAGAATAATACAAGAATGGAACCAAAATAGAAATAGGGATCAAAGTAGTTTAGCATATAAGAATTAAGACTATGAGAGAAGAAATGGTTGAACAAACGTTTTCTGTATATAAAACTATGGCCTTTCCTACTTTGGTGGCTAAAGCTTCAGTAATACAGACGAGTTAGATATTTAGTGATTTCGGCAGGTGTTATTTTTCACCTTGTAGGTAACTTTAAATCAAAAGACTGTAGATATAAGGTGGCTAGTATCGATCGAATGCTCAATTATTCTGCTTCTTATAGGCCTATTTGCACCCCTTCATAACCATGCAGTATAGTATTCTTGAAAGCTGTTGTACGAAAGTCGCATTGAACAACCTATATATAACTAGCTTCACAATATCAGGTGAATTGATAAAGGCACATAGAGTTGGTCAACTGCGAGATATTTTCCTACAGGTTCTCGAAATGTAATGGTCGACTAGAAAATACTGCAATGAATGTATTTTTCGGGGAGTGTGAGATCCTACTTTTAAGGATACTAGAGGCTAAGTCATCCTTGAATTCAAAGTTCGTATACAGCATTTTGTTGATTACATACATTAAATCATATTTTGTAGATTTTGATTGTTATTCAAGTATTGGTTTGTAGGGATTTGACTGATTGGTTACAGGACTTCATCATGAGTTGATATCGGTTACAAAACCATTGGAAAACCAACAGAGTGTACCTGACAGTTGTCCCCTACTTCCTAGTCTGGAACTCTTCATCAGTACGCACCCACCGTCAGGGTTCGAACCCAGGACCTTGTGGTTACAAGGCTAGCGAGCTCGTCGACCATTAGGCCACTGGAACCCGATTCAATGGACAGACCACGAGTTCTAACTTCTGTCAATTCATGACATAACGCGACTGCTAGCCAATGTCATCCGTGGCGAGTGTTTGTCCTCACACCCGACCTGCTGCACCCTACTGGTCACAACTTCCCACTAGAACCCAGGTAAATCACTACCTGAATAGGGCGAGTCGTTAGTAAGCATCTCATTGATATTCAAGTATTGGTTTGTAGGGATTTGACTGTTTTGTTGCAGGAGTTCATCATGAGATGATATCAGTTGGAGAACCACTGGAAAACCTGGGAAATCCATTTTCTATCAAGATATTTTCCCAGAAGATTTGACACTTCCTTCACAGTATAAGGACTATGTGTGCGGCAAATGCGACTGAAAATGAGTCCAGTAAAGATGATAAACTTTATTTCATGATAAATTGTAGATCCGACCTTCACCATAGTGATCTCCAATAAATAATATCTGAGGATATCACATTATTCTTAAAGTCAGATTACATACATAAAAGGGTTTTGGTTAATTATTTCATTCTCACCTATAGGTATACTGAAAAGCCGACTATCTCCAAATATTCGGATAACACCCCATTGTCTCGATGGTTAACGAGCTCACCTTGTAGGTGGGAGGTCCTGAGGTCAATTTGGATTGGCGCGCATACAGATAAAGAGTCCCAAATTTGGATGAAACAGCTATCAAGTACTCTCAGGGTTTCCAGTTTTTCTGCGACTGATGTTAACTTGTGACCAATCAAATCCTTGCAAACTAACATCTAAATAATTTTTATTTATTACCCTTTTTCAGGTAATGGGTAAATTTTCTATACGAATTGTACCAGATCAACCGCCTAAATTAATTGCTTCAAAAGTTAGTAATTATTTGAGAACAATTCATCAATTACGTGGATCATCAAATCGACTAGATATTAAAGTATTTCGTGATGGTCGACCATTTCTAGGGGATCATACAAGTCCTAATTATATTGCAGCCTATCGTGCAATTCAGAAAGTATGGAAAGTACCACCAGACTTAACACGTGATGGTGCTACAATTCCAGCAGCTTTAGCCTTAGAAGTAAGTCAGTTATTCTACATATATAGTTATTATACATTATTCGTGGAACATAAGGCTTTAGAGGCTCATCTATATTCCATTCCGTTCTCAAACCTGAGGTACAACGTGTTCCACGATTGCCCACAAGCTTTCATTCCATCCACATAACATGATCTTCTCGGACACTTAACCCACCGCTTCCCACTCAGGTTCCAGTTAAGGGCCTGGGATGTGATGCCAGTCGACAGTCTCTCTTCAACAGATATCCAATCAATTCACATAAAAAATATTTTCTTCACAAAACCACTCAGTAATAATGTGTTATTTACTGATGTTCATAACCACATCGAGGAACTTACATAATTCTTCTACTTCGTGTATACAACTCCATGACTTATTATCCCTTGATTTGATTGGTAGCAGTATTTTCCATATCTCTGGTATTGGTGGTGTGTTATTTCTAGAGGTAGATTCGATGAACAAAGATTCAGCAGTCAAACTCTCTCTCTCCACCAACCTTTATCACATTTCACAACTATAACTCTCACTCACCCTATTGTGTGATTGTGCGTTAATCTGTGCATTGAAATTGCCCACAGAGGTGGGTCTCGTGGCCCAAATGGTCTAGTGGATAACACTTTGGCGTTTGGAACTATTGGCACTGGGTTCGAGCCTCTTTGGTGGGAAGATCATCACTCACTGAGGAATGCAGGTATATCCAGATGACGAGTCCCAAATAGGACGAAATGAGCGTTGTGCAGGATTCCACTGCTAGTCACCATCCACAAATTAAAATTAAAATATATAGTCAAAAATTGCATAAACTCAAGTGGGTTCATTTGAAGGTCACTTGTCAATAGACATTTATACAACTAGAAACATACAAGCAGCATTACATATTTGTAGTGACTAATGTCAAATTTAGAAAGCAAAAGGATTGAGCGAAGAAATATTTACTTTGAAATTAGATCCTCATCTCTGACTCCACTCTAATATATATCCATAGCATTTTTATTACAATAAACAACAATTTACCAATCAAGTGGAACAGATATGTTTGTTAACAATAATTAGTCAGTATCAACATGTCAATGGGGTGATAACTAACGAAGAAAATTAACACACACAAACACACACAATTACATGCTAGAAATGGTTGTAACACATGGATTGCGTAATGCATAATTTTGGAAGAATGAAGAGTAATTAAGTCCATTATGGGTAAATTTTATTTTGATAGAGTCTCACAGTGTTATACAGTAATATTTACTGATGACGTTTCGAGTACAATTTATTGCTCATAATCATATCAAGTTAATCACACGACTTCCTAAATTCATTTATATAGTTCCATTGTTTTTCACTAG